>ML675603.1:51229445-51280043 GCA_007922155.1 Mesoclemmys tuberculata
GGGAGCATAAGTTGCTCCTTCCATTTTGATCTCTATTTTTCTCAGGGACTCTGATTTTTGTAAAAAGCCGGTCACCGTATTTTCAGGACAAGAATTTTGTTAGGCTCTGTTTTCCCTGCAAGCGAAGATATCCTGCTTTAAAACACTATTGTAGCTTCTTTTAGCTACACTCCCTCCCCCAAATGTTGTTTTGTCATATTTCTCAGAGTATACCATCTAGTAGATTGCTTCTGTTCTTATGTCCTTATATCAGGTAGGCAGGATAATGAGCTGTTTGTTGATCATCAGCCCTGATTTATGTTTCCACATAGACCACTGCTATTGATTCCAGTGGGAAATCTGCAAAAAGAATAGCTACAAAACTGAGTTATGGGGACCACAAGCTCCCCTACTCTAACATTCTAGGATCAATAGTAGAGAGCTCACCTCCACAAGTCAACACATCTTCAAATACAACTTGCCTGTCTACACTAGGGTTTTAAAGTGTATGTAAATGTGTTAGGTAACATGTTATTTAACATATACCTTTTATGCAAAGATGGAAAAGAGAAGCCACAAAGTCTTTGTAGGTGAGACAAGTACAACTCTGTCACTGTTCAAGACACCACAGAGTACCCACTGCTACCTCTCAATGCAATAGGGTTTTCATAGTATCTGAAGGGGTGGGAAGAGCAAGGAGTCTTACCAGTGCTTAATTTGTAATGAAAGAGGTACCAGGGCTCAAGCAATTATTTTACTTTCATAACTGACGTGGCAAACCCAGAGGTGCCGGGGCTATGAACTGCCAAGCCTAGAGTGCCGGGGCTCAGCTCTGGCAAAAATCAAACACTGAGTCTGACTTCAATCCCACTTAAGCTTCAAAACAGTGGTTCATAAGGCTTGTGTTGGCCCTCCGCACAGAGGTGAATTTCACCCTAAGTGTTTATGATGATGTAGACAATTAGAAGACAAGGGGTGAGATCCTTCCCCCAGCTCTGTCCCATTTACACCGTGTGAAAAGTCTGGAATGGCATAAAGGCGCCCTGAAAGTCTGGTATGCACCTAGAAGAGGAGCCCCGTTGAAGATGCACTGTAGAAGACAGCCATAAGCTGCCTACTGAAGACCCCCAGGCCCTCACACATCCCAGTGTAGAGGATGTGCTAGGGGGTGAGAGAGGCATGACTATAATGGGGCCATGGCACACAGCATGATGGAGATCCTGGGCAGTGCTGCAGCATAGGACGGTCAGGGAAGGTTGCTGTAACTTAGACAGGCCCTGAGGGCTTTCTAAGATAAGGCCAGAGGTCTCTCCAGCCCCCATGGCAGTTTAGGACCAAAGGTACAAAGGTCACCTTTCAAAGGCCCCTACCCCCATGGCTGTGAGTTCTGTGCTGCACATCAAGACGCAAACATTATTTCCTGCTGAAAACCTACTTCCTTCCACAGGGTGCTGGACGTATACTCATCCAGGGAAGCTTCTTTGCATATGGAGCTTGTTTTTGAATGTGGTTTAATTCTGGGCATAAATAATATATTGTATTTATATTATATCAGAATGATCTTTACACATGAATCCACAATGATTTATTCTGCGATACTATCTTTCACTAACTCACATTTCTACAGGAGTTAAGAGAAAATGTTTTCAAGACGGGCCAGTGGCATAACAGCATTATATATATATAGGTGACATTGGCGGATCAGGTGCTAGCTCTGGCTAAGGCTTTAGGCCACAGCTGAGCACTGACAAATTCATTGCAGGAAACCAGTCTAGCTCACCTATGTGTTGGCATGGTTAAGATAGGGACCGGATTTATAACAAGGCATTTAGTGTTTAGACTTTATGAAATGCTTGTAAGTTGCTGCATGTATTAATCCTACTTATAATGTCTGTACCCCATGCTATAAGATAATACTTTAAATGTTTGTGCCATAACTGTAAAATGTTTGTTCTGAACTATGTAACTCACTAAACAGGGAACAAACTTCCCCTAATGCAAAATGCTAAAGACTTCAGAAAGGACTATTGTATCCAACCGGGCCATAGTGGGATATCACAATACAAAGGCTTTATTAATTGCCCCATCACACCCATGAAAGTGCCACCTGCAAGAAAGCTTGTCCCATCATCTTGAGTTCTGCAAGAAGGAAATAAAGATAGCTGACGTGAAAATTTTTCATTTTTTGTGCTGTCTGGACTCTGAGGGGAAACAAGTCCTAAACATACACAAGAGATCCACATGCTGATTGTCATGGGCTAGCCCTAAAAGTGTTGTCTACAATTCTGTCGTCTTCCCACAGCTCTGTCACTTTTTAGAACCATAGACTGTAAATTATTTGTGCATACATGTTGCCTCTTTTAGCTGTAACGCTCTTCTTTTTCCTAGTTAATAAATCCTCAGTTAGGATTAGTTGCAATCCTAGGACTGGCATAGGATTGACTGCAATCATTGTCTTTGCTATGAGATCTGAGGTACAAATTGACCTGGAGTGAGTGACTGGTTTCTTGGGACTGGGAGCAACCAGCATATTTTATGTTCGTTGGTGTAAGCGATCATTTATCACTTAGTCCAGTTTGCCTGGGTGCCAAGATAGAATGGACTGCCAAGGGGTCTGTCTATAAGTCCATGGTAAAACTGTTATAGTGCTTCAGGAGTTCACATTTGTTCAACTGGGTTGGTGAAATCTAATTCTAGAGTATACAACCTGTTGGGATGTCTGCCCCGCTTTTTGACTCTCTGCCCTGAGGTTAGCACTCCTGGTTATGAGCCACTCCAGACAGCATAACAATATATATAATATATTAATACAGATTCTGCGCTAAAATTTGTCAACTTTCATATGTGAGTCCATTATCTGAACTTGCTGCACTGAAAATAGTTACCGTCAGGAGTAGAGAAATATTTTCTTCCCCTTTTAAGACATTTGTGGTGAGTGATCATAATGGGCCTGATCCAAAGTCCACTGAAGTCAGTGGGAGTGTTTCCGTTGGCTTCAAAGGACTTTAGCTCAGGTCCTAACATAGGAAATTAAAATGACATATGGCCTGGATCAATCAGGGAAATGGGTTTTCCTGGGGCTCACAAAGGGTGACTGATGCTGGTGAAAAAATGTTTGGAGAGCTCCTTTTTGGAGCACAGGGCCCAAACAAGCCCATCCAGTCCTCATCACCACCGTTCATTAATATTTATTTTAATTTTAGTTAAAGTGAGTTGATGAAATTTCCCCCTGATTGAAAGAAATATTTCATTTGATCAGAATTCTAATTCAATTGCACTCTTGAAAACACACAGGTTCTTTAGTGCTTTAAAACTTTGTTTTTAAAGTATGTTGGTCAAGTAAGTGCAAAGGGTGTGTTATTTTAATGATATATGTATTGGCTGGGCCCTAAATTGTAAGATACGGCCTAGATTCCCAGAGGTGAAGCAGGGACTTCATTCCAAAATATTCTCCTTCCACTGAAATGTTTCCAAGTTTATGTCTGTGTTCATACTCAGACAGGTTAGGAAGTTTTCTAATGTTTAACCTAATGTTATTCTTTGTTATTACACACTCTGCAAATGGGCTAACACAGCCCTCGGTGACAGCAAATGTTGTAATTAATTAAAAGGCAAAGAATATACAGTGGAATGTACTAAGAGTTCCAGCATGAAGCAGAGTGAAGTTTACGCCTTCTCTTGGATCAGTAATCCTTTTCCCCACAGCGACACATGGTGGATAGCAATACACATATTAAAAAGAAAACCATTATAAATCCAAATTCCAACCTCCCAACACTTACTCTGCTGCATTCCATGTGCAAACTGAGGGTCATAATGTTGGTCACTTATTTTCCTTATCCCAGATGTTTAGGTAATTTGAAGGAAACATATCTCCTGGAGTTTCTGCTGAATATTGATTATTCAATCAAAGTCATAACTAAAAAGGCAGTCTGTCCTGGGTCTGGTACAACTCCACCTTTTTGTAAATGACTAGCATGATGGAGTGGAAAGTATACTTCGAAATTTGGAAGATGATACTAACCTGGGAGGAATGACAAGCACTTTGGATGACAGGATTAAAATTCAGAAGTGCTTAAATAAATTGGAGAACTGGTCTGAAATCAACAGGATGAAATTCAGTAAAGACACGTGTAAAGTACTACATTTAAAAAGGAAAGATCAAATGCACAAATACAAAATGGGAAATAACTGGCCAAGTGGCAATACTACAGAAAAGGATCTTGGGGTTATAGTGGCTCATAAATTGAGTATGAGCCAAGAAAGTGATGGCTGCAAAAAAGGCTAACATAATTCCTGGGAATGCTAAAAGAGTGTTATATGTAAGACATTGGTGGTAATTGTTCCTGTCTACCTGGATTGGTGAGGCCATAGCTGCAGTACCGTGTTCAGTTTTGGGCACCACACTTTGAGAAAGATGTGGACAAATTGGAGAGAGTTCAGAGAAGGACAATAAAATGATAAAAGGTTTAGAAAACCAGATCTATGCGGAAATATTAAAATATTGAGAATGTTTGGTATTGAGAAAAGAAGACCAAAGGGGGAGCTGATAACAATCAAGGGCTTTTATAAAAAGGACAGTAATCAATTTTTCTCCATGTTCACTGAAGATAGGAGAAGAAGTAATTGATTTAATTTGAAGCAAGGGCTATTTAGGTTAGATTTTAGGAACTGTAAGAATGGGTAAGCACTGGAATAGGTTACCAAGCTAAGTTGTGGAATCCCCTTCATTGAAGATTTTAAAGAAGAGGTTAGACAAGTACTTGTCAGGGATGGTCTAGATTTACCTGGTCCTGCCACAGGGCAGGGATATGGATTAGAGGACCTCAAGATCCCTTCCAGCCCTACATTTCTATGGTGCTATGATCATTCATTACAGAAAAATATTTGTCTGGTCATATAGCTTTCAATGGCCTGCAGCCATACAAACTCATGTTGTGATCTGACAAGAGCTATTGAGGGTTGGGACTGATCTCTACTTAGATGGGTGACCTCTAGCAAAAATCCATAGGACTTGAGAAAGTGGTACAGTTGATATAGTAAATGTGTCATTTCCTCTCCGAGTTAGTACAGATCCAATGCCCTCACATGATATTAAAATATATGGCGCTAGAGGTGGCATTTTTTGTCAGATGATGATTATATGTTATATGCATTATAGCAGAGCACACAGCTAAATTGCTGTCTGTACAGGAGAAGACCTTACTGTCTAAAAAGGTAAGTAACATATGAAGGACGAGAGAGAAGGATAAAATATACAATCATGTATAAAATATATTTCAGCTATACCCAAATGACCCTGAACCTAGATTCATTATCAGCCAAGATCTTACACTGAGGAGCAGACCACTTTTGGTCATTAAAAATCACAAAGCAGCCTTGAAAGAATATCTTGTCTATGTAAATGTAACATTAATAGTTGCTTAGCTATGGTATGGTCCAATTGGCTTCCATTTCAATCAGCTATGCTAATTTTCTGTACTTCTTGTCCTATATTATTGTGTACTGTTCCTGTGCACTGTGAAACATTTCCTGCATTACCTAGGGACGGGGTGGAATCTCCATCTTTAGAGGTTTTTAAGCTGTGGCTTGACAAAGCCCTGGCTAGGATGATTTAGCTGAGGTTAGTCCTGCTTTGAGCAGGGGGGTGGACTAGATGACCTCCTGAGTCCCTTCCAACTCTAATATTCTATGATTCTATGATTTCTCTGGAGGTGGCTGCATTTTAAAGGAGGGTGAACTTGGCCTCCAGTTTGGAAGGCAGAATTTTTCAACCGTAAATAATGGTGCCTGAGTTTTATGCCTACAATTAATTGCAGGAACAAAAAATTCCATTTAGATATCAAATTACCCTGACTTGTTGAGGAAGTTAAATGTCTAGATGTTTCTGTTTGAACCTACGATTAATTGTGGGCAGAAATTTTCATTTAAGGAGAAAAAGGGGGAATGGTGTTTGAAAATTATTCCATTTGTTTAGAAAATGATGGGCTAGCTCTGTAGTATTCAACTTTTTCAGTTGCGGTCCCCTAAAAAATTTCAAATGGAGGTGTGGACTCCTTTGCAAATCTTAGAGAGAGTCTGCAGAACCCCAGGGGTTTGCAGACCATAGGTTGAAAACCATTGGGCTAGATGGTCCCTAACTCTAGCTTAATTGGGCAAGGAAGGGGGAAGGTCCTTCACACACCCCTAAACATTCTATGCAAATACCTGGGGCAATCAGAGTGCAAATTGCCCCCAGTGGGATGCAGATGGTGGGAAGAGGCAACCAGTTCAGCCAATCAGCTCTGCAGGCCGTATTCTTCACCCCAGATGTGCCAAGATGTCCATCTGCATAGAGTCACTGTAAAGGGGGAGCAGGTTGAGTCATTCTAAATGATAGTACAGCACACACTTTCCTGTGTAGTTATAATCTGGAGCTACAGGAGATAGCGTATTTCTTCTGGCACTGTCCCTCGCAGAGCTTCCACGGAAGCAAAGAAATTTGACATTGTCCCCTAACTTAGGTCAGTAGCTAAATTACTGTATAGGCAAAAAGTGGCTAATAAAAGCTGCTAAGACATATTTCAAAGCAGTTTAAAATGTGATGTTGAAATAAGATTGGACTAAACACCATTAGAAAGATCCTCATGCTTCAGGAGACATGACGCTATCATAGCAGTGGCGAGCTAGAAGCCAAAGCAGCTCACATTCTCCCTACATTGGTTAGAAAATCTTCACAATACAAGTAGTAGGCTTGCCCTGAATGGATCGCATCTAGCAGAAATGTTAAACGTCTCCATGTGGAGCAACTCTTGTTGAAATAAATGGAGAAAAACAGAGTGACTGACATTTATAGGAAAAGACAGGAATGTGGTCACCAATTCTTCCATCCTTTTCCATGGATACAGAGGCCCAGGCCCAGTGCAACCACTGTGATCATGCTGGGTGCTTGTGTGGGGTGTCAGGAGCCCTTCCCTATGCATATGGAGGACAACTCTAATCATATTCACAAACAGTGGCCCTGTGAAGGTTGAACAGAGGTTGGAGGGTCTGATACTACATGTTTCTCAGTACTTCCCCCACCGCTGCTCTCAATTATCCATTTTGGCTGTACAGCTTGGAAGGAAGAATATCTGTGGAGATACTTTAACTTAATGCATTTAAACTTGTGGAGTTTCCAAGGTATCATGTGGTGAGAATGTGGGGTTTGCCCACTTGTTGAGCTGGCAATAGATGTGGCCCTTCATAAACACCATTGGTTGCTCAAGGTGTCAAACATGTAATTGTGAGAACTGACCCCACTGTTTGTGGAAGCATGTACAACTGGTATGGTAAAGTAATGGACAGGGTAATGGGAGAAACATTCCTAGCTCCAATAGCTTGCTATTGTTATATAATGTTAAGGGTTTGAACATTCTGTTGCATCTGACCAAGGCTTGAAAGAAATATTGTTAGGCTGATGACAAAATCCACATCCACCCATGATTAAGAATTGGATTCTTTGTGTGGATGAGATGGCATCTTATGAGGAGCTAGAATATCAACGTAATGATAATTTGGCAATGCTTCAAGAGATCTGAGAAGACTTATTGGAAATTAAAACATACAAACGTAGGATAAAATTAATTAAATGCTTCCCTCAGTACAATAAGGGAAAATCTCCAAAAATTATCTTTTTCATTGTCTCTCAATCACTTTATTATTTTTCTCTTTTCCCCCACCTGTTATTCACTCTCCTCCAACTTCTCTTGGATTTAATGGTTCTCATTATAAGGTTGAAGGATACTGTGGAATCACTTCATTAATACAATTCGTACAGTGTTCTTAAACATCTTTTAAAATGGGACTTTAAAGGTGTCTCAACTTTTCTGTATATTCAATTAATATCTGATCTGTTAGTATGTCTTTTTACTTTTTTATTTTTCATATATATAAAAACCATAATCTCCTTAAGCTTAGCAGTGCAAACTATTTATACATTTAAGGACTCCCAAGTGTTCCAGGGAATATTCTTGAGTCCTAGATCTCACATTGGAATCTCTGAATCATCTTAAAGATACTTAAAAACATATGTATTCAGACAGCTCCCTATTAACTGCACAGATCAGTTATATACATTATTCTAAAAGACGTCACTTGCAACTTAGGTGGTCAAGACCAGGTCCAAAAGCACCTTGAAAAGATGATAATCTATAAAGTACTTCAGCATTTGAATAATTCCAGCCATTTGGGGCCAATATCCACTTCTCTTTGACAATCCACTCCCCTGAATTGGTGCAGGCAACAGATGGATCTCTGGGTTTTGGAAGATGTCAGATTTCTGGCACATTTTCAGCTAAATTAAGGGGCAGATTTCAGATCATCACTTGTTTAACTTGGGAGGGGGAACAGACCCTGAATTACATAGTGTGGGCTGAATGGCAGAATGTGGTCACCAGTGACAGTTTTCTTGGAAATTTGACCCCTTGTTGCAACATGAGATCTCATGTATTGTTGCTGGATCTAGCCCTAAGTGGTTTCATGTTTATTTTTAAAGATTTTTTAAAAATGTTAGTCACCCTCCATAGGCTCTATGCTCCCTTCTACTGACAGTACAGAAAGGAGTGAAGCCATGGGAAAAAAATCAAAGAATCTCTGGCCCTGGAAGCAGGGAGTGGAGACTATGTTGTGTGATTTCCCTGTACTTTCAGAACCCCCCTCTCCCTGGTAACTGTTGTCTGGCCAAGGTTCTGTTGCATCATGTTGGGGTGTGGGTGTGGAGGTGGAGCTGGGGAGCAACTAATCAAGATGGCATGCTCCCTTCCAAATCATTCTAGATCACTAGTGCTAGGACCCATGCAGCTATTGGCTGTTCCCCACCATGCAAATGTCCCTGTGCCTGCTCCCTCCTTGCTCTTCAGAGGAGATAGCTGTGTTAGAGGAGGAGTTACTGTAAGTCATTAGAGCAATGCAAATTACACCCTAGCATTCCCTCCGCTCTGGACATGTTTGTTAATTGAACAGCAAACACTGGGAATGGTGACAATGAGTGAAGAAGAAAAGATAACATTTAACCCAGTGGAGCAAAAGCATCTGCATTCAAGGCTCCTACTGACCAGATTACATAGGGTCTTTGTTGTGCAAGGTGAAAGATCTTATCAGTTCTGTTACGTACAAATACTGAGCCCCACATTTTTCGGTGGGCGTGAGCACTTTAGCATTTGCCTGACTTACACACGTGCACTGCGCCTTTCACACACATGTACAGAAGTGTGAAAGTTGCACACAGTTGTGCACAGTACAGTTGCACACAGTACAGTTGCACACTTCCATTGAGGCCTTAGTGTTGAAAGGTGTTCAATATTTGGAATAAAGGACAACATTTTCTAAAGTGACTAGTGATTTTTGGAGCCTGATCTGGGACCCCCTAAGAGGTTGTAATTTTCAGGGAGTGCTGAGCACTCACCCTCTGCAAAGCATGCCCTTTTGAACGTGTCTCAAGTAGGCATGCAAAAATGGAGGTCACTCAAAATCACTGGCAACTTTTGAAAATTTGATGATTAATTTTTTTAATCTAATGAGAAAGAATCCTCTGCAACATGAGAGATTGATCAGAATTTTTCGGGAAGCTCTGGTGGGATTTGTTTTCAAGGATTTGTGATTATACATATACATTACAGTCACCAGTAATAGCAAATGTTGTCGCACTGTTCCTCTGGCCTATGAAATACCAGATGTAAAAAAAACAAAAACAAAAAAAAGCATTAACAAAGTGAAGGATGCTACAGTAAGTAACATGTACTAGAAAAAAGAAATATCAAAGTCTGGATCATAAACTCATGATCTGTGGATGGAAGATGACCCTCTAGACATAGATCTCCCCCTTGCCATGTAAAAGTCTGAAAGGTCAGCTGCCTTCACAACATCACTCCCCTCCTTTTAGGTCCTGGGTCCATGCAAGGTTAGGGAGAAGAGACTAGGTGGGCCAGAAAAGGGAATGGATGCACACTATCACTCTCTGGCCCCATGAACTGAGGTGAAAAAGGTGTTACAGCATGAAGCTCTACTGTCTTTTCAGTAGAGCTCTAAAAGGAGGGAGAACAAGCAACTGATGCCGCGGCATGAATGACCCTGGCCTCCCTTGAGTTCCTGAGAGACATCCATCCTTGGATTATTCAGATTTGGCATTAATCCTCAAGGCCTACTCCATGGTAGGAAGGCCCATGCACCTGAAATGGAACATTTGGGGAGGAATTCCATGAAGAGATCTTGGTAGAGATTTCCTCCTCCTAAATGCTTTACCATGGGCAGAGATGATCTGAATGCAAGAATGTTAAAGTTAAAGTGCCAAAACCATTAAAATGTGTGTAAACAATTCTAAATTAAGATAATATACATAAAGATCTGAATACCTTTATAGTTTGTATGTTTTCTTACTAGTATATATACATGTGATAATTAACATTATACATCCCAAGAGTAAGGATTATTATAGCATCAACCCTTTAACTTTGAATTCTTTGGTTAAGTCAATGGAAATTTCAAATGGCCAAGGGTTGCAGGACTGGATTGTCACTATTGTTACCACAGGTGAAGCAACAATGGAAAATTTTAGAGGATAAAAGCCTGGATAAAAGTTACCTTTGAAATCAGGGGAGGAAAAAGATAAGAAACAAAAGTCTTTGTAAAGAAGTTCAGACAATCATAATGGATTCAGCTGAAAGGTCTATTATATTAACACAAAGATCTACCTGAGGAACTTTTATTAGCCATGTTTATGTTCCATTAAGGACCCCATCCTACAGTTCTTAAACCGACGAACTCTTGAAGGCAATTGCAATAGAATCCTTGATCCCACTGAAGTCACCGGTAGTTTTACCTGGGCATGCTGGTGGGGTTGGTATTAATTGTACAGGCTCTTTGGGCTCGGTCTATTCTTTTGCATCAAGGCCCAAATGAGAATGCTTTAGATTTAGCAGGTCTTTAAAAAGTTTTGTGTAAAACTGTTAACAACTCTTTCAGCCCATGGAACAGCTTCGCAACTGCTGTGGTGTATGCATAATAGCACAAGCATGGTTTGCCTTATTAGATAGCAACCATCCTTCTCAAAAGATGCTGATACAAGCGCCAAAGCAGTTACAATGGCCTGATCTACACCACAGACTTATATTGATATAATTATGTTGTTCAAGGGTGTGAAAATCTACAACATAGTTATACTGTCCTAACTCCCAGTGTAGACAGTGCAATGCTAATGGCAGAGCTTCCATCCTGTCAACATAGCTATTGCTACTTAGGGAGGTGGATTAACTATGCTGAGGGGAGAAGCTCTCCCACTGACGTAGTAGTGTCTTTACTGAAGCACGACAGTGGTGGCACAGCTGCATTGGTACAACTGTGCTGCTTTAGTGCTGTACATGGAGACAAGCCCTATCTCTCACGCTGAAGTCTCACGAGTGGCTAAAAAGTCCAATTCTCAAGCAACAGTCCTTGCCATAGATGGTGCAGGCGTAATGCTCAGGGCTAGAACATGAAACTGGCTTTTGGGGCTTGCTGCACTTTCATTATTATGGATCACTACTATCAATACATAGAAAAAAAATCCCTATGAAAACTGGTCCTACATATGTGCAGGAGTCACACGTTCAGCCTCATTATCTCAGCTAGTTGCAATTTTAAAAAAATCAAAGGGTTCCAGTTTATATTAAAGAGCAGAATGGCTGTAGAATAAATCATCTTAAGAAACACAGCTGATCTGAAGTTAAAGCACCAAAAAAAAAAAAAAAAAGCTTAAGCCCCCATCTCATCAATTCTGCTTCGTACGCCCATGACTTCAAAACCTAATTTATTTTAAAGTTCGTAAAAGAAAAGAAAAGAGTTGTTGGGCTAAGACCTTACTTATCAAGTTTCATCCTGGAGGGAATTTTTATAGCTGAGTTATAAACCCTCCACACTAGTGTGTTTATAATGGAAATGCTGACAAATGTGATAATAAACACCAATCATGGGGTCTTAGTAGCTAGTCTGAATGTGAATGCAGGAGTTTTCAATGCTATCATAATATTTTGTTCTGTTTCCAGCACTAATTTGCTTAAATCTGCTTTCAGGTTGGGGAGTTGTAAAACAAGATCAACCTGACTATAGATTGTAAAGTCTTTTGATTATTTTTACTTCTCTTGGAAAGCTTGGTAATGTCTTTCAAATATGATTTCATTTCAACTTATTTTTTGGTTTACATGTCTGAATACTAAGAGTAACCTGATAGCTATGAGGGAACTCAGTTTTATACCAAAAGGCAGCCTTCAGTGAGCAAAAAGAATATAAACAAACCCGCCTCAGAGCAAGATCTAAAAATGGTATTTGTTCAAACAACTCTAAGACTTTAAAAACCCATTATTATCTTTTCCCAGGAGTAACTGATACCATCAGTTATTCTTTTTAATGCGGTGATAATGGCATGGTCCTTTCAGAAGACCAATAGCTGTGATTAGCTTGAGCATTGGCGTATTGGTGGCTGCTGTGTTTTGGAGAGGTAGAAAGACCTTTAAATATACTGGGTAAAATCCTAGCCCCATTGAAGTCAACAGAAGTTTTGCCATTTACTTTAGTTGGGCCAATTTCATTGGATCCCAGTCTGGTCCAGATATACCAGATTTATACTACTTGTATTTTAGTGGTGTTACCCTTGTTTCAGACCAGGGTAAGTGAGAGGAGAATCAGGCCCATTGTACATTTTATTGCAAGAGAGGAGATCATACTTCAGCTGGAAACTTGTTCAGTATGGTTCCAAAATGTGTTTACCTGGCCCATCAAGGCCCCAGTATTGCAGCTGGATCACAGGGGCAGACTGATGGGCTCATGTGGAATCTCACTGCCTTCAGTGGAGTCCCACCTGGCTGAAGAGGTCTGCCTGAGCAGATCTAGTTACAGTTGTTGATGGGAGCCCAAGAGAGTTTTGCACTAAGGATACTATTGTATCAGATCATGCTCCTTTTTATAAAGTCAATGATAAGCAAAGCCAGACATTTGCACTTGATAGCTGATTTGTAGAAAGACATTTGCCAGCTCCTCCCCTCATGTAAATCAACATAGAATTGGAGTATCTCCTTTGAAGGAAATAGCACTATAGCAATTTACACCAGTGGAGGTCCTTGACATTTGCTCTGTGCTGTTTATACATTTTCTTCTTCGGCATAAACTGCGGTGGCATTTTTTTTTGTCAAAATCAATGAATCAAAGAGGAATTTCACTATATCTCTGGCTTATTACTGTAAAATTTCCATTGAATACTTTAATAATAATTAATTATAAGGGATGAGAATTTTGGTTCATACATAAATAATAAAACACAGACGTTGCTTTCTGCCTTTTTTCTAATTGCTAACACAAGTATGAAAACAATTTGGATCTTGAATATGTTCCAATGTTTTGTTATTAAGCCAAAAAGAGAAAACTAATACTTTTTGAATTATCTGTCACAGACATGTTTATATTTTAAAGCTCTTAACTTAAAATAAGATGGGTTATAGCGGCCTAATTTTATCCAGTGACACAGAAATTAACAATTGTGAAGTGATACACAGCCTTTCTATGGAAAGCACAGTTATACAAAGATTATCAAATAGTTTTAAGAAATGAAAATGTAATTATACACTCCATTGTCCTTAAAGAACCTGTCTTCATCTTGATGGTATAGTGCTAACAACATACATCTGAACCATGTGTTGATGTGAGGGATTTAATCTTCATTCCTAGTTCAATCTTTAATTTTAGCAGAAAATATTCTAATTGGGGAAACACCCCCGTTTTACAGTGAGGTTTGGGCTGCATTAGAAATCCACCATCTCTTCGAAAAGACATTTCAACCACTCAGAAAGCAGATCTATTGCAAAGCAACTGATATCTGAATCAGGAAGGTCAGCACAGGTAGGGAATAAGCATAGGACAATGCAAATGTTAACAGCAATATTAATAGTAAATAATAAACACAATGAGAAACAGCAATAACACTCCTTACTGGGGTTAACAAAACCATGGAATATATATTAGGAATACTTGGACCAGATGTGGAGCTTGGTTATGTTGCCACAAATCCAGAGAAACGCTTTTTTACTTCACTGGCACTGCTGCAGACTTATACCACTTCAGCCAAAGGGAGTTCTGCCACTGACTTCTGTGAGGTGCACTCAGGCCCTAAATTGTTTATTAAAATAATTGTGATGTAAGGTGGGATAAATAATGCTCTGTGTTACTGATCTCACTGGAGACGAAGTGACAACATATCAACTGAAGGAAAACCAAAAGAAAGGAAGATGAGAGGGAGCAGGAACACTAAAAGGTATATGGAGATAGATAGATAGATGCCTGTAATGTAGATATAGATGATCCAAATTTAGATGACAGCTGGTTGGAACTTTTTAATTGAAACATTATGATTTCTTTTAAAATTGGGGAAATAAATTAAAATATTATGATTGTTTTTTCCTTTTTCTGCTTTCAAATCATCTGCGGGGTAGCTGAGGTGTTTTAGATTTTCAAAATCTAAAATTCCTTTTGTAAAGAGTCAAATTTTCTCTCCCCCCTCTCCACAGTTCACCACCAGCTGTCATTCCTGTGGCAGTAACAGAGTGGGCACAGAGCCGTGGAGTCCAAGACCAGAGGGACATGGTGATCTGCCCTCCTGTATAATGCAAGCCGTAGAGCTCCCCCCAGATCCCTGCCGCAGGTTTCCAGGGTTAAAATGGCCGGGGTGACGCATCCATGTCAGTTTCCGCAGCCCTTTGCCGGAGAGGAGACGCTGAAACGTACAGCAGGTGCCTGGCTCAGCCGGACTGAGCTCGGGAAGCACCGAGGAGCCCCTGGCAGGGGACTCGGCGCGGGGCAAAGGCCCCAGCGCTGTTGCCGGGGCAGAGGCGCTGAGCCGGGGTTTAGAAGGGCTGCTCCCCTTCGCCGCCGGCTCTCGCCGCTTGCCGGGGACCGGCTGACCCCGGCGGCGTCAGCGGGTAACGCGGGAATGATCCGCTCCCTCCTGGCCTTGGGCCGGGCCCGGGGGACGCGGCCGGCCGCGAGCGGGCTAGCCAAGCCGCTCCCCCGGACACAGCGAAGGGAGCGCCCGGGCTTCTAGGGCGCCCGGCCGCGGGCCCGCTGTGTGCGGCGGGCGAGCGGCGGGGAGCCGGACAGAGGCACCGGGCGGGGGGCAGCAGCGGGCCCGCCAGGATCCCCCGCCCGGCCGAGCGGCGAGCCCCAGCGCAGCCGGGCCGTGCGGGGACTTGCCCGCATCGTCTCCTGGGCTGTCGCCCTCGGCCCCGCGCCTTGCCCTGGCCCCTCCTTTCCTAGCCCCTCTTTCTGAGCGCTTGCTCGAAGCCGCCGGCACAAACGGTGCCCCGGAGCAGCCCCGCGCGCAGGGCGCTCCGCGCTGTTCACTCGCCCGGCTCGCAGGAGCAGCGGCCCCGGCCCCCAACAGCCCTGCGCCAAGGGGCAGCGGGCGGGAGCAGTTACCCCTCCCCACGGGAGCTAGGACAAGCCACCGGCCCCAGCTGAGCCGGGGAGTCGCCGGCCTGTGCCGACGGCAGCAGGCTGCCAAGGCTGCAGTCAAGAGAAACCGCAGCCCCTCGCCTTTCCTTTCCGAAGGCGCGCTCCGCGGGGACCGTCCGACAGAGCGGTGCTCTCCCCCGGCCTTTCCCTCCCCACGGGCCCCTGCATCTGAGCTTCTCCCGCGGCCCTAGCACCCTGCATGCGACCCAAGAACCAGCCGAGAGCTCTGCCTGGTGGGGAGCTCTGCCTGGGCCGAGCTGCCACCCCGTCTTCCCCTCCGCCTGCCTGGGCTGCGGTGCCGTGCTCCCCCGCCCCGGGACCGAGACCCCCTGGCGCCCTTGGCTCTCTAGCTCGCCCCCTCCTTGGCGCAGCTGTCCAGCAGCTCGGTCATGAAGGAGATGTAGACTATGGCCAGGCGTAAGGTCTCTATCCTGGAGAGCCTCTTCTCGTAGGCGAAGGTGGGCACCTTCTTCCGCAGCTGATCGAAGGCTTCGTTGAGGTTGAACATCCTCTTCCTCTCCCTTACGTTGGCAGCCTGGCGCTGGGCGTAGGTGATGACTCGCTTTCGCTTGGGCCGCTCCAGCAGAGACGAGCCCCTCGTCCTCTCCTCCTCCTCCTCTTCCTCGGGGTCTCCATCGTCCAAGGGGGCCAGAGGCAGGCCCCTGGCCAGCCCCTCGCGGAGGCACAGAGCTCTCTCCCCAAAGGGAGGGCCGCTGGGGAACTCGTACAGGGCCAGGCCGGGCAGCCCTCGCGGATGGCACTCAGGAGAGCCCAGGGAGAGATCGGCCACGAAGTCCAGCACGGAGGCGCCCCCCAGCCCTTCCTGATATGCCATTTGCTGGGCTCGGCTGTGTAGCTCATCGATTATCCCCGGGCGTGTGCGTGTGGGCTGGGAAGAGGCCGGTTGATATCTCACTTCACAGAGGGCTTCTCTGGTCCCATCCCAGCCCAAGGACGCGAGGACATCAATATTTATAAGCCACGAGATAACAGGATTAGCGGGACCAAAAGGAAGGCTAGCCCACGTTTCCCCTTAATGCTGATGAGAGGAGACAGGCAGCCCCTCGGGGACGCGTGGATGTTCCAATGAGAGGAGCCCCCAGGGGTTCAATCCTGTCACAGCGATCAAGGACAGTTCCTTCTTGGCAATCGCCCTCGCTCTTACCCGCTGGGTGCTATTGTGTCTTCTTACACACCCGCGACCAAACGATTTTCAGCCTCTTTAAAGCCCGAGCGGCAGAGATTGTTCTCCACTGGGCTTGTTTTCCTGCTCTCTGCAGAGATCTCTGAACCTCGCGGCCGTGCCTGACAATTGATGTCAGACAAGTGCATGTGTGCTTTTAATGATGTCCTGAAGAGGAGACCTGCATGCAGAGGGTCACCGAGGAATGTTTACCCTGTATCCCAGCGCAATGAGAGCTGAATGACAGGACCTCCATTAGCCTAAGCAAGCATTGTAGGGGACCCCATATTGCATTCCCAATAGTAACTGTTGGAATCGGCTTTTCTCCCTCCAGCTAGAGTTCAAACATCTATCCACCGGGGCAGTAAAACACGGCCTTGCAAAGCCCGTTTTGTTTCGGACAATCTCAAAGCACTGGATGTGAAACTCTTTCTTCCCGCACTTGAGAAGAATATAGGCTTTTACTACTTACTTCACCCAGTGTCTGCTCCAACAATGCCCCGGAACCATCCCCATT
The DNA here is from genome assembly GCA_007922155.1 of Mesoclemmys tuberculata. Classification (NCBI taxonomy): domain Eukaryota; kingdom Metazoa; phylum Chordata; order Testudines; family Chelidae; genus Mesoclemmys; species Mesoclemmys tuberculata. Next base: position 51,246,617 of record ML675603.1, read on the forward strand.
TCCCATTCAGCCCCTGCGCATATTCGAATCGAGCTACTGTCAAGCAATGAGAACAATACAATTTGTTTCTTAGCAGAGTCCTGCTGACTACCTTTGATTTGTCGAGCCAGCACGTTCAGGGGGGCAGGAGGGAACGGTATGTTTAGTTCAGACACCACCTGCTGTATTTAGATGGGGACACTGGCCCGAGAAGGCTATCGATTTGTTAAACAAACCGCTCATGAATTGGAATTTGCATTTCTTTATCGCTCGCCCACTGTACATTGTTTGTACACGGGGTGCCTCTTGGACGCGACTGGAGGTTATTTTTGAAAAGCAAACGCATTGGTTGTTTCTTAATGCTTATCATGCATCGTCAGCACGCCACGGCCGCTTTTTTTGGCTCTTTTGCCTTACATTTCTGAGCGGTTTGAAACCCCATCCCATCTCCCCGGTCAGCCCCCCTCACCAGAAAAAATCCAAACCAACCAACCAAAAAACAAAAAACCACCAGAAACAAACAAACAAAAACCACCGCGAAAATCCTTCCAGTTTGGCTCCACGATTGCGAACATTTCCAATCGACGATAAAGCTCCCCTCCCATTTCCAGCACGCTGAACAGCTGTTGCAAACCAAATATCTCTTCCTGCGAAAGATGAGGATGGAACATAGTCCCCCTACTTCAACCTCCCTCCACCCCCATTCTTCCTTACGTTTTTTATATGAAGCAATCCCGTGCTTTCAAAGAAAAAGGGAAACAGCTATCCAGCACAGTTAGATGTCATCAGGAGAGGATGGAGGAGTCTGGGACACCACCTACTTTGGGACACCATCCTGAAGGTAAACCGGCAAGGAGAGAGGTACATTGGACAGCTCCCGGAACTCAGGAGAGCTCATGAGCGGTGCAACAGGTAAGCAATATTTCTGCAAGTACTCAGTGTCCGAGTTTCAAATAGAGGCAAAATATGTCTTTTTCAGATAGTGTATTGGCTTTATCCTGCCTTTTTACTCACAAATTAAAGGGAATCTCTCTTCATCGTCTTATTACACTCACATTATTAGTGGTTCCAATATTATTATTTCAACGTTTTGTGGCTTTTTGAGCATTTACATTACTTAATTCAATATCTAATAATAAAGAAACAGAAATAACACAGATTCAGTTCACAGCAACTAAGTTGATTATGAGACTCACATTGAAAAGTAGAAAGTAGATCTCAGCAGTGTGGTTATTTATTGTGCATATGTTTAATTAAAACACAAGGCAGAGGAAACTAGTAAAGCACAGAGAATGTAAACGTTTGGTGGAAAACAAGATAATCACAGAGCACTATAGAAACGGCAACACAAGAGGTTGAAGAGTTCAAATTGTTCGGGATTGTCCTAACTCTCAGCTGAAGATGAGCAGTTAAATGCATAAGGTGATTTATCTGGAAAGGAACTAAACGTACTCACGTTCATTTTACATCCTTTAACTTTTTTTGTTTAAAGAGATACAAAAGATGTTTAAAGCTATAAATTAGTTAAGGTTGTTTGCCAACGGGGATAACTGACAACAAATTGTTTCCATTGCAAAGTTCCTTAACAGGTATTTATTTACGTTAGGAAATGAAAGAAACAAGGATGGGGATTGGAAATCTTCAGCTATATAAACCTCCTTCAACATTTCCACTGATGTATGAAGCTAAAATAGATCGGAAGAAGCATCAGATAATTAGCCGAGGCTCCTCAAACACAGATTTATATTTTTGGAGGTTTTTGTTTGTTTCTAGTCCAAATTTTTAATTACAAATTTTAGAAGACAAAGCACAAATACTGCAAGACCAAACCAACCAACCAAGCAACCAAAAACGCATGGGGGTTTTACACAGGGTTCCTTACACAGGGAAATATTATTACAGGGTCTACCTGCTACTTTGAATAAACACATAGTGCTCTGATTGGACAAATGAAAAGTTCTAATGGAAAAGGTACATGGTTGTAATAGAAGGGGATAATGTTGTCAAATTATGTTCAGCTGTAAAACTGTTTTTTTTTAACTCTTTGCAAGTAAGGCATATAAGCTAAAATATTAATTTTCTTTTTAATTTCATGGGTGTATAAAGTAAATTCACTGAGCTATCATTTCAGACATATTTCAACACATTTCGAATGCAGCAGATTTGTAACATGTTGAGATAAATGGAGGGGATGAAATATATAGCCTATGTCCATGCAACATTTATGTACAGAGGTTTTCCATTTCAGCTAAAGTAGTGTGGGAGGCGATGAAGACACTTTTCTGTGAGAACCTGCTTTGAAGCCTTCCCAGAAAAGCTCTGTGGTTGATTTAAATGTATTATGTTCCCTATGTTTGTTTTAACCAGACACAAAGTAATTGCTCAGGGATTGTTTAAATTATTATCCTTACGTTTTGCCAGTGCTGCACATTAATTTTTGAACCTCAACTTGTGTGTCGCAGATACCACGTAGTTTAAGAACAACATCTAGCCCTTGTCGATGGCTTCCATATTCAAAGAGCTGTGCAAACATTTAGTTATTCACATTTATTTAAAAGCACCACAAGTTCAGGTGCTTGTACAAATCATTGAGAATATGTAGAAATGGGGATTAAAACCCACAACACAATGGCTTGCCTGACCAACCCATCCCAACCTACAAAAAATACAGCTTTCCAACAAAATAACATCTCACTTACTCAGAGGCTCACAAAATTGACGTAACATGTCCTTACGGACAATAAATCTGGTGTCTCTTGAACTGAAGAAAATGGGGTAGATGAGTTCTAAAGTTTAAGACACTGGTATGGAAACACCTCTGCCACCTCCCTCTTAAGTCAGGGTGCTGACAGTCGACCTTTTTGCTGATCAAACTGGCACAATATGGCATAAGGAGGAGGTGGTCACTCAGAGAGCCAGATGTCAAATGATTATGAGTTTTATAGATATAAGCCAACATCTTCAATTCCACCTAGAAACTAATTGCAAGTCAGTGTTGATCCCAAAGCTCTGAGGTAACTTGCAAGCTCTGTGAAATGCTATTTCATAGGCAGGCAGCTGCATTCTGTATGAACTTAAATTTCTGATGGTTTAGTATTTATGGAATGCATTTCAACAGTCTAATCTTAAAGTGACAAAGACATGGATAAATGTAGTTAGACCTGCATACAAAAAGAGGCCACACCCTTCTTCCCAAATTCCCATGGAGAAAAGTAGCCTTAGCTACACTTGATCCAGGAGCTACCAAATGTCTTATACAACTCTCAAACTGTTACCGCAAATATCAAATGGCAGGGGCACTCTTGGTATCTATGAGGGGTAATGTAGTCTTCCTTATATATTCCAGTTGCTTCCTCCAACCTACCAACATTACCTCTGTTTTATCTATTGCTGTTTAACATTACAGTAGTGCTTACGAACCCCGATCAAGAATTGAGGCCCCACTGTGCTGGGCAATGTACAACTAAAGAAGACAGCCCCTGTCTTTGTGGATTTGCAGGTCACATGTCAGACAGAAGGCAACAGATGGACAGAACAGTCAAGCAGGGTGGGGGTGAGTTAGAGATTACAATAAAATGATGGATAGAGTTTAGCAGAACTCTCAGCTCCTCACTTGTCTTACCAATGGCAGATGTGGGTGATTTGTAGGGCTCATACAGAGATAGACATTAAGATGTAAATGAGGATAGAAGGTGGCTTTACAGACTTTGACAGAAAACTTATCTTGTGCATAGAGGGCAGCATGCAGAAAAGCACGAGTGGGAAGCTGACAAGCCTGTGATTGGGGCTGGCAACCCAGGAAGAGCGAGGGAGAGGGATGATGTCTTAATACATTAGTAGACCTCATAAATGGGGAGTGGCTAAATGGTTAAAGGCAAAGAGCTTCTGCTTGGTCTAGTGGTGGAATGGAAGCTAAGAGTGACCAAAAGCTACAGGTGAGGGAGGCAGAGCAATCAGTCAGGAAGATGATCCTAGTTGCAGTGTTTTGAATGGACTTGAAGGGGCAACGTAGCTGTCAAAAAGACTAGAGAAGAGGAGATTACAGAAATCAAGATGCAAGATGATGGAGGCCCATGGCAATCTGGATGGTCAGAAAAGGCCTTTGAAATGTTATGGAGATAGAAGCAGCAAAACTTGGACACAGCCTAAAGATATGGGTCTAGAGAGAGGGCTGAATTGTCTGGCCTGGGCCTTGAGCACCTAGCCCTTTGCAAGCTTCCGTTCTCAGCTGCACACCAAGTAAGTTGCTTGACTACACCAGATGGGGAAGACAAAATGGCAACCAAAGCTGGGAGTCCGTACGTAAGCATTATAACCTATTGGAAGAAATAAAAGCAACTATTCTTGAGCTTTGGTTGAACTGGATTGATTGGAACTTGGAATCTATAAGAGACCTCTTGAAATCCCAAGTTTCAGATTAGTTTTCTGCAAAAGCTTGACCCTAACATGCAGTATAAATTCCTTGTGCTGATGACATATCTTTTCAGCACCATCTGTTTTCAGAGTTAGTGAATTATTGGAGTTGCAGCCCAGGAGACAATTCTGATCTCTGCCTAAATCCAGAATAACTTCATTGAAGTTAAAGGAATTAACACTGTTATTGGCATCAGAACCTGGTCCCTGAGACCATTTTAGGCACTGAACCTACAATCTGACTGTGTGGATGGACCGCCATGTCCCTGTGTGACTTCAGTAGGACTCTAGAGTGGTATAGGGATGTGCAGAATTGGCAGTTTTCTGAGACATGTGACATTCACTAAAGTGCAGTTCCCTGACATAGGAAACCAGTGGCAGTAGGAGCATTCCGAGCAAAAGAAATTAAAGCTGGGAGCATTCTGCCAGCAATGTTGAAATCATTTCTATTTACAATGCTATTATGCAGCATTTGAAAGATTTTTGGAAAATAATTATTGATATTTTCCCATAAGGGACTGAACGACCAAGAATGAATTTCAAAAGTGCAGTTTTGGATAAATCACAGACAAATTAAACGGATAGCTGAGGTTGGAGTGTGATGTTATTATCATGTGTGCACAGTTTTGTGAACAACATTTTATTCTTTAGGCAGTACCCTGGCATTGGGAAAGAATTATGCATTATTTCATTTCCTGGCTTTTTATCAGTTTGTGTGGACAAACTGTAATGTTATTTAAACATAGCTTCATTCAACTTGATTTCTCTATATTGTTATTGTTTGTGGAAACTGGAATGTAATAAAAACCTATATTGTTTACCTAGGAGAGGGGAATGTTTTCCTCTACATCATTATTATATTCATACATTTTTTTTATTATACACATGGATATTTCTTTATAGTTTTTTTCTCTCCTCACCATTGAAAGAATGTGAGGAAATGACAGATTGAAAGCTCTGGAGACTGAAGTCCTTTGCTTATCTATCAACAGATTAGGAATAGTATAAATAGTGGTAGAGCAAGATTCACCACCCAACCCTACCAATGTGTCTAAGCCTTAATCTGGTAGGATCATCTCTAGGCTGAATGGGTAGCAGAGTCTTCATGCCTGCTTAGTTTTTGGTCATTCTGCAGAGAATCTTCATACATGTGCCATTTACAATGTTATTGTTTTGGTGTGATATGGACATTTGTCCACTGAGAACTGGAGGAAGACCACCAGCTTGATTCTTATAGGGAACGGATCATCCATCACATGGCATTTACTTTCTGCTACTAACAAAGTAGTCTGGATTCGAACTGATTTAACACAGAGATTCTGCCTCCTTTGCTAAACCACTGAGCCAGCCAGTTGCCTCACTCGCCACAGTTTTTGATACCCTCTTAGTAGTTTGGAAATATTTTTTTCTGTACCTGTCCTGCTTCTTTCCCTCCTGCAATAAAATAGGAAAATGTGATACTTTCCATCTTCAAAGCAGTGTGCAGATATTAACTATTTATTACTTAATCTTAAACATTTCAGGGAGATAGTCAGATAAGGACATATCCTCACCCTGCTGATGGGAGGCTCAGATATTGAGAGGTAAAGGATCCTACAATCCCTACTCATTTGAGTAAGCCTTGCCCAAAGTCACATCGCAAATTTGTATCAGCAATAATTAGAATTTGAGGGTTTGATTATCCTGTCAGTTGTGCATGTGAACTCCTAGTGAAGTAGATGTTCAGTCCATTAAACCACATTAATACCCTCAGAGTGGAGTTTTCCTTGTGCTTTGAATGGAGCTGAAACTGACATCTGTTATTGTTTGACCTCTCATTTGGTTTAAGCACCACCTTGTCTTCCCAAAGAACCTATGCGCAGCAGAACCATCAGCAATTTTCACCCTGCTCTGGGAACAGCATTAGCTTTTTGAAGCAGCAGCAGATGATCACCATAACACTGGGTTTTTGTAGAGCCTACAAAACGAGTGACTGTTTGTGTTTTGGTGTTTTTATTTCTTCACAATAGAGTAGTAGACTTCTTTTTTTTCCAAAGAAATATCTTTTGAATAAGGAGAAGCTTTATGATTAATTTGTAGCAATGAAGATAGCTCAAATTCTATGCCTAAACCCTGAAAGCATCTCTTGAAACATTTTATATATATAGAAACATAACCCCCACAAAAACCCACCCCAAAGCCTATGCTAAAAGAATATTCTTAAGATTGTAAAATCAAACACTTAAAGCCACAGAATGCCAGAATTAAGGATACCTGTGCAACTTTAACTCAGTTCCCTATTGCACATACATTATGATATAGCCTTTAATTCTGATCACATACTGTTTTTTCCACCAGACCAAGCCTCACTCCAGTGCACAGAATGGACAATGCTTACTTGATAAGCAGCTATAAAATATTTTGTTATATCCTCATTATTGTGTTTGTAGACCCATTTATTGCAAACATTCAGATACTGCTCTGAACACAGAATGATTAATTTTCTAGAGGGCTTTTCTATGGTCCTCGTCAGCAGGAGCCTTTGGATTCACCACACAGATGCCACTTGAGTTAATGGAGTAACTGATAGTAATAGTAGGTTGTCATCCTCTATGTGGACCAGCACTAGAGGGGGATGGGACACTTTGTCAGCGAACTTCACAGGCATTTACTGATAGCAGAGGAATGGCAAGATTCCGAAATCTTGGGTTCCATTCTGGGGTCCGGAGGGGACTGGGCTCTAGTGGGCACAGGGTCTTCAGTGCATTCCCTCCAAGCTCACCTCCTTCTGTCCTGTCCCCTCCAACTTCTCCCTACCCTGATCATGCCTCTTTCCATGCATGGCTCCTCATCCCAGTCCCATTCACCTCACCTAGCTAGCCCAGGTCTCCACTCCTCAGATTTCTCATTCTAGTCAGAGGCCTGGTCTACGCTTGCTGCGAAATTCAGCAGAGGTCAACAGGAGGTACACAAGCTACTCTACGTAGCTTGCGTATCTCCCATTGACTTCCTAAATTCTAACAAGTGCGGTGTCCCCACTACGCTGCACCTATGAGAAATGCCCTCCTGTCAACACAGCGTTAATCTTTTTCCGGGAGTGGCTTTATTCAGTCGACTTTAGGATTGATTGAGTGGGTCTCCACTGCCGCTCAATCAATCCCGAAGAATCGATTCGGCGCCGCTGAATTTGCTGCCGTGAGTGAAGACATATCCCCTGTCTCTTTGCTCACAAGTCCTCATCTCACCACCCCTGCAGATCCCCACTCTGGAGCAGGGAATTGGAACCCCATTTCCCAGGTGGATGCCCTAACCATTGGGATATACATTCATTCTCACTGGCCTAATGCAAATGTCATTTTTTCTATACAGTGGAGAGATTGAGAGCAATAGAATATCCCATAACCCACTGGTTAGGGCAGTCCTCTGAGAGAGGGGAGACTAAGCTCAAATCCCTTTTCTACATCAGGCAGAGGGGGAATCTAAACCAGATCCCCACATCCCAACTGACTGCTCTAACCGCTGGGCTAAAACTTATGAGGAGGCACCAGTACCTCATCCTCTGATCTTTTTTTTTTGGCATGGAACTGCTTAGTTACCTAACTCCAGGAATCCCAACCAGAGATAGCCACCTCCCCCGCTCCTGGATTTAGGTGCTTAAGTCCCTTTGAGGGGTGGGGCTATTGGCTAGCTCAGGCAGTGCCCTGCTCAGTGTAGGGAACCTCATCACCTAACATGGGGCTGTGGATTTCAGTAGGTGGCTAGACACCTAAAAGTTAGGCACTGTAACACTGAGCACTTCAATATCTAAGTCCCTTTATGGATTTAGCCCCCAGCTCTTGGAGTCATGTGAATGCATAGGAATTTCAGCTTTCTTTTTTTTAAAGTAAGTTTCTAGCCCTCATTGCTGCAGAAAAAAGATGAAAATTATTATCCAAATAATTATCCAAAATTATTATACAATCTCAGAAACCAGAAGATAAATGTCAAGAACTCCCAAATATATTGTTTATAAAAACTAATGATCTTTAAGCCAACTGCATGATTTTGAGGGGGCTAACTGACTCATAACATTGGACTGGTTGGGATCGGGAATACTGAAATCACCACGGAAACATAGTCAATCTTTTATGCATGTCATCACATGCTTCCTATAATACATTCAGTTTGTACTGCAGTCAACAGCATTTAAGAAGTATATTATTTTTTGTACTGGGTGTATTTTTTATCAAATGATCATAAATTTATAAACTTGTGGTTTTCTAAATATTTGTCTAATGAATGCTTCATTTATAGCATCATTAGTCTCTATGGGCCTAATTCAAGGCCTTGGGGAATCCTTTCCTTTGACTTTCACTGGCTTTTGGATTAGATCCATAGTAACATATTCTGATTATACAAATTTTTTGTCTGTAAGGTTAAAAGGTACTTAGTAGGAGTTGAGTGTAACAGCTGGGGAGAGCACAGAAAACAGGTTATAAATATATGTCAACATTTTACAATAAATTTTTAAATAAAATTGCTTGCTATAACCAGATTAGCCAAGAAAAAACATTTTCTTGATAAAGAATGTAAACTGAAATATATTCATTTTAATTGGACCTGCTAATAAAAAAAAATAGTATCAAATCCTAGCCAAAGTAGAAGCATTATATTTGGAGTTCAAATTTAAAATAGACATAATCTTTTCTGCAACTTTATTAAAATTACTCAGTGGACAAGAGGCAAGGTGATCTGTTGAATGGCTTACAAAATAAGTATCTGAAAATCCCACTGATAGTTGATTGTAACATGTTTCAACACATTTAATTGTGTGACAAATCCTTCCACAAAAATGAAACGTTGATGAATTTGATGTCAGTTCTAAAGACATATTTCTCTTGTTTTGTTTTGTGTGGCAATCGAAAGAAGGAAAAGTTCACCTTAATTATAATGGGATGCCATTTGCTATTTGGATAGCTATTACTCTAGAAGAACAACAGAAAAGTAAGTGTGTATGGCTAAGATTGTGTACTTCCTTATTGTGAGATGGTCTCATTTGTTTCAGATTTCTTTGTCCTACTGGCTTGCACCATAGGTGGCAGCAGTGTACGAATTCTGCAAATTGCACAATCTTCAAAGTTTAAAGTACATAACAGCTGCATCCAGGATCAGCCTCAGTAAGTCTGTGTCACCCTCACTTCTTGTGCCACTACTGCTTTTGAAGACTAAAAAGGGATTCTCTCCCGTGCCAGAACTAAGCTCAGTGCAGGAGAGGAAGGTGTAGAGGTTGTCAGGAAGCTGGTTACAGCCCTGGATTTGGAAGGTCAGCAGCAGCCTTGATACCACTCAGAGGTATTTTCTTGCGAAAACAGACTGAATTCTTCTTGTGAGAGCAGACTCGACTTTCAAATTCAGCTGCAGGGGCTTGCCTCATTGTACTATTCTGGGGGCGAACTCTGTGCTGTTGGGCAAGAGTTCCATTTCATGGCTTCACAGGCTACCTCATCATTGCTATTTGTTGCACATTTTTTAGTGCATTTTTGATCTCACTACAGTCTGATCCCCTGGCCTCCATGTTATACTACCCTCAGGAAAGCTAGGGACATGGTCTAAGATCCTGTGTGAATCTCTTCATGTGTTGAACAATGAAGGCTGCTAATATCACCTGGAGACAGAGTATTATGAACCTCTAATGGCCTCTGTATTATTTTCTGAATCCAGCTGAGCTGCCTTTATTCCCCCTGAGGCACAGCAGGAGATTGAGTAGGTTTATGTGAAATCCTGGGCTTGTTGGTTTTCACGTGAGCCAGTCATCCCCTCTGCCTTGACTGGTAAGCCCCACTTTGGCGCATAGCTAATGGAACGATGTGTATTGGGACCACATTCCAAACCAAGAAGGGGGAAAACTTGGTGTGGGAGGGAAGCATCAGGCTTTTTAAAAATCAGGCATGAGCTCACTTTTCCCCTTTCCATAATTAATTATTTCTTGGTGAATTTACATATAGACTTTCATATGTCTACATCTTTCATGAACTCCCTTTACCGTCTTTTCCCTGCAAAACAATTACTAGTTAATTTGCAAAAACAATGAGAGTCCTGTAGCACTTTAAAGACTAACAAATTTCTGCAGGCATAAGCTTTCATAGGCTGCCACCCATGGAGGCCTCCTGGTTGCACTATTTATTCCACAAAGGAGAACGCATGAAACTGCCTCCAAATCACCGGATTGTAACCCACTCAGTACACTGTGTCTAATCTCTGCTACTTTTCCTCCATTTTATGTGATAGCAAGCCAGCATAGCTCATGTCCTATGGCCTAAAGAGAACATTAGACCAAAATTATGGACCAAGACCCTGGAATTATACTCAAGTTATCTCAAGCTCTCTCCTTTTCCCTCCTCCAGTCCAATAAGTCAGTACTGTGCCCCTCATGTTATTTGCTTTGCTATTTCATGTTATGGCAAATTCTAAATTTCCAGGATGCTGCAGTTTGGTACTCAAAAGTACAAAGTACCGATACATGTAATTGCATTGTGGAAGTTGCGAAGAACAAAGTCGTCACAGCTGAGTAAGCGGCAGTTGGGTCTTTTAGCACCCAGAGAGGCCTGGCAGGTGGTTCTGGTTATCTTGGAAGCTTCTGAAGCTTTTGTTTTGGCTGGGGAGGTGCATTTCCTCCTTTCCTCTCCCAGTTAGGAAGGGGCTGGGCTTATTTTAAATGGTTTCATGAGGAAATATGAATTCCTCATTTTCCCCACATCAGCAATTCTTCCAAGCAACTAGTTATCCCACCACACCTGCCCCAATATCTGCCCTCCCATCAAACAACGATGGCTAAGCAAACTAGGTTGATATTTTTGTTTAAATGACCAGCAGTGAAATAGTTAATGGGGGTATTTATATTGCCATTAAACCTTAGTTTGAATGTCCACTGAGATACAAAAAGCAGCTGAAAAATCCTATGCCTTGCCTGTAACTCTGCTCATGTTAATCCCCTCTTTGAATCTACCCTCCAACTCCCTGTTTCCCACTGTGGCAAGTTCAAGCTTCTTGACCTCATCTTCAAGACCCTTCACATCTTCACCCCACCCCCACCAATTTATTCACTGTTGTCCCTTTAGGCCTGAACCAAAGCCCACTGAAGTCAATGGGAGCCTCAATGGACCAGGCCCTTTTTGTATTGCCCTGTCCCCTCCACTCCTTTAATGATGCCAGCCTTGGTTGTCCATTATCATCTTTGTGCTTTCTCCCATGTTTCCTTCACTTACACACATGGAAGGTTCTCCCTGAACTAATCCATAAATTCACTGCCCTCTTCTCCTTCAAGGAGCTTCACTTCTGCTGCAATGCCTACAAGAAATCAGCCAGCCAATGATGGATGAGCTGGGAGGCAGCTGGTGTTTAGCTGAGTATTATTTATGCATTTAAATGGACTACCAAGCTGCAAAGATATCTCACCTGTGTAACCACGTGAACTTAATACTATTAGCCATGTCCTCCCTCCATCTCGCCTCTTGTCTGTCTCAATCCCTTGTTGTGTCTTGTTTTGCATTAGATTATAATCTCTCCTAGGCGGGGACCATCTCTTCCCATGCATTGTACAGTGAGAGCAAATGGGCTCCCCCTTTATTTGACAGGGCCATTTGAGAACTGCCATAACATGGTTCTCTCAGCGCTATTGTTTCAGGCTGTTGCAGGCTCAGGCGGAGATGGCTACATTGGTTCACACTCAACGCACTGTTCAGAAGTTCCCTCTGCAACCGTAAAGAGAGACTGGAGGTTTAGGGTGGGGTTATGTGCTCTCTCTCTGAGGGGCAAGTTGCACACAGATGCAGCCTAGGGGAGGGCAAACAAAGGTGGCATTAATCTAGCCTTATAATTTCCTGATTCTGGGCTGGTTGGCAGCCCTGGTGTATGTTAGGTAGCCCATGTACTGCTCTAAGTTATGGTAGCCTCCTTTGTGCTGCCTATGGGCAGTTTCAAAACCCAGAGCTGTCCCAGAATCTAGCACTATATTTGCACGTCCTTCCATCCCTGACATGCTTCTCCTGCGCCAGACCTGCCCCAGCATACTCCCTACACCAGGGATTGTGAGGGTTCTGTGTAGAACAACCTATGACTGTTTGATGCAGTGCCTGCACTGGGAGGATTTTGCCAGGCCAGTTAAGAGACACTCTGGTCCTTGTACACCAGTGTACAAGGGTCACAGTGAGAGGGAGAATCTCCCCCTTATATTTTTTTTAAAAAAATGTAAGTGAGATTATGCAGCAGTTTAAAAATAATTTGCAGTTATACATCAGTTTACATGACCTTGAAACCTCATTAAGCAAGGGGCCTTGACTACGGCATAGGAGTCTTTTGATTATGACTGGTATAAAAATAGTCACATAGCATAATAATTACAGTACTTTGCACTTTTGTAGTGTCTTTCACTCAAACGTTCCATGGCACATTATAAAGTGACCTCACAGGCTACAATGTCACAAAAAGATACATAAATATATTGTACACGGTACGTTTCACAATGGGGTAAACCGAGGCACAGAAAGGTTAACTGACACCTTAAATCTACAAAATAAATTACTCGCAAAGTGGAGAACAGAATCACTGGCTCCTGATTATCAGTTTAATGCTTTAATCACTAGGCAATGCTACCTCCCAACTGCAGTGGGAATCAACACCTTTTCCACTTGAGGGACTAAATCTCAGAAGGATTATGTGATTTGGGGAGTGAGGGCAGATCCAGCAAAGAGAAATTGGGGATGAAATGTCCCCTTTTATTTGGTGCTCGAGGAAGACTGCAAAAATCAGACAAATCTACTTTAGGGTTAAGGGAAACAGAAGAGAAAATAAGAAGAAATAGAAATCCCATTTTGCTTAGTTTAGGTACGTTTGTAAAATTAGCCCTGTGAATTAAGTTACTGACATTCAGTAGTACATACTGTTCATTGAAAGGGAGTGTCCTAGGACATTAGAGATTAGCCATGGTGGTTATGGTTTAGTCTGTAGTGCCATGAGAGATTTTTTCCAGGATTTCTTGACTCATTCCCTTAAGCCTGTGTTGAAAGGGAGTTTCTTAATGCATTCAGAAGTAATCCATATCAGTTGTGAGGTTTCTCCCTCATCTTTAGTGCTAAAAGGAACATCTTTAGGACATTTTAACCTATGCTCTTGTTTTTCATAATTACATCATGTATTTGATTAAAAAGTATTAATTTAATTTGATTGGTTATTGCAATCAGCGAGTATTTAAAATGTCTGTGGAACAAAGGGTCCTTGTCAAAAGCTATTTAATACTCAAATAAATTATCCCGTCACTAATTAAGCTAAAAGCCAATGAATGGAAGAAAACAAAACAACTTCATTTCCAAACCTAGGAAATTGCAATTTTATTATTAAACAGATTCTTCGTGACACATTTCAGCCAACATCAGTGGATATACAACACTTTCCTGTGACAGATCTCAAAGTCATGTATTAGGACTTTTTGCAACTGGAAGTATGTCTATACGTAAACTGCTGCAGCTGCACTGCTATAGTGATAGATACCACTTACACTGACAGGAGGGGTTCTCCTATCAGCCTAGGTAATCCACCTCCCTGGAAGGTGGCAGCTGGGTCAACAGAATAGGGATGCACAAAGATGAAACAGGGATGCACAGGGATGAAAACACCTGCATTAGAATCATATGCTGATATATTTTCAAGTCATAAATAAAAATCCACTTCTAAGTTTTCTGGCCAAAATATTAAAAAATGGGCAGCTAATTTTAGATTTCCACTTTTGAAATTGCTGGACTCAAAATCTAGGGGCAAGGGAAGCTCCGATTTAAACCAGCAGAAGCTAAGTGTTCACAATTACAGCAGAAACTCTCCCTTTGGGCCCAAAGTTTTCCAGTCATGATAGAGGAAAAGAGGGATGATGGTCTAGTGGTTAGGGCACTGACTGGGACTCAAGAGACAGGTTCAATTCCCTGCTTTGCCACAGACTTCCTGTGGGTCCTTTGGCAAGTCATTTAGTGCCTCAGTTTCCCCATGTGAAAAATGGGAATGATAATGCCTTCCTTCCTTACAGAGGTGTTGTGAAGATAAATACCTGATAGATTGCAATGACAGCATGATAATGGGGTACCATCATTAGAAACTGAGCTGAGAGGTGCCACCAGATGACCTTGTGCAAAGGGGATAGCAGGATGAGCAGAGCGCTCTTGCCCCCAACCCATTGGAAGCCCAACCTCCACTTGACCGCTGCAGATCAGGAAGTAGCATTGATGGAGAGGGGAGGCAAGAATAGTCACATGCCACTGTGTGAGCCCTCCTGACAGATATCGGCACAAGACTTACTGCTAAGGGTCCCTGTAGATTCCTGCTCCCAGCCCCTCACCCCAAATCTATTCCTCCTGCTGGAAGCATTGAAAGGAAACGCCACATAGTGAACCTTGAGGCGTTTGCCAGCCTTTTTGTCCTCCTCCCAAAGGGGCTGGTCACTGGGTGGGGATGGTATGGCTCTTTGGCTTAGGTAGTGCTAACTGTGAATGATGATACATAGATCTGTTATGGGGCAGCTGGAAGCCAAGAACTCCTGGGTTCTAATCCTCACTTGCTTTGACACTGATTAAACATATATGCTTGCTATTTTACTAGCTCAGATTCAAAGATGGATTTGAGCTTCAAATTTTGGTCCCAATACAGCAAAACATTCATTCACGTGCTTAACTATAGACAGATGAGTAATCCCATTAACTTCAAGTCCCATAACAGTTTACAGTTAAGCATCTGCATAAGTGATTTACCTTAGTCCTTCTTTTAAAATGTTTCTCTCTTGTGTGTTCTGTATGGGGGCAGGGGCTGAATGTTCAAAGCTCATGTGCAAAAATAAATAAATCAGTCAAATCAATAATGATTTAAGCAAGTCATTTGGAAGACAAAAAGTTTCCAGATCCTGACTGAGGTGACGTGTTTGCCAAACATTTCAACCACCCAAGCCATAATCTCTTTAGTGTCCAGATCATTACTTTGGAATCTGTGTCTATACTGGCATCTAGAAATAGGGACTATCTGAAATACAGAATTAAAGTAACACATCGTCTTGGAGTATCCTTAGTGACTTGAATGTATATTACCTACATAATACACTGAAAACTCACTGATGTGCAGCAGGCACTTCGTACATGATACGTTTTTCCTTTCTGCTTCAGCATGGAACAAATCTTCAGATACAAACACAATTCCCTTTTCATACCTTGTAATATGCAACCCTTATAAAATCATATACAAGATTCCACTTGGAGGCTGGATTTCACTGTACTATAAATAACTGCAGTAGAAAATGTCTGTCTGTATTGTCTGTAAATGTCTTTATTGGGGGTCAGTTTTAGTCCATTTTGAGTTGATTTGCAAATTACTGAATTTTCACCAGGTTTTCAGAAAAATCCCAAATAGGGTTATCAATCATAAAAAATAATGTTCCTTTATTTGTTTCCATACGGCTTTGCTGTAAGATATTTTGTGATGGCAAAACACGCAAAAGATAAATACATTCTATCCCTTTCAGATATCTCTTAAATTGTTATTTTACTCTGTTCCAAAGGTATCTTGTCATTTTGATTTGGAAATAGGTGATAAATTATCATCTGCGTGAATACATTCACTTACGTTTGTTGAAAAAGCAGAGATCCTATCTGAAATTTATTGCGTTATTATTTGTCAGCTGAATCCTCCAAAAGATTTGTGGAATTTTAAGAACAGAAATTATTTTTCAGTCAGAAAAAATATTTTGCTTAGAGGAATCTCTATCTTTTTCATATGGACAGCCCACAGACACACAGACAGAGGTCCATCCCCCTTTTACATGATGTTATACATGTACATGTAATTACACATATACATGAACACAGGCCTATTCCCTTTTACTTTATGTAATAGATATAAATGCAATTTACATCCTATTGCTGGAGCAATACAAAGTGACCTTAGTTTAAATGAGAATTGGGTCCATTGATGTGTATGTGCCTAAATAAATGCATGCTTGCTGTTATATTTAATAGAGAGGAAATAGTTGTTCCATAAAGCAGACATTGTCCGAATGAATTATAATTAGGTAATAATAAATGTATATATGTGAATAAATAGACATGTACTTTATGCCCATTCGAACACTGTTGTCCCGCTACCTTGTTATCATTCACAATCTATCGATACAAGACAATCTCTATCTAGCCGTCCATCCAGATGGTTGATGTTACATCTGATTGTCTGAAAGCTCTGATATGAAATGCCTATGGTTTACTGGATTACCCTCTCCCCACATGTTTTAAATTAATGATAATAAAAACATGAAGAACCAGTGCAATACTGCAACAAAGGAACAAGACTTTATTGTATAACAGGACTGCAGATGTGGAAAGGTGCTCATAATAAAGTTGGACTATTTTTGTTTCATCGTGCATCTGGAATGCCAAAGGATCGCTAAGTCACCAAGAACTAATGCTAGACAGTCTTGGTTTTGTGATTAATAGAATATTCAGAGAAATGATTCTTTTTAAAAACTCTCTGCCATTCATCATCATATTGCCAATCCTGTAATCCCAAAATGATTTACAAAGTCAAGATTTTTTTTTCTAATTTGTGAAACAATTTTAAGACATCAAAGAGTTTCAGAAACCAACATCAAAGAGCAGCCCAAATCAGAGATTTCTGGCTAAGACAGTTTAGTTCATTTAATATCCTCTGGTTTTCTAAGGATTAAATTACAGCATATAAAATTCTTGGAATCTAGCTACAGAAGCAGTACTGTATATTTATTATTTATTACAGTATGGTTCTTCTGTGGGGCAAAGGACTTTGTGGTAAAGAAGATGCCATCTTTTCAATTTATCAAACCAGCAGTGAATTCTTGTGAAATATTAGAGGTACAGTGACCTAATCCTAGTGGGAATTGGGATATGTGTCAACTGAGGAAATATTTGCATGAGTTCAGAATAAAATTCAGGGAGAAGAACTTAGTTCTTTCTTTGTAACCAACATATTACAGTGAAAACAACGCGAGTCCTGTAGCATCTTAAATACTAACAAATTTCGTGCAGCCCACGAAAACTTATGCCCGCAGCAAATTGTTAGTCTTTAAGGTGCTACAGCATTCTCGTTGTTTCTGATGTATACAGACTAACACGGCTACCCCTCTGGAACATTACAGTGAGCTTCTTACATGTATTCAGCAAAAATACTGTGGGGAGGAGAGAGAGCACAGGAATGAACTGCCTTTCTCACAAGCGCAATGCTTTCAGTTGCCATGGTTGCGTATGGAATTAATGGGCCAGGATTCTGCTATTAGCTATGCTGATATAATTATGACGTGATCTCAGTGGAATTACTCCAGTCTTACAGCAATATAACGGCACAGAAATTGGCTTAATGAATTCTGGGTACCGCATGGCACCCTGGCACAGTTGTGCAGAATCAGACGACAAATAATGCTGTCTGCTGGGAAGATGAATTTGCACAAACCAAAATATGAATAAATGCCAATTCCTCCACTATTTCCTCTTGAAGAAAAGGAAAAAAAGGGAACTATGGTGGAAACAACAGAGGATGGGAGTATTATGAGATTGACTGACTCAGGTAGAAGGGAAGGATTTATGTAGGAGATGGTTTGTGTGAAATGAAAGGAAGGGGACTCCATATGGAGTCTGTTCCCATAGGTGAAGAATTTGAACTTCTGGATGCTTATCCCAGTCAAACTCATACTCCTGAGCTTTTGATACTGGCCCATCAACAGTTAAAAGAATTGACCTGTTGAGATTTGGATCCCATGCAAAAATGCAACAGGTTTTTGTCCTTAAGGTTTCTGTTGTGATGTGCACACAAACAAACTGGGTTAGATCCAAGAAAAACAAACAAACAACAACAGGTTTCTAGGACAGAAAGCAATGTATAACAAGTCTTGTATTTCCATTTCTTGATCTCTGGGTCAGAAGCATAATAAAATGACATGTAGAAAAGGTTTTCACCTCAGATCTTGAAGAGAGACTCTTGTTTGAGATAAAGCTATGGATGAAAAGTTTCTGTAACAATTCATTGGGAATTGACTTGAAGGTAAAATTCTAACCTTTCAGAATTTCACACAAAAATGCGTAGTTTTAATGGGGCATAGATCTGCTTGAAGGGCTGTGGTTGTTAAGTGTTTTTTTAAAGGAGGGGTTATAATTTTGTAAATCATTGTGGTGGACTGGAATTTGTAAATACTAGCTTGGCTGGATTTTTGGTTCCTATCTTAACTTTTAAGTAAACAAAATTTTTGATCACATAACTGTTCATTATTCATGTTTTCTTCAACAAGTAAAAGCGATGGAAATTATTATAGATTTTATGCTGTTTGGGGCAGGAATGGTGTTTTGTGTGTTTGTGCATGTGGGGGTCATATTCTTCCTCTGGGCACTACTGAAGTATATGCTACATAAAAACAATAATGTCAGATTTGTCACATCCCAGTGAATGAAAGGAGCACTATTTGAGAACAAGTGATGTGTTTTCACCATTCAGTAGGGTCACCTATGTATTCCTATATTGCCTATCACCCACAGTATCTGAGCTCCTGATTCAGTAACTGAGATCCATACTTACAATATGAGCTTTTTATCCAGCTCTGTTGACGATACAGGAGATTGACTGCTGTACAGCTTTGTCGCAAGAACTTTATAGTGTTGCAGCGGCCATGCATGATTTCCTGAGAGTCTTTTTCAGGCATGTTCTTTATTTTGGATTTTAATTCACTGTAAAAAATAGTGGCACTGATATTCCTCATTATCTTTGATCAGCAACGCTTCTAGCGGCTGCTTTTGCATCACAATGTTTGGCATCAGAAACAAAACGGATGTACTTAAAGCATGGAGCCATCACACGTGCGATTGATATAACATTGTTTTGATGCCACACGACTTAAGAGTGGTAAAATATCATGGGTTCACATTCATAATATTTATGATTTTGTTGACAAAGGGCAGTAATTAGGTACATGTTCAAAGCACTTATAAGTGGTAACACAGAGGTCCTCACTTGACTGGCATCTTTTCTTCTTAATTGCTCAGTTGATGAGTCTACCAACTACTGCTGCATCAACATTTCACTAGGTCAGCAAACGTAGCATCGGCAAAAGTAGCATCAGCAATAGAGATGAGCCCAATCACACACTTTAAAGCTACAAGAGGTTTTGATTCAGAGGGGGTCTGGGTTTGAATCCCTGGATCTGAGCTTGCCCTTATGGTTTTGGTTCTGGGTTTGATCCCAGACCATACAAACAAAAGAGCTTAATGTTCGGTTCTAGCCTGGATGCAGTTCCCAGGGTGTAGTAATCTGATGTAAACAGCTCATGTGACTTCCCCAATTAAAGATGGCAGAAACCACACATGGTTAGCTGATGGAATGAGATTTCTGCCATTTGGTGCCAAAATCTTGTGAGAACAGCTCTGAGATGTCAACATCACCAATGGCTGGACTAAGCCTTCACAAGCCCTTTCTGGCGCTTCAGTGGGGCACAAAATAGGAGGGTCCCCGTAGCAGGGGATTGTGTGGCACCACCTGTTTCTGATGCCTTCCTGCTTCTTCTCTGGGGGCTTGCACAGAGCAGCGACTCACACCGCACACGGGTGGGCGCTACGACTTCCAGCCCCCTCCCTGTGCATTGAAACGTCCACCGTTCCAAAGCCTGACCAACTTCCATAGAGGACGAGGGCTGGATATGCACCTGACAGAGCTCTTGGAAAATCAAGTGTTCTCTGCTATGATCATTAAATAGGCTTTAAAGGGCAAACAGCTCATGTGGATGTTGCTGTTTGTTCTGATAAGGTCAAAGGGCTGAGGCCCGTGAAGTGCCGAGTGCCCACAACTTCCATTGACTTCAGTAGGTTTTATGGGCAAAAAGCACCTCTTAGGAGGTGCGCAACATCTCATGGGCCCAAGCCCATATATAGTCAAAATACTGGGCCAATTCCTCAGCTGGTGTAAATTGGCATATATCAGTTTTCACCAACCAAGGATTTGGCCCAATACATCAAGCCTTCATAGCTCAAAAGCCTATGTAAGCTTGAATTCATAAAATCAGAACTTCAGAAGGGCACAAACAGACTCCACATGTTTTACTGAATTGGACACTTAATACTTGAATTATAACTTAAATGGAGTTCGTATTCATGCTAGTTTGTCTCTGTCAGAATGCTTTCTTCGAGATTTGGATCTTTTGAAGATGGTTAGGCTACTATAGTACATGCCAGACACTCACCACTGCGCCTCCCTCTAATTGCTGTCATTTCAAATAGGTTAACAAACAAAAGTGATGGTTATGCATGATGATAATGTTAAGTTTCACATTTCAGTAGTTGGGCTGTTCACTCTTTATGTCTTGAAAGTCCTGGGAATTTAAACCTGACCCTCCAAAAGACACATGCTCTTAACTTTAGGACTTTCTTTTAGATCATGTATCATGCAAGTACAAACCTCATTATATCACTGCTTGTAAAGTCTGTGCCAAATTGCAAAACTTTTAACGTACAGAAAGGATTTACCAATGCTTTCTGCTTCTATTATTTTCTTGTCTCAATGACTCTGCAGGGATTGCTGTGGTTTCATTATTTGTGAGACATGATACAGTTTGGGACATGATACAAAAAATGTAAGGAGCCCCTTGATAATTGTCCTAGGCAACACTATCTGCTTGTCAGACAGTTCATATGGTAAATGTGTTTATGTGAGCTCACTCTGGTGCTATAAATCTCATGTCTTGTACTGTAGGGGGGCTTTAAGGTGTTTTAGGCTAGCTTTGTCTGCTGCTACAGTTTTGACATTATATTCATATAAATAAAAATGGTTTATAATACACTGGCAAAAGTGTTGCCTGCAAATGAATGTAGAAAGACCACAACAAAGATGTAGTATTCCAGCTGTAACATAAAATATGTCTGTTTATAATGCTATGCCAAATAAGAAATTTTAAATAGTGCACCACATAAAACAAATTTATAGCTGCATCTGAACAGTTTCAGGATTTCACAAGACAAGGATGATATTTCTTACCTACTGGCACCAATGTGCCTTGCTGAGACTGGTAAATATAAGTATGGAAATATAGATGCATACTAATACATAGTATTGCTTTAAGAGCCTATAAATTTCTCTTAATAAAAATATCTAGGGAAATTAGCATGTGATTTGAATAAAATATTATTTGGAAGCCTAACTAGGTTTTGAATGAGTTCTGTAAACAGTGAAAAATATTTCTGTAAACAGTGGAAAAATATTTCTCAGCACAGCAATGTACCCTAACTACAGCCTGAGATACTAAAAAATAGAATAATGATGGAGATTGTTAGGCATAACACTTGCTGGTGAGCCACTGCAGTCATTTTTTTCAATATCATGGTTGACATCCTTCCTTTAATCCTCCTACCCCTTAACCTTTACACATGCTGGCACGTCTGGCCCTGTATTTGAAGGACCATATTTTAGTTGTTAAGAGTTAGAAGACAATAGGGCATGGGAATCTTGAGCTATAATTTCTACAACATTCTCTGAGGCTTTCTACTTGCATGAATAAACAGTGGAACTTTTAGCTTATCCATTGACATTATTGATGAGGCTCTGCTTGGTATTTAAGTTGTCTGACAGCCAGCATCTACTAACCACTAGCTCGAAACTGTAACAGGATCATTAGATTTCATTCTAAAAAGGTTTAAACATTAAGGTTCATATACATCCTTAATATAATCAAGTGCAACTCCATTGATGTCAATAGATCATGCTAACTTATACCACTGATTAGTTTGGCCCTGAATTTCCATTCTTGAATGCAAGGCACTTTATAAGACAAAAGTATCCTTCATAGAGCCAATGGAGCTATTAGTTATGAATAATTATAATAATTCTGAAATCAATTGAGGAGCCAGGTGCCTCTTAGGAGTAGAGCTGAGTCATAAACAGAATTTCCATTCCGTGGGATATTCTGATATTTTGATGTTTGTTTAGGTCCCAAATTGGGAAGGAAAGTCTAAATATTGAAACTTCTTGCAGGATGAAAAATTCTGATTTGGAAATGTCTAAAAGTGTAGCCATGCCCTTAGATTCTGTAGAATCTGGATCTGTCCTGGGATCCATATAAATACTTCAAGAAAGACACATGCAGTCCACAGCCAACTAGAAGGCTAAACTGCATAGGTGCTACTTAATGTGAAAAAAAGTTGTAAAATCAACTCCTTAAAACACAGGCAAAATGAAATTGAAATCTATTTTATCCCATGTAAATTATGGTTTATGGCCTCAAATCCTCACGGTTCTCACTCCGTTTTTTTTCATTCCAACCCCCATTGACTCAAGCAGAGATTCTATCAGTAATGTCAATCCTAAACATTCAAAAATCTTGAGTCAGGCCCCCAACATCACAAGGGTGTCATAAAAATCATGAGATTTTAAAAAAGAAAAACAATAAATCTGGAGTTCTTTCTATTTGCCTTTTCTTAAAAGTCTCTAGGGCACACCAGGGTTATATTTTCAATCTTTTCTCTGCAACCATGGAACTAGAAATGTCCTTTTTAAAAGTGAAAGCTGGGATTCTTACCTAATCACATACAAACGGGAGCTGGGGCTTTAAGAAAACCAACAAATACCACAAGACCTGTGCTAAGATCATGAGAGTTGGCAAGAGTATCCTATGAATTTGCACTGGTGTAACAAATCAGAAACCAGTGCTCACAGTAAGATCTCAGGCTTATGTGTGAAGATTATCCTAGAGAATTTGCATACTGTACATACTGGCTGGATGTGTTAGCAACGTATGCGCTCCATAGCAGTGATTCTTAAGTAGGGGCACACATACCTCTTGGGCTATGCAGAGGTCTTTAAGGAGGTACATCAACTCATCTAGATATTCACTTAGATTTACCACAGGCTACATAAAAAGTACTACTGAAGTCAGTACAAACTAAAATTTCATACCGACCATGACTTGTTTACACTGCTCTATATATTTATACACAGAAATTAAAGTTCAATATTTATATTTCAGTTGATTTATTTTATAATTATATGGTAAAAAAGAGAAAGTAAGCCATTTTTCAGTAACAGTGTGTTGGGACACTTTTGTATTTTTATGTTGGATTTTGTAAGCAAGTAGTTTTTAAGTGGGGTGAAACTTGGGGTATGCAAAACATATCAGCCTCCTGCAAGGGTTACAGTAGTCTGCAAAGGTTGAGAGCCACTGCTCCATAGTGATTAGCACCAAAGGGGACACAGAGTAAAATGACTGTCCAAAGTCACATGTACTAGATCATTTGCTTCTGACTTAACTACACTGCCTGGAGTGCATTAGGTGGAAATCTGATCTCTGCACGCTGTGATGGAATCCTCTGTGTGTAAAGTAACATCTTTCTTCAGCATCACCATGGCAGCTGCATGTTTTCAAACTGCTGCTCTTGTCTGCAAGTTGCCATGTACTTGCTCTGTAGACATGACAAAAACGTGTAAGGACCAGGATGTGTGTGACATATGAAGTGATGCATATGTGGATACGTGTGATCATTAAACAGTGGGATTTCCATCATTTTCACAATTGCATCTGTCTGCAAATTGCTGGAAAGGTTGGAAATATCCATTTCAGGACTGGCCTTTGCTAAAAGAAATTCTTTAGCTTCCCACCATATTGGACCGACCAACTTTTCTCTCTCATAACATTGACGATGGCAGTCGCTCGCCTCTAACCTTCTGTTACGTTCTTATCTTTTTGTGTATTAAATTCAGTCTCTTCCTTCTCAACGTTGATGCTTCTCACAGCTCCACCTCTGCCGATCTCTCTGCCCTGGTCTCCTCCTCCTGTGTCTACATATCTGGCCCACCTTCTGTTCAATCCTGTAACCTTCTTTCTTCTGCTTTTTCTTCTTCCACATCTGGATTAAGTTCCCTGCTGGAATAATGCCATTGATTTCAATGGAGTTACACCATTAGAGAAGGTGACTTTTTGTGTCTTTTTCCCATGCTGCCCTCTCATTCTTAGAACAGTTCTTGTTTTCTGTGTTATCCTAAACTGCATTCTGTCCCATTTTGGCTTTTATCCTTATAAAATGGGGGGCTAACGCAGGCCAAAATCTTTTGTTTTTGGATCTCAAATGATAGACAGCTTCTAGATTATCCTTCAGCTCAACAGGCAGAGCTACTGTGCCAAGGGCTCGGTCAAGTTTTGGACAAAGTAACCAAATCAATACATCTAATACGTAAGCCCCATGTAAAGCTTTTCATCTTGTACCTGTGGCCTGAGTAGAGGTGCTGCATGCTTGGCACTCCCCCTGAAGTCAATGGAGCAGTGGGTGCTCAGCATCTCTAAAACTTGGGCCACTAGAAACTAGCTGGGGCTTGAACCCCCAGATCCCACTGAAGTCCAAGTAAGTTTTGCCTGTGACTTCAAAGAGAACATTAAACTTCATAATGCTGGGAGGCATGCCCGGGAAGGAAGTGAAAGTGAGGCGGAGTTGAAGTGATTTTTACCTAGGGTTACAGAAGGAATCCACACCAGGCCTAGCACTCAGGAGTTCCCAGTTCTTACTCTTGGGCTCAGACCTTCAGCTTACACTTCGGGCTCAAGAGACAATCCCTCATTTAACCTGTTGATAGGTAATGATAGTACTGGAATATGGAAAATAAGGCTAAGCCTTCATTTGATGCTTATCTTGCTGGGCTGCCTTAAGAGAAAGGATTGTCCCCTATGTGCAAAGTTGTCCCAAAGGAGGCAGAGCAAAGGTAGGGTCGCAGCCTCACGCCTCTCTCCGCTCTGGCCTTCAAGACTGGCTAACCCCAGAGAAAGGAGCAGGCTGCGCCTTCCCTGGGCTATTTCAATTCATTGAATGGATTTTGATCACAAAGCAATTTCACACCTAGTTATGTAGCTGACATTCATTTTTTAAACGATAGCTATCAGAAAGTGCAAACGGTCGCACAGCTGCAAAGGCGGCCAAGTCACAGTACACAGAGACACCTTAGATAGGCCCAATCCTGTTCTATTGAAACCAATGGGAGCTTGGCCATTACATTCAATAGGCTTTAACCTTTCAAGAGGGTTCTGGTGTTGCTGCTATTGCATAAGCATATCGAGCATTCCTCGGCAGAAAAAAAGTATTGAGCTCAGTAGAGGGTGTGAAGCTCCACTGCGGATTACTTAGAGCAGGGGTAATCAATTATTTTTTGTCAAGCGACTAATTTCTGGGTCAAGGTATTGTCAAGGTCTAGACTCCAGGGAAAGTCGTACAAAAATAATAACAATAGTGATAATAATAAGTAAATAAAAAGATTTCTCAGTCCATTGGAAAGCATCTGGTGATTCAGATTTGGACTATGGTCTGCCTATTGACTGCCCCTGACTTAGAGCATGTCTACACTTCAGTTAGACACCCAGGGCTGGCTCATGTCAGCCGACTCGGGCACACTGGGCTCAGGCTAAAGGGCTCTCGAATTGTGTTGTAGACATTCAGGCTTGAGCTGCTGCCTGAGTCGTGGGATCCTCCCATCTCCCAGGGTCTTAGAGTCCAGGCTCCCCAAACCCGATGGTCTACATTGCAATTAAACAGCCTCTTAGCCCAAGCCCTGCAAGTGTGAGTCAGTTGGCATGGAGCAGCTGTGGGTTTTTAATTGCAGCGTAGACATACCCGTAGGAAGATATGAAGTCTTATTCTTCTCTCCTATCTCCTTTCTACTGCTTTGTTTTCTCTCTTATCTTCTCCTGTCTCACCATTTTGCATTTTCTTTTCTTAAAACAAAAGCACAACTAAGGAAATTCAGCCCCAAATGGATGGAATATTAAGAGCGAGATCTAACCATGCAGCAGTCAGAAAATTCAAAGATAAGATTTCTCCATTCTCCGTGGTCTTTCCCCATCAGCATTCTTACATCTCTCTTCCCATGCCAACTTTATCTTGGATCCCTTGTGAATATATATTAAGATAGGACTGTCTGATACGGAACCTCTCAGAGTCAATTTACCTGTACGATCTGATAACATACTGAAATTAGTGTAGGAAACGTGTCTCTGCTCTTGGCCGAGCTAACGAATATTTGTAAAATAAATATTTGTCCAACAGAATGTCCCACTGACTGGTGCTATATGGTCATGTAATCAAAGCCTCTATCATAATTCCTAAACATGAGGAGTGGAGATAAGGAGTGATGTAAAGGAACGGAATTTCATATGCTTAAGATTTTTGCTTCAGAACCAAGGAAGAGAGGAGGGAAAGTCTAGAGGTAGGGACAGCTGAAGCTTGCTGGGTGTATTCTACTTGCTCTGGCATGGGTCTGTGAGCAGGACTCCACTTTCAATGGGGGAGTTTGCACCAGGTAGGTGAATAAAGGAGATCTTGGTAGTGGGTTGATGTCTGAAAGATCCCCTACATGTTCTATTCCAGGGATTCAGAAAAACAAAAAACAATGAAGAAGCCACTCCAGGCTTTACATAAATTCCAGTGCATGCTGGCAGATAGTAGTCTGGGAGTTTTACTTATTGAACTAGGGGATGGACCATTCATAGAGGAAGGGGTAGTTAATAAAGCTGCTCTTTCTGTATTACTCCTGTGTTTTATCCCTTGCTCTGCCACTGACTCACTATGTGCACTTGGGTAAATCATATCACCTCTCTGCCTATGTTTCTCCATCTCAAAAATGTAAGTAAGAACATTTATCCCAAAAGGGTGTTATTAGTGTTTGTATGGCATTATGGAGACATAGATTAATTGCCAGGTATTATTATTCACCCACGTTTTAGTCAGCTGATATTTAGTTAAAAATACAGCCACAGAGTATGGGCCTGATCCTGCTTTCATTGAAATCATTTTACATTTACATCAGTGGAAACAGGATCATGCCCTGCAAGGCCCCCCCTCTAGAAGCTTCCTGGACTTCATGAGCAGTTCCAACAATGGAACCCTACAGACAACTATATACAGGAACCCCAGCAATGACCACATCGGTCTTCACAGATCCAGAAACCACCTCATGCACATGGGGAAATGTATTATCTACAGCAAGGAAACAGAGACACTGAATATGCTCCAAGGAGAAAGTCTGGAATACATACCTGAACACATGCCAAACTGCCTTCACCAAAATTCACCTCTGCCAGTGAAGTCGACTGCACCATGGAATGGGCCACCCAAATACCCCAATTGAATCTGCTTCAATACACAACTTCCCTCAGCCCCAGTCCAACCACACACTCCTCATTGTCACCCACCCTTTGGAAACCATATGGGGTATTATTAAACAATTACAGCCCATACTTGATGGGAACCACAACCGGAAAGAAATCTTTCCTGAATCCCCTTTTCTGGCCTTCAAACAACTCCCGAACCTCTCCTCACCCTCAGAAACAAGCTCACCACAGACCAGGACCCATCAACTCAAAGGGGCTCCAGACCCTCCCATAAGTGCAGATGCAACACCTGCAGACATATTTCCCCTGCTATAATGATCAATATTCCCAACACACCTTTCAAGATCCATGGGTGCTACACATGCTTATCACAACATGTGATGTACCTCATCCAGTGCACTAAATGGCCCAATAACAACTATGTGGGTGAAACAAATCACTACACTCTCAAATGAACTCACACAGAAATGTGATAAAAAACAAAAACACCACATCACCTGTGGGCAAACACTTTCCACAAAAGTATCACTCCAATTCTGACTGCTCAGTCCTCATCCCTCAAAGGAAACCTGCACACCTTCAAAAGACAAGCCTAGGAGCTTATATTAATAACTTTTGCTAGTCCCTAAAAATCAGAGTTTCAGTAAAGACACTGGATTTATGGCTTATTACAACAACATGTAACCCCCCCACATTCCCTTTTTTGCACTGTGACTGCAGGGCTGTTAATGGACCACATCACCTTAAATGGTCCCTTAGCATATGTGTTAACGACTCATGCTTTACACTCTGTTCCACTTTGCATTTAGCTGTGACACTCTGAGTCTCTGTCTCAGATATGAAGAAGTGCTTCATTTACCTAAAGGCTTGTCTCTTTCACCAACAGAAACTGGTCCAATACAAAATATTACCTCACCTCCCTTGTCTCTCTGAAAATTAACATGGCATAGGCCTTGTCTACACTAGCACTTATTCCAGCATAACTTTTGTCACTCAGGAGTGTGAAAAAAAACCTCACTGAGTGACATAAATTTTTGCTGGCATAAGCGCTGGTGTGGATAGCGCTATGTCAGTGGGAGATGCTCTTGTTTAGGTGGTTTTATTATGTCAATGGGAGAGTGGCTACACAAGTGCTCTTATAGCAGCACAGCTGTACCGATACAGATGGGCCACTGCAAATTTTAAGTGTAGACTAGCTCATAGTATGATTTTTCCCCCTGAACTAAGATCATATACGTTACAAAATGAATTTTCAAATATGCTTGGGAACTAAGTTAAAGAGTAATCAGAATCAGTGTATAGCTGGCAGTACTTTAGGCATCATAGGTAATTAAATCTCACATGATATGTTTATTATAGAGGACAGAGTTATCTGATCCAGCTGACTTAGTACTCAATACTGTGGCTTGCTTCTCTCTTTCATTTATTTGCTGGCATGGATACCCACTCGAACTGTGGGAAAAGTAAATTCTTTCCCACCTTATTTATTTGCAGTTTTTAATGGTTTTGTGGTTCAGCAGAGACCATGAAAAAAAAAAAAAAGAGAGAAAGTTAACAATGGCCTCACAAGACCAGATTCTGATTTAATTTACACCAGCGTAAATGCAAAGTTACTCCATTGAAGTTAATGGAATAAATGAGATCTGAATTTGGCCGTGTGTGTGTGTTGGCCATGCTTCTCATCCTGCTTTTCCCAGCCTTTTTGAATGAAGACATCAAATGCCAATTAAACTGCTGTAATTTTAATAACACTTTTCTATTCTTCCTGTCAGCACAGTGTAGGGGCCCAGTAAGCTGTCAATTGGAATTAACCATTATTCTAGGTTGTTTGCTTTCATGAAGTGATTCTAAATTAAAAGATCTAAGGTCTGCTCCCACTGAAGTTAATGGGA
The DNA here is from genome assembly GCA_007922155.1 of Mesoclemmys tuberculata. Taxonomy (NCBI): domain Eukaryota; kingdom Metazoa; phylum Chordata; order Testudines; family Chelidae; genus Mesoclemmys; species Mesoclemmys tuberculata. Next base: position 51,276,029 of record ML675603.1, read on the forward strand.
TTGGGGGGCCCTAATAAATAATTTTGCTTCCCTTATAAATGTTGTGGCTTTGAGAGAGCTGTAGATGCTGTTGTAAGCAATCCATAAAATATTTGCCTCTAAATCCAAACATTTATTATTATCAGTTAATATTTATGTATTTGTACCGCAACAGTGCCAATGGATCTAGGCCCCACTGTGCTAGCAAAAAACATAGTAAAAGACAGTCTCTGCCCAGAAAAATGGACAGCTAAGAGTTACTGAACATTATGCTACCCAGCATATTTGATTGCCTTGATATCTTTCTGTTTTATATGTATGACAGAGCCCTAATCTATGGGGAAGTTTGGATCTGGATGCAGATCTGACATGTGGAGTGCCCTATTTCTGTAACTGACCATACCAGTCCCCTGGATCCAAATAATCTTTGAACTTTGCGGGAGTTGAAAGCACTGTGCCCAGCTTTACAGCTCGTCGCTACCTATGGCCAAAAGATGCTACGTGTAATGATGTTTTCTCCATATTTTTTCAAGCAGCCCAAGTCAGGTCCATCAAATGAACACAAGATTTTCAGATTTTAACGGGGGTCATTGCTGATTCTTAACATTCAAAACTAGATAAATAACCAATGTTTTGTGTTCCTAGGAGGCTGGTGTCCCTGTCTCCTGTGCTACAATGTCAGCATTCACTGTGTCCAAGCCCTGGTTTCAAATCTGAGCCTATGACCTTGTCAATCCAAAGAGGAAAGTGATATTAGCTGAGCCATGCTAACAACAGAAATATGATAATTAGTTCATCTCTGTTTTCAAATGCGAAGTATGAACAATATCTCGTCTGTCCAACTAATAACAAATTGGACACTATTATTTCTTTGACCTTGATATTCAATATGTGCACACTGAAGGCAACACAAATGAAGAAGAAAAGCACTACAGCTAATTATCAATACAATATATTTATAGTTCCTTTTAGTCATATGGCACTATAACAACAAGATGTGATTGACCCTAGAGGACAATACAAAGCCAAATCTTATCAGTTCCTGGCCTTCAAGCTTTATCAACTACTTCTACCTCATTTCTTGACATGCTCCAAAAAGGTATGTTTATTGGCTCAGTGGGAAAAAGTTTTTTTTCTTCTTGTAAGATTTTTCTATCCTCAAAAAGACAGGGCCCAAGATTTTCAAAGTGAATAGTGATTTTGGGTGCCTCAATTTTTGGAGGCTAAATCCACCTTCTGAAATTCAATTACCTTTTAGGTTTTTGAAATTGGACACCTAAAGATTGATGAACCCAAAATAACTAGTCACTTCTGAGAAGCCAATAGTTCTTTTCCATATAAACTGCAAACTAATCTTAGCTGATGCTTATGTGATAAACCCAGCTGAATTTCAATTTTGAGGACACTATAGGATATGCCATGTTTTGTAGCTGACTTACTGCCTGTTAGAGTATCAAAGTACTCAGAAGACATTCTTGTATTCCACATAACCATGCAACTCTAAATTCTTAATTACAGTCATTTATAAAGGCATTTATCTGTCTCCTGGTGGTAGTTGCCACTTTAGCTTCACTTTATTTTCCTAACAGAAAAGGAAACACAATGCTTGCATTCCAGGGGTTGCTATAGTGATGGCAAGAAACTGCAGCTGTAGACCTGAGGAAAAAGACTGAGGTAATTTCAGGCCCCAGAGACTAAATATTAACTGTAAAAAAGAAAGCTAAAATAAAGTCACCAAAAATATACTTCATTATCATGATGAGTTAGTCAAAGCCCCCCCCCAAAGAGTTATCTTCAGATTAGTTGTGACTTGTAAATACTTTTTATGGATTTATGTGATGGCAGTTATTTCAAAAGTTTAAATACTTGGCTTCAAATTCAGATTGGCTGCGTCTGACCTCTAAACAATAAAGTTTCTGGTCAGAGCCGCACAGCTACGGTTAGCTCAGGCAGTTAAGGGATAGCCCTGCACTGCAATAGTGCAGAACCACCCAAACCCATGGGAAGCATGACTAGTCCCAGAGTTCCCTGGGGTGCACAAGGAATGAGTGGAGTTCACTATGATGCAGCCTGTTCTATGAGCCAGTGCAAAGGAGCGTGGGGTCATGTCCACCTCTCCTCCCCATTGTCTTTGGGGCACTGTAGACTACTCGGAGTGAATTGGTTAAAGCAGATCCGCACTCCCCTGAGCACAGAGACTTCAGTTGCAGCTGGCACGCATCCAGGCTCCTTATGTCATCCCGTGTAAGGGCCAGCCACAATCTGCTCTTATCACCATAACGTTTGAGCACCTCACAATCCTTAGCAGAGTTAATGATTTCGTTTCATGACACCCCTCTGAGGAAGGGAAAGGTTATTATCCCTGTCATACAGAGAGGAAGCCGAGGCACAGGGTTTATTAAGTGACTTCCACTAGGTCACACAGAAAGTCAGTGGCTGAGCTGGTATTTGAACCCAGGTCTTCTCAGACCTACTCCAGCGCTTTTTCAAGTAGACCATCCTTCCTCCCTGGCCCTTCTAGTGTACATGACAAAGTCTTGCATATTCAGAAACAGTTTCCTTCGGTTTTCTGGCAAAACAAAATATACGGTGAAAACACTTGGGTTTGCAAAAGCAGGGGGTCTATTCCATCCCTCCCCCGGCCCCACCTAATTTGGAAGAACTTTTCAAATCAGATATAATGGTGCTTCATCTACCTTTTGTATTTTAACCTGTTTCTCACTCAGCTCTATTAATCCAAAATTAATAGAGTAAAGGATCAGAACTCTTCCTGGAAGGAGATTAAAAGGCCACCAGACCTCCTCCTTCAGAGACAAGTTACAGCAAGTAAACAGGGCTTGACTTAGTAATGAAAAGAGACATCTACTGAAGAAGTGAATGGGTGATAGCTCAGTCTTTTTGGAGAAGAAAAGAAGAAGAATCAACATCAGGGCTCTACATGTTTCCTAAATGCTGGGAGTGGCCTTCAATATGAATTACACCCAAAACAACTACATTAAAATAATATTATTAAGTTGGCAAAATCAAAAGCAGAGCTGGGTGGAGAAAGGATTCTGTGTTGTGGAGGATTTTGTGATATCAAAATATGGTTTTGTATTGATTTGGAATTAACTCCCCCAATTTTGAAATTGTCTGTGAAAGGGGGTGGTGTCCCAGGTGTGGGGCTGTCTGCCTGGCTGGCTGCCCTGTAGCCATGGACCCTGCAAGACTTGGGGATCCTGGCCTGAGGCAATCAGCCTGGTATGCTGCTCTGGAGCTATAGCCTCTGGATGTCCTAGGGTCTCTGATTCAGAGGCAGCCCCATCTGGGGTCTCTGCTGCCAAGAAGCTGGGTGAACAAGCTGCAAGTAGCCCAGGCAGGTTTCTGTTGAAATTGGGGGTAAATTGAAGGACAAAATTCAGGATAGAGAAATAAGGTGAAAGAAGTAATACTAGCCCGAAACTAGAGAGGGAAGAGGACTCTATGGAATCATATACCTAGGGAAGTCATCAAGGAACTAATGCCAGCGGAGTCAAAGCAGAAATCAGAAAAACAGGACAGATGAACGCTTGAGTACAGAGGTGTGATTGTCCCAGGTGGTCTCTCCCCTGCTTAAGACCTGTGAACCTTTGTTATATGGTTAGCAAATAATTATACACCACTAATTTGCAGATTAAATTTGAGGGTGAAGTTTCTTTCTGAATTTCTTTCAGAACACTGTATGTAGGAGTCTGAGAACAAGTGTCTCCAGTATTCTATTTGCATGTAGACTTTTAAGCAGGCAATAAGGAATTGGGGTAGAGAATTAGACATTACATAATTCTGAAAGTCCTTTCTTGCTTCTATATGCAAAATTATTTCTCTACGTAAACACAGCTAAAGGAGCACTGGATAGGTAATGGAAATCACTTGAAAACCAGGACCTGGATTAACTTAGTTATGTACTGTCATATTCACTAAGAGACATTAAGAGAACTGCCTAAGCTTGAGCTAATATTTTCAAAAGATCTTAAGTGATTTAGAAGCCTAAGTCCCATTTTCAAAGGTCACTGAGGTA
>ML675603.1:51280053-51606229 GCA_007922155.1 Mesoclemmys tuberculata
TGGCGTATTTTTCCAAGCACTGTAGTATTCTTTTTTAAAGGCAAGCAACAATAATTAATTAAGTCATCCGAAAGGAATATACATTCTTTCTGCCCTCATCCCTCAAAAGGAGACTAGCCAGAGATGAAAGATTGGTAGGGTGGTTGTCATCACCAGGGGCACAATGATCCTGCTTCCAGTAAAGTCAAAGTCAAGACTCCCATTGACTTCAGTGGGAGCTGGGGTAAGTTCCACTTACATGTGTGACAGTCTGCCGCCTGGAGTCTTGCAGCGAACTTTGAATCCCTCTTCCTCCAGATACAATCATAATGAAAAGCTAACTTCATTTCAAAATGAATTCTTAGTTATCCTTTCTTGGCTCATCTACTTGTGTAGGACTTTCATTCTTAGATATCATGGCATTTCTTTCTCCCCTTGTGCCACAGTGACCCAGAGGCAGAGGTGATAAACTGCCCAGATGTCCCATTTCCTGATTTAGACTTCAAAATGCTTTAAGGAAAGAATTATGTGAACTCCCTTTATTATTATTATTATCGTTATTTTGCCCCTTGAAAAAAACAAAACAAGGTTCTGGCAAATAAATTTAGCAAATTAAAGCTAAAAAGGTACACACCACTACAAGTTTCACCAGAAAATAATGTGAACAAAATGTTTTGTGATTAATAGTGCATTTGGCTTTTCATAGAACTTCAAGATTGAAAACTGAACCATAGCAATAAGACACAACAAAGCAAACAAAACCCACCTCCCCCAAAACAACACCAACCCAGAAAATCTTAAATTCAAATTTGTACTGTGTAGGAAAATAAGGAAGCCTCTTTCCATCAATTATTTAACTGCCCTTGACAAAATACATACCAGTGAAAGTCCTGATTCAACAAAGCACACTGGCGTAACTTTAAGCAAATCGTGTGACTTCTGAAATTCACTTCAGTGGGCCAGGACTTCATCCATTGTCTAGAAGCCAAAGAGACTGCGCAAATGCTTCAAGTTATGCACGTGCTAAAGTGCTTTGCTAGATTGAGACCATAGTAAGCAAACAAACAACTTAATCTTTTATTGACAAGATGATGGAATAGATAACTTAATGGGCTGAAGTTTAAAGAAATATGGATCTAAGGTGCACGTGCAAAAGATCCAGCTTCACATACAGAATAGTCAGTCTGCACTTTTGATTATAGAATTTGTAATTGGCTGAACAATTGTCTCCTTTTGCACACCAAATTGTCTGTTTTGCATACCCAAATTTGCTTTATGTATTTGTACAGTTAGCCCTGTAGGTCCTTACTACTTCAATACTTTTTTGAAAATTGCTAAAATGAGTATTTGCTCCAACATGCATTTTCAGCTAATTCTAATTTTATAACCATGCTGGTTCCAAAAATTAACATAATCTCTGAGTGTTGTGTCAGGATAATTTATTGAATAAATTAACATGCTCCCTTATTCCCCAGAATACACTATAAATATATATATTTAATATATAGCATTTTGTGGTTTGAGAGGAGCTGTCTGGTCACATGACAGAATTCCTTAAAGGGGGCTAATTTTCAGATGATAGGTGCACTGCACATTCTGAAAACCAGGCCCCTTTAAATTGATCCAAGTTGGGGACCTAAAATTTGAGGTAACTAAGGTCACTACACTTTGGAATATCTTGGCCCCTTTTCATAAGAGATTTCCACCTAAATAAAAGGTTTGAACTTATTTAAGCTTATCTGGGATATGCAGACATAAAATGTCTAGGTATACCTCTCTTCTTGGGCTCGTCTCATAAATTGCCCATCAGTTTTCATAATCCCCACAGAGCTACTCCATCTTTCTTGACAAAGGAACAGTCTTCTTTAAGACACAGTGAAATAGAGAAACAGTCAGGCAAGAGGAGATGGCATCCTTATTACAAAAGAACTTCACAAATAACTATTCTTTTCATTTTGTTGAGGAGGAAAGGACATGACGTTTAGTTGCCTTCTGGCCATCTTGATGGAGACTGAAAGGAGTGCCCGAAGGCCTGCACACACTGCTACTCCAGGAACACAAGTCTCTTTATTGCTTTTAATTGAACTATTGTATTTTGTAATTGCTTAACCTCCTCCACCCCCACCCAATCCCCTTCACCAAAAATAAAAGACCTTTATGCTTTCTTCAGTAAGATACCAAGACAGAAACAAACTCAGGATGAGGCAGAATCACGGCTATCAATGAAGCACTACAGATAATGGAAAATGAAATATCTAACACTTTCAGGCATTTCTGCAGGGCTTTAACTTTAACAAGCAATAGGCATGACACACTTTCCCCCGCAACAAAGAAACATCTCAAATCAATGGCAAATGTATGTGTGGGAGGGGGGAGGGTTGATAACTGAGTGTGAGATAAAATTCTAAAAAGCCTATTTTTTAAAATACAGGCACTGATATGAAAAAATAGAAGTACAAAATAAAATGTCTATGCTGGAAAAAATGCTTATAATAAATCTACTGACTGTACTAACAAAGCCCACATTACAGATTTGCAGACATGAACTGGGAATCTACCTTCACCTACTGAAAGCAACATGCTAGATCAAAACCATCAACGAAAGCTGCTATAAACAATGGGACACAAATAGACCCAGCAAACTCCTGGAACTTTACGAAACAATAAATCAATTGACTACCACTTTCAATTTCTAGAGGTACCTGAGATCTGTTCAAGCCAACCAATTGGTTGCCGAGAATAATATTAGTATTTGATATTTAGATTTGTACTGAAGATTAATAGGATTCCTTGACATCTATGCAGGATTTTTAATTGTCATAAATCTTATTAATTTGTAAAATGAAAAATAAAACTAAACATTCACATATAAACTGAGTACCTGATAATGCAATGCAGTTTTCGACTGACTTCTGCTTTTTGATATAACATGGGGAACTTTCAGATTCCTATGTAACCATTCCTCTTTTTTGATTATGTTGAATGCAATAAAAGAAAGTAATGAATTAATTAAATAAATAGAAAAAAAGAACACAGCTACAAAATCAATTGGTTGATCATGTCCAGAGACTCACTGGTGGAACGATGCAGCCTCTGACACCAGGAAAACTGTCAGAGACTGTTAAAATGAGCTGCCAGGACTGCCAGGGTTGGATGAGGGCCTTTAAAACTCTATAATGGGTAGGGCAGTATAGGAGGCAGCTGGAAGAGGCCATATGATGGTGGAGCCTGCTAGGACAGTTGTTACATTAACGGGGCCCAAGCATAATTTTTTCGGGCCCAGTACAAACTTGTAACATGGGCCACCTCCCACACACATACTCATGGGGGCTGCAGTCTGGGCTGGGCCTCTGAGCCCCAGTAAAGTGTACCCCTTTTCCCCCTCATGTGGGGGCCCTGTACATTAGTGCTAAAGAGGAGGAGTGAGGGATGGAAAGGGACCGTGTATAAATGGGATGTTCATAAAAAACTGGGATTGAGCCTCCCCTCACTGAAGTCAATTGGAGTTTTTCTCTGAAATTCGGCGGCAGAAAGACTGAGCCCTTTATCTTCTTGGTGATGTATTCTATTTTATTATAGCCCAATTAGACTGTAATATATATACTGTGATTTTTTTCCCCTTGCGCTATGGTACTTTTGTGCTGTTGAATGATCTTTTTTGGGATGCAATTGTAAAAAATCACATTGATTTTCTTGCAAATTTTCTAAACATTTCTTCAGAATCTGAAAAAGATACCCCAACTCCCCAATTTTTGCAGAATCTGACAAAATTTCCCATGGATTTTGAGTGGTCCTTACAAATAGTCTTTTTATATTGTATATTTGCTATATATTAACCTCTCTGCATGCGTGTATGTGTTTTAGATCTATATCCATGCACTTATATTTTCCACTCAGACTCATTTTGCCCTTTTGGTAATGAGGCTGGGAAATATTACACCAAAAATTTTACTGCTAATAAATGTAACTCCTTCTGTGGCTGTTTTCTGTGCATATTTTGGATCATCATGTCTTTTAATGAATTTCCACTCTCTCTTGTAATGGAACACCATGATGTAGATGTGGTGGTACCATGGCTGCAGAAGCACAGTTCTCCTCAGGACTACGCCGGCGTGCATTGTTTTATGTTGTGCATTCTGACACCTTAGCTAGTAGAAGCCAACATGTTACAGCTACACTTTAAAAACTCCTTGTCCTGTCATCTACACCCGCCATGCTTGTGTTCTGTACCCCAGCTGCATCACTTCACAACTTACCTTCATTGGTTCCTTGGCTTGCTCACATTTGCTCCAGCTTGTAGCTTTAAAATAACTACCCACCTCTTTTTGGCCAAAATGTGGAGTCATTACTTCAGGGCTTTTTGTTGCTTTCCTCAAAGCTTTCAAGATGTGTGTGTATGTCCAGGTTCTCTCCTTTTCCCTGCATGTTACTAACTTCTTCACTCTCACTTCTGGTTACCTGCTAAGGCTCTGTGCCAGAGGTACAGTGAAGACAAATTAATAAATAAAATAATGTGACTTTAAACAGCCATAGTGGGCCAGGGCAAAATAATAGCTGGATGAGCCCTTTCAAGCAAAATTTAAAAGTAGCTCCATCTCCCTACACAACTTCACAGTGCTCCCCTAACCCAGAGTTTGCCCCTTTCTCCTCTGTCACCTAAAATCTCTATCCTAACCCAGGCCACTTTGACTGTCCCTAGAGGCTGCCACACTCCAGTTCCCGTCCCACCAGGTGACTGCCTGATTCATCTCTACTGTTGCTGACTGCCTCCTCCTCTTTGCTGCCACCTTCTCTTTTCGCCCTCCTCCTCTTTCCTGTAGCTGATGGCTGCCATTATGAGTTGCTAACTTGTGGCACCCCTCTCCTCTTTGCCAACCTCCCAGTTGTTCCAGATCTCTACTTAATACTTTTTCTGGTGGCTATGCAAGTGTTTGCTTCCCACACTTGCTCCCAGCCAGTTTTATGAGGGGTTACAGAGAGGCTGAGGGAAGTTGAGGATGAGGAAAGTTTAAGCCCTTTCAGAGAACTGCTGCTTTTCTCAGCTCCTCTGCTTCAGACCATCAGGCAGCAATGGGAGCTATTCCCCAAGGGAGAGAGGAAGGGATTAGGCAGGCTTTTCTACCCACTACCGCTTCCTTTGCCTGTAGGCATTTGTGACACCATTCTTTCCTCCCTCACCACACGAGACATCACAGGTCAGTCAGCTTAGCTCCTCCTCCAACCCTTGCAGTTCCTACTGGGCCCCCCATTTCTCTAGACCCTGCAAGTGCCATGCAAATGGAACAGTGGCATTTACACACCTGTTAATGGGCCAAACTGATAATAATAAATAAATAATAAATAGCAAGTGATGCTTAGGTACAATAATAACCCAACTGCACATTCCAGATACGTTGCAAATGTTAACCAAGTCCACATAATGCCCCAGTGATATAGGTGTGTATTATTTTCTTTATATATTTCAAATTGGGTAACTGAGTCAGAGAGCTTAGATGATTTGTCCAAAGTTGCCTAGTGAGGCAGTAGCAGAGGCTTGACTGGAACCTACCTCTCTCAACTCTCAAGCTCTAGCTACTAGCTCTTGCTACCTAAAAAATGTCTTCAATAGGAATACACAAGGGACAAGTCACAATAACATTTCCATGAACAAAGTCATCCTCAATGTAAAATACTACCAGAGTTCTACATTAACATGTGCATCTTAATGTTGTAGTGTAAAAAAAGAACTTGAGTGTATATATTGGGGTATTAGCATGATCTGAGAGACACATCATGATACTATGGGCATAATTTAGGTGTCATGTTACGTTTTATTTATCCATGTACCTTTTCAGGCTATCTATCTTATTAAAAAATGTACAAAAATACTAGATTTTGCAAAGGAATTTGCACAACGTGATATCTGGTATCTTTCTAGTTGCTAGCCAAGAAAGCTATTTGGGGGTAGGCTTTACCTTGAAATATTTCCTACTCCATCAGTGTTTGCATGTTGGGAGCCTTCATGTAGGCAAAGCTCCCACAGCTGCCAGTGTTTTAAATGCCATGTTGTCTAACCCAGCTTAAAAGAAGATATAACAACATGGTGTTCAAAATGGTGGCACTGCATGGGAGACTTGTCAACACTAGAGCGCCTGATACTGCTAATATCAGCATAAGCAGTGGAGGGAGACTCCTCAGAAAAAGGTCTTGCATTCTATATGTTTTGCTAGCAGAGACTCTGGGCATTTAAATGGATGTTTTTCTCTTTTAATAAAGGTGGCTTTGTGAGGCATCTTTAATTAGGAGGAGACAGCTTGCCTTGGAAAAGGAAAGGTCAAAACGATGGCTTGGCTGGAAGTCAATAGAACCACATCACTTGGTGTAATCTGATCTAAAGTCAGTTGGCCACTTTAATTCCTTGTGGAAAAAATGTGTCCACGTTATGAAAAACCCCATTACAACTGGTATACTGCTGCTGCGTATGCTGCACTTTTAGCCCTGTCATTGTGACTTCTGAGTTTAAGAGCTGACTGTCTAACCACATCATAGCATGTTCTTCAAAGATGTAGAACTGGCTTAAACACACACACATATATATATGAGAGGGTAAGACACAGAGCAAGTGTCCATAAGAGAATGATGTGTCTAGCAAATAGACAGTGGTGTCACGTCGGATAAAAGCTTTATTGATATGAGTTTGGAATGGCAGGAATTCTTTATGAATAGCAAAACCATGAGTGAATTATTCTAGCCATCCCAAATGAGTACCAATAAAACCTTTCAGTCTCATCACACTACCGTGTATTCTGTATATGCTACATATGCTGGCAGAAAGCCACTGTATAAATATTTTTAAATGTCTAAAAATTATGGTGGGGCTATTTTTGTACTGTAATGCTATGTGCCTTAGTTACTATAAAGTCCAACTATACAAGGTTCAGAGGGTGTAATAAAAATCTATAAAATATGACCTAAACCAGTTTTTCTCTAGATACATTTTTCATGCCAGTGCTGGATCCCATCCAGAATCTGAGAGTTTTTCATTCCCATATTATAAAGCCCTTATTTCTCTCCATGTAGGGCCACAAAACTGTGGACTTAAAAGTAGCAACATAGATTCATAGAAATGCCTCTCCAGGCTGAGGCAAGACCAAGTAGAACATTCCCGACAGGTGTTTGTCTAATCTGCTCTTAAAACCGCCAGTGATGAGCATTCCACAGCCTCCCTTGGAAGCCTATTCCAGTCGTTAGCTAGCCTTGTAGTTAGAAAATTTTTACTAATATCTAACCTAAATCTTCCCTGCTGAATTCAGATGATTACTTCTTGACCTACCTTCAGCAGTTGATCTCTGTCCTCTTATAACAGCCTTTAACATATTTGAAGATGTTATCAGCTTTCAGTCTTCTTTTCTCAAGACTAAACAGGCCCAGTTCTTTTAACCATTCCTCATAGAGCAGGTTTTCTAAATCTTTTATCATTTTTGTTGCTTTCCGCTCGACTCTCTCCAAAATTTGTCCACGTCTTTCTTGAAATGTGGCATACAAAACTGAACACAAAACTCCAGCTGAGGCCTTGCCAGTACCAAGTAGATTAGGACGATATCTTACATATGACATTTCTGTTAACACACCATAAAATTATATTAGTTTGGTTTTTGTTTTTGTTTTTTTTTGGGGGGGGGGGGTTGCCACTGGATCCCATTGCTGGTTCAAATTCAATTTGTGATCTACTATCACCCCCGGATATTTTTAGCAGTATTACTGCCAAATCAGTTATCCCCCAATTTGTAGTTGTGCATTTGATTTTTCTTTCTTAAGTGGAGTACTCTGTAGTTGTCTACTGATTTTCATCTTGTTGATTTCAGACTAATTTTCCAATTTCTCAAGATCATTTTGAATTCTAATCCTATTCTCCAAGGTGCTAGCAACCCCTCCTAACTTGGTGTCATCTGCAAATTTTACAAGCATACTCTCCATTCATGTCCAAATCATTAATGAAAATGTTGAATAGTACTGGACTCAGGACAGACCACTGTGGGACATCAGTAGATATGTGCACACATCTCACAGTGAACTATTGATAACTACTAGATGAATACGTTTTTTCAACCAGTTTGGACCATCTTACAGTGATTTCATTTAGACCACATTTCCCTAGTTTGTTTATGAGAACATCATGTGGGACTGTGTCAAAAAGCCTTACTAAAATCAAGATCTAGCAGGCACATCTATTGCTTCCCCCCATCCGCTAAGCATTTCTATGTGTATGGGTCCAGGAGCGAATCTAGCATGACCTTTCTCTACTATGAGTAGAAATGTACTTTTGAGTAACTCTGAAAGGCTTTGGACTTGGACAGAGTTGATGCATTGGACTCTCTTGCTGATATTGTTCTGTTTTGAAAGTGAGGGAACTTTGAAATCCCTCCTTACCTTTTTTCCACTTCTACAAAAGCCAGTAGCACTGCTGCTTGCTCACAAATTCAATTTCTGTTCGGTTTCTGGCAACTCTGTCAGATGATATATACTCACCTTTGTCTCCCAGATACGGTGTCAACTGAGTATCATTAGAAAACGTCACTATGAATTTTTCAGACCATCTGAAGAAACGAGATTCTGGAGCAGGTCGGTCCTCACCAATGCAAGCAGTGTTGTCAAAACAAGTTTGTAGCCCACAATTACATGTTTTCTGTGTAATGATGAACTGGCCATCTCATGGAATGCCACTGTGGGAACATTATACAGGAGGTCGGCTTCTGGATTTATAATCATATGAATGAGAGGCCTTTCGTTTTATTTATGAGGCTCAAAATGCATCTTGAGGTTCTCTGCTGTAACCCGGCTACCACAAATGTTATATTTGTAAGATCTTTCATCAGCATGGAAAAGAAGAGTTACCTCTGAACCACTGTCCTTGCCAAAAGCATTCCACAAAACTTGCATCTCTGTTTAAATAAGGACTCCACTGTGTTTGGCTTAAAGTCATAAACAACAGATACTTGACTTGAGCCAAGGCTATGTGTTGTACCATGCTATCACAAGACTGGGTGCTAGCGGCTATATTTTTGGATACTCCAGCAAGCACTAAAATGTCTGTCAAAGGGCTGTGCATGAAGAATTGATGACTGAGGCAAAAAATATTGGCTTAGATACACCCAACTTTAGGGTAAATTTTTATTTCCTCTGGTTGCTGAAGCACTTTTGAGTTTGAACTTTTCTTTTTCTTGTACATTTTTCCTACTCACTTCTCTTTTTTGTATTTGAAATGGGTGGTCTCTAATAGTGCATTCCCATAGTCACCTCAGAAATGTGCTTGACAGGATTAAACCTGTGACACAGTTCATTCTTATTACTTAAAAATTCAGTATAATGTAGCTCTGTAGATCTGTATAATCTTTGCCATCAGATGAAGATCCTTTGCCTGTGAGTCTGCTCCTTTCCAAAGACCCTATGGAATCTTTCCCATTGGTCTCCCAACCCAGATCCTTCCAGGAAGTGTGAGGAGGAGCAGAGAAGGGAAGCAACCAACACGCTCACCAACAGTCGTGTTTCAGACAGGGCAATATTGGGCTTGGAAAACCCAATCTAGGAAACCACTGTCTCAACCTCTCATTATGTCTATTCTGCAATATGTCACCCACCAGAGGGAGAGTTCCAGAGCCCGGGCTCCAGCCCAAGCCAGAAAGCTACATGGCAGTTTTATAGCCCTGGTGCCTAAGCCCTGCGAGCCTAATTCCGGCCAGCCATGAGTGTTTCATTGCAGTACAGATGTATCAGTGAGCCTCATAAAAGTCCTCTGTTATAAAATGGCTATGAGGCTAGTACTTGTTTGAGCCCCAGAGTTACCTACATTCCATGATACAAAACTGGTGTCCCCTCGTTTTCATTGCTGAAAATGATTTACGTCATAAATGAGGAACCCTGCATTGGAGGCTATCGAAAGCATTGCCGAGGTGAAGGAATTAATCTGACAACACACCACACTTCCTGCACAAACCTTTTGTGCATGTTCCTCATTCTGGGTCTTTGTCGTACACTGGATCCCATGATTAGGTCCTGGCAGGCTGAAGTTTATGAGCAGCTAATGCTCTGGGAATGTGTGGAAGGCAGGTGTTAGGCAGTCCCTTCCTCCACTCCCTGGTGGCTGCTTTTGCCAGCTTTGACCCTTTCAGTTATGTCTAGAGCCAGGCTCACCATGCAGTGAGCTGAAAGGAGGCAGCTAACAGGAGAGAGATGGAGCAAATGATGGGGAGCAGCCATTGGTGGGAAAATATGCGGGGAAAAGAAGGAAGCTGCATGGGGCAGAGAGTAAGGGATCTGCATAGGTAGTATAGAGGGGAACAACGTTTTTCTTTTTCCAGGGATGATTTTTCAGATCAGCCAGAGCCTCTAGAAATTCTGGATTCTGGGAGTTTTGGGTGACATTTCACTGCCTTTCCTCTGATTCAGGGGGAAAAAAACCCCAACACACACACAAAGCAACAACAAACCACCACCACCAAACCAACATATCCCCACAACCTAAAACTCTGCAGAATACCAAAGAGCTGAATGTTGGATGGGGGCAGCCCATAGGCCCTCTGATTATTAGAAGAGTTATTCCTGTCAAATCATTCACGTGTTGTGATCTATGCACGGCTGGGAGGGAGGGGAAAGAAAAAGGAAAACAAATCCATGGCACTGAGTGAGGGAGTTGGGGAATAAAAGGGAGGGAGGGAATAAAGGGGGAAGAGAGAGAAAGAGAGAAATGTCTCATAACAAGTCTCGTAACATTCTGCTCATATTGCTTGGGCAGTGGTAGTGGCAACATTTCAGGAATCAAGGTGGCACAAGGAAACAGTAAGATCTTATCCAGCAACTGAAGAGATTGTGTTGCAAATACCAGGAATGTATTGGGAGGAAGGAAAAGTCCATGGGATGGTGATCAAATGAGAGAGTCTGGGAGAAGGTTTGAGCTAATCTGTGGATACATCTATTTATGCCTAGTGGGAAGGGGATTCTGACATACAGCGTTGCCCTGAGTTTTTATGAATGTTAGGGGTAGGTTCTTCCAAAGCGCTCAGCATCAGCTTAGTTCTCCTCTCTCTGACTTCAATGGGAGCACAGTTACTCAGTCCCGAGTGCTTTGGAAAAGCCCTCCCTAGGCTGGTAGCCGTGTACCGTTGTATGAAGTGCTTAATTTAGAGATATCCTATTGTCTGATGTTTTATCCCTTTAAGGGAAGCACCCTTGTTTCTTGGGGTTTTTGTGTGAGTCTGAATTTCTTTTTTTTGACAGTATGTCCTGACAAGACTCTGGACCTATAGCCAACAATTTCCCTTATATACAGATAGCACATATTCTCATTTCAGCTTCTGGCTAGAATATCCTTTCAGTACTATGAATGGTATGTGAATCATTCAAAAGATGTAAGATTTCTATAAAATGAGAGCTTACAAGGCCTGCATCTTTTCAGTTTATCTCAGTCTTACCTCTCTATTTTGGCACTGACTCCTTTATTCTCTTTTCTCTTCATAAAAGTGTCTAGATGTCTCAAACCCATTTCACTATTTATTTTAATGGCTTTACTTGCCAACATATTCCATCTATTTACTATTCTTTGAGTGAAATATTTCTGACTAAAATCCTTCTTTACTCTTTACTCCTTATGTTAAGCCTCTACCTCTGGGATTTGAACTGTTCTTAAGTTATGATAGTTTACTGTATTTCCTTATGTCAACTTCAATCAACTCCCTCATGGCATTTTATATTCACCTCATCCACTCTAAAATATTTATGTTTCTTCTTTTATATTTATTAAAGTTTCAACTCTAATGGTTATGGACCAAATCATGAGCTTCTTACTTGCTTTTTATTCAGTCCTTACAGTTGCAAACTCCCACTGAACTTGAATTGAAAATCAAACTGAATCTTACATCTTATCTTCTCATAGATCTCTAGAACACCAGGCACATTTTATAAAGTAAAGCTTCCTGTACTTAACTGATGTGAAATGTTGCTCTGCACTATTAAACAGCTGCTGCATTCTTCCCCAGTAGTGGCTGCATTATGGTGGTAGTTGAAGTAATTCCTAGTTGGTAAAACACTTTTGAGTTCCTTTGGATGTTTCTAGGGATAGTTCAAAGATATGCATAGTTTCTGGTGAGAGTTTCCTTTTCCCTCTCTTTCCTCTAAATGTGAGTGGCAAGAATGGTCTTTACCAGTCTGTTCTCTTACAAAGCCCTGTAGGTAACCATACTATAATTAAATATGGAAGAGGATTAACAAACCAAAATTGGTAGGTTTTAGGGCAAACCATGTTTTGAGACTTCAATTACCTGGACAGCTGACATTTCTTTTTATTTTATAAGACAATTTTTTTTTGTTTACCAATATTATTCAGTTGAATGCTGTATAGTCACATGGTGTGACAAAATACCGGCATATGTGATATCTGGCATTTTAATGGATCAGAAAAAGATTTTCAAGCTTATTCTATTAGTAAAATCCTTTCTGTTAGTGGTTATCTATAAACATCCTTTACTGGGAGTCACAGCTGGAAAACTGGAGCTAAGTCAAGAGTCCACACTATAAGTTAGTTCCATATACCTAAAATAAGCCTCAAAACCACGATGCAGAAACTCTAGTCCTAGTGAATACTTGGTGTCTCATAACATTCAGCCATAAAACGTTATTTCCCAGCAAAACAAAGCGCGACGCTCCACATTTTGCCTTTTTATGAAACTGCAATAGAGTTATTTTCTTCTCATTTTATACATGAAGCATTTCTACTAATAACATGTACTTTGCACCAACAGTTAAGCAAAAAGCATTTAATGGCTTAGTGGAATAAAATAGTAATATAGGAGAAAAAAATGGAGAAGCTGCTTTCTGGTAAGCACCCCACTATTATTAATTGTGAGCCATGTGATCTGGCAACCCTTTGGTTTACCAGCACAGTCCACTCCCTTGTAAATTCTAGTTGGCTTTCCCATACATTATTATGTGGATTCCTTGCAACCACTTCCTTTTCTGATTTTCCAGAGACAGAGTATAAAGTTTCCCCAAATGCCAATAAAATGCGAAA
This sequence comes from Mesoclemmys tuberculata, assembly GCA_007922155.1. NCBI lineage: Eukaryota > Metazoa > Chordata > Testudines > Chelidae > Mesoclemmys > Mesoclemmys tuberculata. The sequence continues at coordinate 51,293,075 of ML675603.1, forward strand.
TCCTATCCCCACTCTTTAGGTTTGCTTTGTGTAGTCATCTTCTAAAATAAGAACCGGCAAAAACGTTAAACATTGCTTTTTTCTATTTTTACGCTCATTCAATAGTTGCTCTTCTTCATAAACGTCACAGTTTCTGTTTAACATCTGTATTGTTGTTTTTAGTTTTTTGTTAGATTATTTTTGTTGGGGTTTTTTGTTGTTGTTGTTTTTACTGCTGGCTCTAATACTGAGAGAAATTGTAAGTATTTCCTTGTTTCTCTTTTTTAAAAAGTTTAGGCTGACTTAAAATGAATGAGCCTGTTCATTTCCTCATATTAGCTTGGTTCATAGTTACGTTGCTCCATATAACAGATGACTATAGGTGAATGAAGTTTGAGTGAAACATATTAATTAATCATATTCAGCATGTCATTTTATAGGTTAGACTAACCCTAAAGCAAAGTAATAATATTTGGCCTTCTAAGTCAATTGCTTTATACCTGAAGTGTCATGCCATCTGCCTTTCAGACAGATATTGACAGCTGTTGAGTGGAGCAGTTAAAGCAACAGGTCCTTCACTGTAACATTTGTTGACAAGATTTTGGTGGGTGGGGGCTGGAGTGATTTGCCGCAGCCTTCATTGTCTATATTTTTTTCTTTGGGAGGAAAGTTTTTTTTGCAGTGACCGTGACTTGCAAAAGTCTGAACATACTTACATAGCGTTACATCAGTCCTATTTGATTATTTCATGTGCTTGGGGAGCTATTCACTTTAGCATTTAGACTCAGGTGGTTGGAAGAAAGAAAAAAAAACCACAGACATGAAGCTCCAGCAGGAAAAAAAAAATTAAAAAAAAAATTCATGCCTCATGACAGATTAGAAGTGGCAGAAAGTAAACAGTGGGATTGAAACAGGCATAAACCAGTCTCTAAGTAATAGAGTAATAGGAAGAAACTGTCATGTGGACAGGTTGTTCCATGCCTGCCTGTAAGTAGGCACTGGCCACTGTTGGGGACTGGGGACTGAGATAGACAGAACACTGGTCTGATTCAATATGGGAGTGCCTACGGCCCTAAAAATGTAGCAGCCAAGCTACTCTTCACGTCCCAACGAAGAAAAATAAATTAAATTAAAAGCTAGAGACGCAGAGTGTGCTCTAGAGAATATTTTTAAAGGTTAAACAGAAATGCAAGAAGGTTGGCAGCTACGTCCCAGTTATATTTGAAGATGTGTAAAGCATGTGTGAAGAGGACTGGTGAGCCCCACAAGAATTCTTCATGAGGCTCTAAATGTCCTCTAGCGAGTTCTCCTTTAAACCGACCCTTCACTGTTGCACTGCAAATTCCTTGCTTCACTGTCCTCCTCCTTACTGCAGCGCTCGGGGCCTACCCACAATTTCTCGTCCTCCCTGCTACTGCAGCCCTAACCAGTGGGGACTGGAAGTTGTAGCTGGACAGGCTGACTTGACCGGCCAACCTCCTTTCCACTCACTCAGAACGCCAGCTGCAGTGCACTCTGCTTTTGACCCTTTCACTGGGTGGCAGACTTCTGCTGGGCAGAGAGTGGAGCTAAAAGGAGACAGCACATTACAACACATGGAAGAGTCTCACAGCTTTGGGAGTATAGCAGGGAGACAAATCTCAGGAGATTTCATGAGAAGGTCAAACGCCTGGGAGACCAGGGTCAAAAAAAGAGACTAAGAAGGTGTACAGCCAGCTGTATGCCTTCATCACATGAGAGAGATCAAAAACATGTACAGTACAACCCTGACTGACCAGTGTTATCCAGGAGCTCTAGAAACTTTCAGAAAGTAAGAACAATGAGAGTCCTGTAGCATCTTAAAGACTAACAAATTTCTGCAGGCATAAGCTTTTGTGGGCTGCAACCCACTTCATCTGATGCAACCCACGAAAGCTTATGCCTGCAGAAATGTGTTAAGTCTTTAAGGCGCTACAGGACTCTCGTTGTTTTTGCTGTATACAGACTAGCACGGCCACCCCTCTGGAACTTTTCAGAAAGTAAGGATTCAGAAAGTCAGCGGAGGTACCCTGCTGAGTTCAGAGGATTCTGGTCAGCTGTAAAAGGGCTGTATTCCAGCTAGTTCAGCCACTTTAAAATTGGCCAGTTTGCCGAGCAACCATCTTCACTGCTTTCCAGATGGGAGGAACTGGGAACAGAAGTTTACTGGCTGGCTGGGCTAGCATGTTCATTGTGCTCTGGGTATGGGTAATCTGGAAAGCAGGCTTTTTTGCTGCCTGGCTGGACTGCTAATTCTTTACTTTGCTCTGGGCTTGGAAAATATAGAAGTCAGTGAAGAGTTCAATATGACCCTTGGGGGCATTACAAAGCTTTGGTTAACTGGGAGTTCCACTTAACAAGTGTTCAGTAAATCATGGTTACATGGTATTAATGTACAGCATGCAGCTCTTCTGACTTAATGTAAAGACCTCAGCATGGATCATTTTCACTTCTTGTGTTTATTTTCTTTTTTCTTCATCTAGTTTCTGCTCTTTTCCACATCTGCATACCTAGAGCTGGGATAAATCTGTCTGTGCAAACATTTTCTTTGGTTTCACACACCTGAATTTGGGGTTTGAACAATCTCTGAATCACAATGGAAAGCTTAGTCAAAACTGCTGAATTTCTGTCAATACTATGTGAAACAGCACATTTTCCTTGAATTCAATACAAAACCATGAATTGGCCCAGGTTTGCTCAAAAGATTTGTGAACTTGGCTTAAATTTTGAGCAGTTGCAGAAATGAGATTGGAAAACAAGTGAGTTTGATATAGTGTTGGGTTTCACTGTGAACATTTTAAACAGCCCAATTTTACCGACAGGAAGGCAATAATGCATGGCTGAAACGTCAGTGATAATGTATACAGCTGATTACAAGCATTGTTATATATGCCATTCTCCATGCACATGCTTTAAAAGTCTAATGGCTTTTAGGTCAGCTGAGGAATGGCTCAGAAGTTCATTTTTATTACGACTGTCCTTTGGATTGAAATTAATCTTCAAGCTTCTTAATTTTTCTAGGAGATTATTGTGCAGCAATAGAGATGATACAAAATTTACTTAATTATAAATAACAAATGAATATCAGTGGCTCTGACAATATTTTTGATATCAGTTGAAGTTTCTCATGTGGATACAGGATAGTACAGGCAGTCAGACAGAATTAAAGTTACAGCAAACTGCTGGAGATTTAATCTTTGGCAAAATAGCCCTTTTTCATTTCCTTGGACAGCCTTATAAATGTACTGCTATTCTTTGGTTAGATTGAAGAAAGCTGCATCTCTCATATGAATACATATGTTTGTGGTGACCTCATTATTCACTTATGAATAATGGAGGGCTTCCCAAACAAGTTGCAATACAAATTCCATAGTGTAACACCCCCTCACATTTTGTTTAGTCCACATATTTGTCTCTTTTTATTACATTTTTGTGGGTTTAAAATTCTCTAGGCATTTTTTATATTTAAAGAACAATAATTACTATGAAAAGCAGGATATCCTTGGTGTAGGTAGAACTTAGTGAAATCCACAAGGGCAGAATATGTGTGGGAAAATGTCACACTTTATGTAAGTTGTCTCACTAAAGTATAGGTCCAAGAAATTGGACTTCCCCCATTCCCTACGGGGGACTACTCTACTCTCCTAGGACATCTCACTGTCAGGAAGTTTTTCCTTAGGTTTAGCCTAAATCTCATCCCATTAATCTGAGCTGTACCCCACACTATCACACTAAAAAACCCACCTTTCTTCTCTCGATGTTTAGAACTTTGAACTATCTATAATTTGCCTTTAACAGTAGATCTGCCAAGCCACACATACTTAATGCTTTTAATATTTTCTCAAGTCAAGTCCTCTGCCATTATTCTCTGATTTTCCTTAAGTTTGTTTGTATCTTTCCAGTCACCTGGAGCCAGAATTATATGAAATTTTATAGGTGTGGTCACATCAGAGCAGTCTGGGATATAAATTGGCTTTAAATCTTAATGATGGGGCCATAAACTGAACTAAAATTAAGGTTGTGAGATACATATAAATGTTTAAAACCTGGGGCTTTTTTGCCCTTCTTTGCTTCATGTAACACAGTCTCAGACAATGGCTCTACAATAAATGGTTTCTGGCACTAAAACCTATTGGTCAAGTGAGAACAGCAATGTAAAACTATTGTGTATCACACACCTGGTCTTAATTGCCTCCACAATCTGATTGGTCAAACTAGAGAGAAGCAATGTAAAATTGATTTCCACAATACAACTAATTACTTTCAAAGGTAAGAAATCTAGTTACTGGCAGTAGATAGACAGAGGCTCAAGAAACTACTGATAAGCTAGCTAAACAGCATAACAGTTGGAGTTCCTATCATTTGGAGTTCCCACTGCAGTGGGTTGATCTCTGCTTCTGTCCCAAACACATGTATAATACATGTTTTCAGAAATGCTGATTAACCAGGGATACATACATGGTACATTGCACATTAAAAGAGCTTTGGTTTTATTTTTCTCTGATATTTCTGCACTGATTTAAATTAAACTCTTCCTAAGTGACTCTACTCTGAAGTCTCATCAGCAATGAACATGAGTGGAGTTAATGAGTGGTTTGGAAAAAAAATCAGGGAAAGTTCAATTCAGTGAAGCATCCGCTGCAAACTAAAGTTACTGACTAGCTTATCTTAATGTTAGTAAACTGTTAAGAAAGAACAAAGAATCCTAAGAAACGAACTTTGAATTAGGGCCACACAGCTTTGTGAAGCAAGCATATTGTTAATTGAAAATTAGGCAGAATTGTGGTTGGTTTAATGACAAGGCTAGAGAGCACACATTGGGCTGATGGCAAAGAGACCCAAGTGCGAAGACAGACAAGCTTTGCTTGATTATAATGATTACATCATGGTCGTTAGAATTTAAACTAACTAACCCAAACACAGACATCATATCTTCATTTGATAGCTGCAGTCTAGCAAATAGTGGGAAAGGATGTTACGTCGGGATTAGGCTTGTTGAAATGAAAACAGACGCTCTTTTTGAACCTGTTTGGCATTGAAATGAAAACTTCAAAACCAGGCAGTAAAGTGAAGTTACAAAGCCAGAGGCCTTTGATTATGAAGGATCTGAAGAGTGTTTTTAACCATTCTGTGTTTTATGGGAAAGCCACCTCAGCAAATGGGTATGAGGCATCCTTGCACTGTAGCTGTGTAAGATGTTGACTCTCTATCTACACGAACACATGAAGATTAGCTATGTTCTCTTTTCGGTTCCAGGGTTAGAATTCTCTCCTCTCTATTTTATGAGTCAATGTCAGTGACTTACTAAATATTAAGCATCGCTTGGACTTGCTATGAAGTAGGTGAGACGGTGGAATAAGCAATCAGTCCTTAATAAGTACAATTCATAACAGTATTTTATGCACATTGCCCGTTTGTGTTGCAGGCAGACACTAACTGTTGTATTGAATCAACAGTAAATGCATTGTTGAAAACCTGACTTCAAAGTTCTACGCTGCATTTCTTTTTAATATTTGTAAATTTGCCAGTAGTATATAATAAATTGCCAAAGGCAAGACCATTCCACTGATTTCCCTCAACACTAATAAGAGGAGATTAGGAAAGGTAAAAGGGAAGACAGGTGTCAGGGCTTTGTTTCTTTTCTGGATTTGTACAGCACCCAGTCCCAACTGGGCCTTTTGATGCTTTCATAAAATAAACATTTAATACTAATAGCAATAATAATCGCTACTATGTATGATGGGTATGTACCATCCCCATCCTTCCATGCCCCAGAATCTGCTCACGCTCTGTCAGTAGGTAACAACTTTATTTATATTCTCAATACCAAAACAGTCACAGGATGCAAAGTATTTACAATGTTGCTGCCCTTCCACACAAGGCCAGAGGTTTCCCGTGTTTGAACTCTCAGGGCACACCACGTTCAGCTAGCCCAAGGTCTTGAGTGGCCTTTTCTGTGTCTTCTTTTATACCCCTCAGCTGATGGCTAATCGGCTCATCAGCCCTCTCAGGCTGATCAGCTAATTAGCTGCATATTCCCAACCAGCCATCTCCAGAGGAACTGACTGGTGCCTAAATGATCGGAATGGTGGCTCATTTGTCACCTTCCAGCACTCTATCACACTCTGAGAGACGACCACTTATAACAATGTATATACAGGCTGTTCAAATACTAAAATAATAAACAGCCACTATTCCTTCTATGGACACACTCTGAGCCAAATTCTGCCTTGACCTAAGGGAAGGCATCTCTCATTGCCTCCAAAGGAGTGTGTTCCACTACCCCCACCACTAATAGAATAATCACAAAGTTCTTAAACTAAAGACCACATCCCACCAAATTCATCCTGCTGTCTTTCAAATAGACCAAGATTCTTTCCTAAGTGCATCTGGGTACTACCCCACTATGCCAGTGTGCTATTTAGACCTCTAGCAGAGTTTTACTTTTCTGATAAGTTAGTTAGTAACTGGAAATTCTGAGGCATGAAAGAGCAGAAAGTCAGAAGAAAAGGGCAACACAGGGTTTCTCATTACTTACTAGCTTGGAAGGAGGCCTTTGAAACCTGCATCAGTCAGAGGGGTTAGGGTTGCAGCTGGTTATATCTGTACCAGGTACCAGGAGAACATGCTGGGAAGGTTCCTGTAAAAAGCTAAAGCAAAACTCAGCCTTTAGTGAGCAAACAGGAAGACCTTAGGAAACAAGGCTGAAATACTATCATGCTAAAGATTGGGGCTTTAGGTGAAAGACAGCCTGAATTTTTCAAAATAAAAATAGGATACTGTGTATTTCAGTTAAATTATGTCTTTCCTTTTGTTTTGCTGTGACGCTATATTGATAAAATAAATATCCAGATTGTTTCTGGCTCTTGTTTGACCTCTATTACCACATCATCACAGAGATATCATACAGGGGCAAAGTCTGTCTTCAGCTAATGCCAGCTATTGAAGTCAAGAGGGGCAAATGAAGTGCAAATGAAGTGCAGAATGAAGGCAGAATTTAGCTTACATTTGACAAAATATGGTTTTGCAATTTAAGAAAGAAATATTTTGGTAGCTACAGGTGCTCAGCATCTTTCAGGAGTCAGTCCTATTACACACATTCTTGGATCACTTGCAGTATTTCTGAAGAGCAAGAAATTGATTAAATTGATTTTATATACAACTGTACATGATATCTATATAGCTTTTCCTTCTGCAGACCATTTCATTTGAGAACGATGTTTTTCATGACTCCATTTCCCTTCCCATCCCGAGCAATCTCTCACTTTTACTTCCCTAAACATTTTTTTGGGTAGATTAGCAGGAATAATTCTACAGACCACTGGTGATGCCCTTTTGAAGAACCAAAGCCAGATACTAGTATGGGTCTTGACTGAAGGAATGCAATCTGTCTGATTTGTATGTTGCAGATTGTTGAGTACAACGTCCGCAGCCCCAACAATTCTTGTGTAGGCTTCAGACAAAACTGAATCTGCCCCCCCACATATTATGCCTCCTGTGAAAGATAACAATGAAATAAGGTGAAACTATTTTAAAAAACCTAAAACATCTGAAAAGGCCAGAGTTAATGACAACACAGCAACCATTGTAACCATTCAGGTAGGGCAAGACTGGCAACTTGCAATCCAGTCCAAGTCAGAGGCAGCATGAAACTGTGCTATGTCTGGAACAGAACAGGAATGAAATTGTTTCCTCCTTGCCTGATGCGGGACATAAGCTGTACCACTCCTTTTCCTAGGGCAGGTTACTTCCTCTCTGCATTGGCTCAGCTATCCTGGAGGATGCACTGAGAGGGCAAGTTAGGCTGCTCATGAATGGCACATAGATGGCACAGTAACACAGAATGCATTTGTAACAGTTAATTCTACTCAGCTCACTTTAGGAGTGAAACCATATCCATGCTGAAGACAATGGCAAAATTCCCATTTCTTCAATGGAGTCCGGATTTCACCCTACAGGCTCTCATTTGGCCACATAAAACTTTGGGCATGCAGTCACTTATGTGGTCAAAACTGTGCATGCAAAAATGGAGGCTTGGCTGAGGCCTTTTAAAAATGTGGCCCTTCATTTTGTTATTTTGTTCACCACAGCAGCCTCAGTAATATGATTCTGAAAGCATCCAAAGCCCTGCTGTCTATTAATAAAAGAAATAAATAAAAGAAAAAAAGTAGGGCTGTTGAATGGCTAGTGGACTGTGGTTTATTTAAGACTACCAGAAAGATGTCCTAAATTTGCTCATTCAGCATGTTTTAGTTCACAGAGGCTGAGGAGTGACTGAAAATTTCACACATGGAAAGTAGCATGTACAGGTATGAGTCATAATGCAGTGGCAAAGCTCAATAATGAAAGTAATTAAAACCCATCCCACAAATGTTAAACCTATGGAGTCATAATTCCCCTGCCCTCTGAATAAAATGTGCTACTCCGGCAAGATTGGTAAACCACTTTCATTGCTATGATATGTGGAAAACTCCATTTCTAATGCTTCCTTCTTTACCTTCTCTCTATTTCTTGTGTATTGCGATGCATCGGTTATAAAAATATAAAACATTAAACACTACCTCAATCTGTAGTTAATTTCAAATCACATACCAGTAAGCTAACAGTGAGCATATCAGTGAGCATCAGGACAAACGTAAGCTAAGCAAGCTGTTACTAAAAGTCACATCGTCCTGCATGTTCATTCACGGGAATGAGGGGGTGGAAAGCACATCCTAGTATCCATGCTGTGTAATTCACCCAACATCAAATACAGCCTCCACTAGGGTGACCAGACGTCCCAATTTTAAATGGACATTCCTGATAGTCAGGGCTTTTTCTTATATAGACGCCTCTTACCGCCAACCCCCTGTCCCGATTTTTCACACTTGCTATCTGGTCACCCTAGCATCCCTCTAGGAAGGAATGCAAGAGAATGAACAAAATTATTTGGCACATTATCAGTTAGGTTTCTGCTACACTCAGATGCATACAGATAACACATAATTAAAAATAGAAAATGTACTTGAGTGGGGTTCTTTTCATTCTGGTCACATTATCTTGTTTTGTGTACAGTACCATATCAGTAGGATTGGCAGAATTCAATTTTTATTTTGATTTTTTGTAATTTTGACCAATAATATCACTGTTTATTTTTAAGTATTTTAACAATTTTTATCAATTTAAATTTTTTCAATTGTGGTAAATTATGTTGGGGGGGCAGAGAAAATAGTTATTTAAGGACAGTTGATATTGAGATTTAAAAAAATGAAAGCTTTATAACCATGAAAACACAAATTGTCAACATCACATATCTAAATATACAAAGCAAACATCCTTAATCTGTAATAAATTCTCAAGAAGGGTTTTTCTGAATTTGCATATCTGTAAATTTCTATTATTATTGAAGGAATTCTTTTTCTTCTGTTTGTGTGTAGTGAAATTGACATTTACCAACATTTATCGATAAAAATCAAAACCTTCCAAGCCTTCATATATGGAGCCCAATTTGAAGCTGACTCATCATCTCATTCATAAATTGACCTTCAATCCCTAGTCTGACTGAATAATAAGATTGGACTGATAATACATCAAATGGATCTCCCAAATACTTGATATCAGCTTCTACGCTTTTAACATCAGCATATTAAATTTTGAAGTTCTAAGGTCTTATAATAACTCTGGAGCATTCATTCTTTGTACTGAATAAGTGAGAGTTTGAGAACTAGAATTGTCCCCAGAGAATCCTCTCATAAGACTCTCAGAAGCAGGTATTTTAGAAATTGCCCGAGAAGGCACATGACATTATGAGACAGTTTCTATCGTACAAACAGATAAAAAATTGGAATCCATACTTGTAGTTCATTTGCTCAAGTTTGTGTTGCTAAATCTTAAAATATAAAAAGAGAACAAACCATTCATATAAAGAAATGAATAAAAAAGGGTTAAACACAGAACCATGTCATAAGACTTAATACTTGACAGGGAAAATATAGGCAGTTTAATGTTTATATTATTAACACAACCGAGTGCGCTACTAGGCGTTTGATGATTTTCCACTGAATCATATTTATGTGTATACTCATTACTTGGGATACATTCCCACTTACTGTGTTGCCTATTCCCCACATCAGTATTCCTTAACAGAAAAATCAGATGACAGGCCAGCACAGCTGCTGTGGCTGCTGCGGACTCTGAGAGCAGACACTGGAAGTCTAGGTGCTCTTCCTGTACCTATCTCAGCTCACAAAGCAGTCTCCGCTGGTATTAGGAATGCTGGTGTTTAAATGCATTGTATAGTTTTAAATGCTAAGCTATAGATTTATGCTAGAGCTAGTTGGAGCTGAATGTTGCTAGCATTTTTAGCAGTGAGCATGACACTGCAGACTGGTTTAGAACATGGCAATGAATTATGAACTTGTGGTGGCAAAATATCAACTACAAAATATGTAATAACACCCCCTCCCCCAAGACAAGGCACATCTTTCCTCTATTTCTCAGTGTTCTAAGTTAACTGCCTTACGTACCGATGCTAGAGTTCGGTGAAACTCAGCATTTTTGCATTACTCAGGGCTCATCTGCATGTTTTCCTTGGTTTTGCTCTTTGCAGATTTTCACCTTATTTCCATTCCCTCAAGTCTCAGGTATGAGACACCCCAGACTTGCCATTCATACTATGGAACTGGCCACAATTCCTGTTCGCCATTTGGACGAATTCATTTTTTTAGAGGGTGAGTAAAGAGCAAATAATGAACACCACCACATTTCTGGCACCTGTTCATGGCACATTTGGGATTCATCTACATTGTTATGGATACTGTACCAGCAGGAGTCTGAATATCTGATAATAACAAATAACAAGAGCCCACAAACAGACTATATTTGCAAATCTCCTTTTTCATGATTTGATCAGCTCTAGTGAATAGGCAATTCTTAATTTTTTGAAATGGAATCAAGTTCTATAGCATAATCCATTGGTGGAACCCAGATAGCAATGAAACACTATTTTGTCATTTGCTCAAGAGGTTTGCAATGTATTGTAATTCTACCTATCATCAAAAGTCCCGCAGCTACATTTTTTTTTTTTGCAACCCATGGACAGCTTATCTGTATGGGGGCTGTTAGTTCTTTAGGCAAAAATGCTCTCCTGGGGACACAGTTTTAATACAGTACCTGTGTGCTGAGAAGGTCCATGGGAGCTGCTGGTGATGGTGTTCGGGGCTTTTGTCCCTATCCCAAGAGGCAACAATAGAATGGTTCCACAGTGACTACAGCCTCAGGTTGGTAACACCCTTCTCATTAGCGCTGAGGGCGAATCCGTGTAGTCTCACAACTCTTAGTCTAGCCTCTCCTTGGGAATTTCCCACTTCCTTTGTGCACAAAGGCAGAGGAAGCCTTCTGAGAAGCACACAGCCTAACCCCTCCACTGCAGAAGATAAACCTAGTAATTGTGCCCTCGTGGTTCTGGTTCTCAGCCATTCACGCCAGTTGGGAAAGACAGGAGTTTTGCAGGGAAAAGATGTAAGAGTCATTGCCTACAAACACATCAATGCAAGACCCATTACCATCGCTCTGATCTGAATTCAACATCTATGCGTCCTGAAAAATCGATAATGAAATCCGAACAATGTTCTAAATAAGGATTCATATGCACACACTGCCTTCCCCTGCCCCCTAATATCTGAGGACTAGTAGTGTACATCATTGCCAAACCTGGTGGTCTGAGTGGCAGCCAGGTGATATAGCATGAGAAAAGGAGGGCTGAAATGGGAATGTCTTAAAAATGATCCTTCATGTCTATGCAACTTCCTTTTTTTTGGTTATTTTGGCAGAGTTTCTATTAATGCATTGCCTTTTATTTCTTAATTTTTTTTATTGGAGCAATGGGTACAGGAAGAAAGCAACTTTTGCCTTTCAATATGTACATATCTATATAAACAGGCAGCTGATACTTTTCTCTTAAATCCAAACCACAGGATACTCAGAAAAAAGACCCCGAATTCTATTTTTAAGAGTAATGTGATCCCTGGCATGGATAGCTCAGAGTAAATGCCTTGAAAGAGCTCTGCCAGGAAAAAAAGAAAATCAACTTAAAACCAAAATGATAAACTTCATTGTCAGCATGCCTTAAAGGAGAAAGTTTGCGAATAGTGACTTCTCTGAAAAGCAGGTCAGCAAATTTACACTAGGAAGATTAAAGTCTTTCATTTTTCCAGGCTTTTGTTTGTCTTTGAGTGTGGAAGTAAGATTGATCATACAAGCAAGGAAAATAACCTGAGCAAGAAAAGTTGGGAGTGCAGGGGTGTACAGCTGAAATGACAAATAAATTAGAAGCAAATCTCATTATTTATATCTTTATTAATAATTCAATACATACATATGTATATATATTAATTATACGGTATTTTCTGAACTATCGAACATTTTCTGTAGCGCTGCATAGATGTGTAGCTCGGTGAAATACTAACTACAGACTCTTAGTTCAATGTGCTAATAATCTCCTTCACTTTGTTTGGGAACCACTGGGACATTCTGAGACAAATCAAAATGCAGCAGGCTTTGGAAAAGAGGACCTTTTCCACCTTTCAAAATAGCTTGTAACCATTTTGAGTAGTGCTGATCTGGAAAGAAAACAGATTCGAATGTTTGATAATAGAGGAAGGAAATATTATTACCACAGCTTGAGATCTGTTCACAGGCCCTTCCAAATGGGACCAACATTGCAATCCAATGCAAACTCAATTACAAGAAGATTTTCAACTTGTCAAAAATAATTGCATTAATGTCAACAATGCTGAAGGTCTAAAACAAGGAAACTATTGTATGATGTCTCCAGAAAGAAAGATAAAAGGAATGCATGGTGTAGTTGTAGCAAAGGGGCCAAAAATGCTCACATTTATTTTGGTTTTAGCACAGAGGCCAATGACCACAATACTGTTTAAAAGTGAAACATGAATCTATAACTTTCAGACAGATGTTACATCATATATTGACCATGAAATGCTAATTAAGATGAACCGTTTAGTTATCTGGCTTATCCAAAACCTAAAGTTGGATTAAACACAATGTGGGAGAGAAGGGCAGGCGCTTTGGGAGATATGAGTTACCAGCTGTCGGAAAGCTGACTATTATTCCCATGGCATGATGTTCTACATTTGTTAGTAAAACTTTAGCTAGGGAAAGTAGAGTTAGGAAAATCTGGTGACTACTAGAGAAATTACATGTCATTATATTCCCTTATTGATTTAAATGGAGGATTCGATCAACTTTCTACTTCTATTCTAATCATGTTGAAAAGTAAATACGGACCATATGGTGCCCGGGGGCCAAGTTCTGCTTTTACTTACACTGACATTAACAGAATTAATCTGGATTTAACATAGTTTAGTTGAGAGCAGCATGTAGCCCAGAAGCATCCATTTTTAGGCAGAGTGAGCTACCGAGCTATCTGTATAGCTTCTCAGCAATGTCAGACCAGTGGAATCTTCTCTTTTGGCCCATAAAGCACAGAATTGTAGCTCTGCTAGGAGGAGTAGTTATGGAGGCAGATTTTCATGGGCTTGAGGTGTTTAGGCACTGTTAAAAATCCCACTAGGAATCTATCTGTATCTGGAGGTTCCTAACTATCTTTGAAAATCTGGCTCTTAGATTCTATCACATGGTGCCCACAGAGTCCAACAAGGAAATGGGGGAACTCCAGCATTCTTCTATCTCAGTCATGGCCAATGTCATTTAGAGCTACCTTCTGCTCTCTTTTACACCAGTATAGATATCTGGAGTAGCTACCTTAAAGATTTGGGGCATGTAATACGACAGACAATTTTTAAAAACACAAAGCCTGATTTTTATTTATACTTAAGTCTCTTTAAACTTCTCTGAGACTCATTTAAGGCCCCTTTACACTGCTGGAGAGGTGTCAGTGAGCCTTAGTATAAATGAGAATAAAATTCATAATCCCTAATTCTAGGGGTGCATTAGAATGTAATCTTGTCAAAACAGGTTGGAATTGAAGGGGAGGGGATGTGATGATATTAAGAAATAATACAGTATTCTTTAAGCATGGATGTCACTAATTTATCAAAATACTTTTACTGTGTAATTGAGTAGTCAGGAGTCTATTCGAATATGAACTAAAACTTTAAGAGTTTCACAAATCCTACTGTGTTACTCCAGATTTACACATCCCTTTTCTTTGGTAAAATGTTCAAAAGCACCTAAAATGATGGAGTTTTAAAAGTGTTTAGGCACCTAAAGATTCAGGTTGGTACCTACTGGGATTTTCAAAAGTATCTAAGCAGGTTAGGTGCCTAACTCCCATTGGTTTCAATGGGATGTATGTGCCTAACCTTCTCAAGCACTTCTGAAAACTCCATTGTTTTCCATTTGCATCTCTTGACACCTAAATACCTTTTAAATCTGTCCCTGAGTACTTGAGTCATGTCTGAAAATGGAACACAGGTTCCTAAGTCACTTAGGTGCTTTTGAAAATTTTACCCTATGTCTAATGTTTTCTCTGCTTAATTTTACTGGTGCTGGTAAATTCTCTTTTTGGCAGAAACAGTAACCAATTATGACGTTAACCACAGTATGTGACTCCAACAGTTTTGTTGTGAGGGAGACTCACTGAGGAGGTACAAATGTTAATTTTCTTTTAAGGGTTGTGAACTATTGAAGTTATCTATAGTTAACATTCAATAACACATACAACTATTTTAATAAACTAAGTGACTCCCACACATTAAGATCCAGTATTTTGCTAACTGTCAGGGGTAGTAACACTTTAGCAGGGCAGTCCAAATACATTTTTCTAAGCCCACTTCATAGACTGATGATGAGAAAGAGAAATGTTCTGCTCTTGCCCTTATTTGTTTAAAAGCTCAATCCAAAAATGAATTAATTTCCTTTCATATAGGCCTTTCACCTTAAAAATCTGCTCCTATTCCTTAGCACTAAATCGGTTTCCAAATACGTTACATTGTCAAAAACCCATGATATTTTTGAAGTTATACCGTTTGTATATAATGCCAAATGTTCTCTGAGTATGTATTTGCTGTTTGTTTTATATTCATTCCATAAAGAAGTTAGCAGATCAAATGTTCATGCAGCAGGAGATCGTGTATGCTTATGTTAAAGGCTAGATTGAATGTCTACTTGGTCCTGAGTAAGGGTATGGTGCATAACTGCAGAAGGAACTATGATTTAGACAGCTCTTGAGAGCCACAATGCCTCTGGATCTTCTGTTGCACAAGGAGGGGACTATGCTGTGTAGAGCTGCTATCAGATGCTGCACATGAGCTCTTTACGTACAATGAGCCCTTCTGACTGGCACAGGTAGGAGACGAGTAGGGATGGAGCCATTGCCTGCTTCCCACTCACTCATGTGCAGAGAAATGGGCATGTTGGTGCAGGTTTTTAAAGGTAATTAGACATCGCTGCACTCAGAGTTGTAATGCCATAAAGCTCGTATTTTAAGAGCCATGGTGCAGAAGTGTCCTATGGCGTTTTCCTTTCATGTGCAGTTTCCTAGAACTGCTTCATAATCTAGGCCTCAATGAGCAAAATCCCACAGTTCCCTGTGTAGCTTGCTGTAAATCAGGCAACTACATGTGCAAATGGCTGTTTACATGTGAACGTGTATGCTATTTCCTGCATGATGGGAACACATACATTTGCTTTTTATGGTGCTTTGAAAAACATGGCCCTGTATGAGCCTGCAGGTAGCACATTCACCCCATGCATATCAAGCTCAGAGACTTCATCAGGGTTTGAGCTCAATATACCCAGGGCTGGCCCTTTAATTTTTCATTTGTGCCATCAAAACTTCCGGAAATGTCTGACTTCTGTGATCAGGACAAGTGCTCATGAACCTTCCCAGCAAGAAGTTCAGGATGAGTTTAAAACTCTATTTTTAAAAATGCTAATATCTGCAGGGAAGATCCAGTCCCATTTGAGCTATTTGAGCCTTGCTATGGCTAATTATCTGTCTCACTATGGATCTGCATCCCTTGCCATCCATATCAGAAGTTGGCCATATGTAATGTAATCTCTTGATTGTATTGCGAATGTGCTTTGATAAAGAAATAACAATATTGAAAGATATATAGGTTGTGCTATTAAAATAGATGCTACTGTCATATTTGTCTGAGTGAATTGCATAGGAAACTGATTGGAAGACAGTCTTATATCTTCACTTAGTGTAAGAGACAACTTCCAGTTCATTTCCAGTCTGCAATTTAGTGAGGGCTCTTTCAGAATTTTGATAATGGATTAAATTGTTTTGAGCAGAAAAATATAAAGCATCTCCTCCTACTGTCTAAAATTTATAACTGTGGCTTACATAGTAGCTTAGCAGTTCACATATGGCTTATGTCAATGGCAGAAACCATGTTATTTTCTAAATCACATTGATTTGCTATGTGGTACTGAAAGACCTTAAACAGAATCATTGGCTATAAATTACAGCATCTAGTCTTCTGTGTTCTTATCTATGTTTCAGATCCGACAGAATGAGCCCAGGACTCAAGTCTTCTATGTACACAATGCTACTAGTCAAAGAATCAGAACTAAAACCATTCAATTTCCTCCTTTTTTGGAGTCAGGCCAGGCTGACATTTTCCTTTCTGTTAGTTTTGGCAAAGAGGAAAGAGAGGGGAAACTTTACTGCTCTGCTATGGATGTTCTTTTTTTTTCTTTTCTTTTCTTTTGTTTTTATTAAAAACGTTGAAACATGGGCCCTATGTCAAAATTATTTTATTATTGAAGGCTGGGTGGGGTGAATGAACTGGCAACAGTTCAGAAAGCCATTAACAGTACTGATAACGGAGAATCCTATTCAGCCTCTACAGTGCAGCAATGTTTAATTGCAATAAATTTTACTACAGCCTGGTGACTGATGTGCCTACTTAATGAATTGGTACAGATTCAAAGGTTAATCTGCTGGGAGGTAACAAGCTCTGCCCATCTGATATTGTAACCAAAATATGATATTTGTTAGTTACGTGATGATATTTTTTGGGCATGAAACTGAAAGAATGAGTTTTTGTTGGCTGCAGATTTGTTAGGTCTCCAAGACCAAAACATTGAAAAAGCAACAATCTTAATGGTGATTCTTGAACCACATACAAAACTTAAGTATATTAGAGGTGAAATGTGATTCCTTGAATAAAATGGATTATTCAACATCAAAGAAATTACATGAGAAACAGAGTGTTCTATGAATAAAGCTTGCACACGTGTCAGAAAGCCCTCACACCCCAACCAGCCTTCCTTATTGTTAGTCCCCTAGCCATTTCTAAACAAGAAATGTGCAGAATTTTCTTGGGGACCACAGAGGCAAAATAGTCAAGTGAACTTGAAAGTCTGAAACTATTAATGTGAAGAACTTCCCTACTGATTAGCATTGCAACCCACCCATGCACTCCTCCACACTTTGTTAAGAACAATGGTGAAAGCAAAGAAAAGAAATTGATTGAAAAAAGAGGAAGGATGGCCCAGGGCTTAGGTTGTTAGCCTTGAATGTTGGAGACCAGAATGTTTAAATCCCTGCTCTGCTACATATTTCTTGTGTGATCTTTGGCACATTTCTTAGCCTCTCTGTGCCTCTGTTCCCCATCTGTAAAATAGGGATGATAGCTCTTCCTGCCTCAAAGGCTGTTCTGAAGGTAAACACATTAGTTATTGTGAGACCTACAGATACACAGAACATAAGGTACCTATAACAGATAGACAACGTGTTATTGGAAGTATTCTTGCTGTGTCTGATTTTATTTTTAACAGTAAGATCTCAGTTCTGCATTGAGACCTGTAAGGCTAACCCCCCTGAAATTTTGCACAATTCTTAGTGCAGATCGGGGCCTAACTAGCTAATATCATTGGAAGGAAGGGGTGAGTCACTGAAAATAAAGTAAAAAAGCTAGTGGTGGTAGCATGGTCTGGTGCAATGAGTGCCAGACTGTGAATCGGGCAGTCCAAAGCGCTCACACCAGCTCTGCAACTGACTTGCTGTGTGGCCTTTTGCAAATCTCTTCATTTCTTTGCCCCCATTTCCCCAACTGTATAACAGTCATAGCAATGTGCACTGACCTACTAATCAGGAGTGTTATGAGGATTCATTTGTTAATGATCATAGCACATTCTGAATGGTTAAATGCGGGCAGGTCTTGTTGAGTAACCACGTCATCACACTGTTGTTACCTTTGTCTTTCCTCTCCCTTTCCCCAACTGTATGGTTATAATCCACTTGTGTGTCAGGTTAAATTTAGACTGCACGTTCTTCAGGGCCGGGATGATGTTCTTACATGCACTGAGAGGGCTTTCTAGGTACTCAAAAAACGACGATGAATAGTGTAATAACATCATTGTAATAGTATATAAGTGTATTAGTATGCTGAACTTTTCCAAAGCAAAAAGTCAAATCAAGAAGATATTGTAGTCTGATATTTATACAACTCTGAGGAGGGGTTAGTAGTGCTTACGCAGAGCTTTGCATCAGTAGAGCTCAAAGTGTTACTATACAAAGGTGTCATTATCTCCATTTTACAGACAGGGAGATTGAGATGTTAAATGACTTGCCTAAGGTCATCCAGGAGGCCAGTAGCAGAGTCAAGACTAGAACCCCTATTGGCAGAGTCCTAGACCAGTGGGCTATCTAAAAAGCCACGCTGCCTCCCCTTAGGTAGCCTTCTCTCTATAGACCTGTGAGTTGGATACAAAAAAGGAAATTAGGCCATATTCATTCTGACTAAAGCAAGGAGGTGGAACTTGCATCTCAATGTACCAGTGTGGATAGCTGCACTTCAGGAACAAACACTGTAGGCTTTCCCTCACCGGTTATGTCAGGAAAAGGCAACTTTAGTTCATACCCACCAATGGAGGCTGCCAAAGAGATGCTCAGAATCAGCACATTACTAGCCACATTTTGGGCAGTGCTATGATAGGAACTGTCTTTCACTAAGTGTTTGCACAGTGCCTACCACCATGAGGCTTCAGCATCATTTGGGTCCTCTAAGTCCAATTATAATAATTGTATTAATTGTTATTATTGTTAATCTATCCCTGCTGGACTAACTGCCTCCAGGGTACCTGCAGCTACTGGCACAAACCCGAGGTGATGCCAGTCTGTAAAGTATAAAGGTTTGTAATCAACACCAAGGATCTTCCCATTAGCACTGTAACTTGTGAAAGGGAAAAAAGAATTAAGGTCTAGAGCCCAGACCTTGGATCTGAACAGATCCCAACATGGAGGGGGTCATAATCCAGAACCAAACCCCTAGTTTTTCACTTCTGATTGATGTCTATCAGTTAAAGTGTTTACTCTGCCTTGGGAAACTCCCTTCTGTACCCTTGCGAGGTCCACCCTGGTGACAAATAGTTGGTAATTCAGGTAGCTGAGAAAGATTAAAATATCAAGTGTGTGTTTTCCAAAGAAGATAAGTGCCCATATTAGTGGCAAATCAATTAGAAACCCTGTTGTGATAACTCCCCTGTCATCTCCCCACTTATTCTTAAACAGGCTTCGGACATGAAGACCGAATCATTTTGATGTGATCTTATCTGGAAATGGGCTCGATCCTGCTTTCATTAACATACATGGGCAACACTTACCTGTAACAGATAAAATCTTGTTTATTTCCCATTGTATTGCTGGAGAAAATTAACATCAATGTCTTATTTATAACTAGAATCTGATCCAGAAGCCAGAACTTTCTGATGCAAAAAGACTCTTCTTGACTACAATGGGCTCTGGAATAGGTCCTAACTGTACACTGAAAACATGTGGCAACACTCTGCTTCCACTGCAGAAAATCGTAAACCTCCTATTGAATCTAATCGGTCCAGGATCAAGCCCAAACACATGAACAAGATTTCTCAACACTCTTTCTATATTTAAGCTGTAGGTGGATAATATATATGTGTAGGTCGTATGGTCACTCCTTCTCACCGGACAACCCTGATTACAAAGACAAGGGTCGCTAGGTAAAATCCCTATTTAAATAGATATAGAAGGCTAATTGCCATGATGGATTTGCTATATACTTTCCCCTCCCCCTTATACACCCAAAAGAATAGCAACAGTATAATTGGTTAAATGCATATGATGGAAAAGTTGCAATCAGGTCACTTATTCCTGTCTTTGTTGGTATTAGCTGGGTTAGCTACTGACTAAGAATAAATTCATGATTTTCAAGACTCCACCCCAGGAGAACAAAAGAATTTCAGTGGACTAACTCTTGATAGCAAATGATAAATAGGTGGTGCCATCGTTTTCATGTGCTGAATGCTATGACGTGTACTGTGCAATGACTATGATAATTTACTACTTGGCAAGTGTTTAAATAGAAATTTGAGAGGATTTTCTCAGGACAGAAATTATATTTTTAACGTATATTTTTGCAGAAAGATGTAGAAAAGCATAAAGGAGATCATTTTATCTTAAGAAGTAGTAAGGAACTTTCCTACCTTCAAGAGTGAACGTTTTCTCTCTCTCAGAAAATTAAAGATCAAGTGATTGGCTGGTGTTTTGCCAATGGGCCAAGTATCTAACCTTTCCTACATCCCTGTAAGCTTCATCAGTCAATGGGCTGGACTGGGAAGAGTTCAGAAAGTTACATATATTTTCAGGGGAAGTGGTTGGTGGGCACCAGCTCAGAATTGCTCATATTTTTTCTACACTGTGAGTGCTAATGATGAGGACTAGTGCTGGCACAGGACACGGGAGAGTAGCCAGAAATACAGGAAAAAAAGTGGTTTTATTTTTAAATACTTTTTCCACAGTGAATCGGTGGTGGGATTAAGAACCGACAATGAGACAGTTGAAACTTTAGGACGTTAATTTAACGAGTCTTGTTTTTTATAAGCTTTGTCTTTATACTGTGGTCTCAGCAGGGGGATTAAAGTTAGAAGGTGAACATAGAGGACTGGAGTTTCACTGCCAGGGGAACGTATTTTGGCAGAGGAAACTAAGTAAAATATATATAAATGAATTAGGTCACTTGTGAACGGGGTGGGGGTAGAAATGGCAGAGGGCTATGTTGAGGTTACTGCAGAGAGCGCCATGAGGACTAGGGCAAACAGAGTAGCATATTTAGGATCCCATGGGAGACTGTATGTAGGTACTCAGAATTTAACACTGAAAACTAATCTAAAGATTTCTGAATTCCAAAGGAAAGAGTGTGTGTCCACCAAAGATGTTCTAATTATAATCACACTGTAACCATGGTTACTAACTGACAATCTGTTGCCTGCCTCCATGAAATAATTTTCAATAGACTGTCACTAAGCTATCCTTAAGTAATTTAATGTCTATGGTCTAACCAGGGAATATCATGTTCAACTAAAAGAATACATGATGGAGGATGCACAGTCAGAATCCATCGCCTGAACGTGGTTGAAAACGGATTAGCTATGTTCATCTATAGTAAAGTGACTGAGGGCTGTACTAAATGGATCCCAAATAGCCCTTCACTTGTGTGTGGTTGTGATCTTCAGGGGGATGTGAGAAAAGCAGTCCTCCAGTATCCTGAAGGAACATATGAAGTTAGCATGGTGATGAAAGGATCAAGGGTGAAGCGCAGCTCAAGAAATGTCAAGATGATGATGGAATGACAGAATGAGAAGGGACATCCTGGGATGTAAAAGAAAAATTAAGGAAAAGAGATTAAATTAAAGGAAAAAGAGAGGGAAAGATTGCAAAGATACACTTAATGTATTCCTGTATTGTTCTCTCATGGGACCTCTTGAAAAAGAAAACACATACTCTTAATTATTTAAGAATCCTATCTATATAGAGAGTTTTGTGAACAGTTTTCCATTATTTTCTTACAGAGGTTTGTTGTTTTCATATGCTATTTCTATCATTTTCTACATTTATCCTTTCCACCCAAAATAAAATTAGGGTTACAATATTGTTTTATATTAGCAGTAACTTATCACTGTCAGTATGAACATACATATGATAACATCATATGGATATGGTTTGCTGATGCTAGGGGTACATTTTTTGCACTATTGATAACAGATTATTCAGGAATGAATTGTTAATAGAAGTTATAGGTCATATACCACTCACTGTGCTGAAAATATACCCCCATCCTTATATATTAATAATTGCACATCATATAGGTTGTTGCCAATGGTTATAAACTTCCACATGTAAATTAATCACACGGCTAATTAAAAATTCTCTTTCTGCCAAATGGGAATGTTTACCATCACTACATATTCTAACACGTCCAAGGTTGAGGTAACAGTTATCTTAGGCCCCACACTGGGCCAGATGCCTATCTGCATTGTTAGGTACTTAAATACCTTTAAATATCAGGCCCATGTGTCTTTACAAACTTTCAGATACGTTGGATTTTAAAATGACATCCAACCACCTTTCAAGCGTCTCATGCCTTTTGCTAGTAAAGCATATTTGGTCAAGATTTTCAAAGTAACTGGTGATTCTAGGTACCTCCAATTTTTGGATGCCAAACTTGAAACATCTAGAGCAGGGATCTCAAACTCAATTGCTGTGGCGGGCCGCATTTACATTGAGTGGAGTTCAGGGGGGCCGCACATGACACACACTACTCTACTGTACCTTTCATGCTCTACTCTCCGCCGAAAAAATCTCCACGCAGGGTAAAATTCGGCGGCACAGTAGGAGAGAGAGGCTCTCACAGGGACTTGCAGGCTCCGCTGTCCGCCGTCAAATCTCTCTGTGGGGCCCACATTCGGCGGCCATTTCCTTTTTAAGATGGCCACAGCTTCCCGGAGCTCCGCTCAAAAAAAAATGCCAGCACAAGCCTGCAGCCGGATTCGGACTGCGGGCCGCATGACACAAGCCCGCGGGTCGCAGTTGGCCCGCGGGCCGCGAGTTTGAGACCCCTGATCTAGAGGGACATCAGGAAGTGCTGAGCACCCACCCTGTGAAAAATCACCCCATTTTAAGATGTCTGAAATTGGATGCCCAGGTATGGAGGCATCCAAACTCCCTAGTCGCTTTTATGAACCTTGGGCATTTCGTATTAAACAAAAGTCTTCTTTCTCACCCTCAATCTTCTGTGGTAGCACTGACATGATTAGGCAATAACATCATAATGCTGGCTCACAATCATTTCTTTGTAACACAACACGATACCATACACAAAGAATTATAACATCAGGATCAGACATAAGAGACCAGAGTCTCTTATATAGATATATAGATAGTGATGATATAAACACTGATTTTTTTTAAATAAGAAAGAGGACACAACATTATGGGCAAAATAAATTGCTTTTTGTATAGATGTTACTTTATGTTTGCTTTAGAACATATCTCTGAGCTTGCGCTCGCTATGATAAGACATTAACTGTGTTCAGCAGGCAGAGATAAGTTTATACTAGACAGCATAGGAATGTGTCTAGGATACAGAGTCTGTCTCTTTGGTACTTATTTACTACTGTGCAAAACAAAATCTGGTTTGCTTCTTTGGCACAAGAAACAGGTGCAACATTTCTTCTTTGTCTTTGTCTGACATGAAAGATCCTAGCACTTCTGTACTGCATGGCCTGTGTCACTTGGAGGAAAGCCCCTTTCGTTAGTTCTCCACAAATACTGGCAGATGGTCAACTTCTTTCCTTGGCTTTGCCAATGACAATACTCTGTGCTTCATTGTTTCCTTTGTGTATTTGTGTCTGACATGATTTTCCTTGAACACCGAGAGAAAAAAACCAGTACTCTGGTTTGACTGGTATAAGTAAAACATGTTGACTGCAGACATTATTCAAGCTAATGTTGCAGCATGGACTGACAAGGGGATGTCACAATTCACTTTGTTAAATCCAGGATTACCTCTCTCCTCTGTCAGGATACCTTGAACAGGGGGAAGAAGGATGAAACTCTCAAATTTTGGTTGGTCGCTTGCATCAAGCACAATATGCCCCCCCCACATTTGACAGCACCCTGATACCCGTCATTTTACAGGCTGATGTTGCCCTGATCACTCTGCTTTTAATGTGTCTTTATGTCCTGCAATATCTCCAATTGCTTAGCAAGTATGCATTCTTTCCCACAAAAGATAAAAGCAGGTGACAAGTATACCTCAAGCTGATTTGATTCTTTCCACATCTATGGCAGCATCTCATGAAAAGGTACCTTGCCGACTAAAAGCAGTATCTCTCAGGAAAGAAAAAGCAAAAATTTGTTATCTAGGGTGAGAGAGATTTTTTAGATCATTACATGTTATGTTATCTGAAATCTGAAAATCTGATCCTGCCTAGAGAAATCAAACGAGCTATTGAATGGACATCATGTATCGTATTTTTAGCACAAACGTCCCATAGTTATGTAACCCTTTTGCCAGTCGGCGTTGGCAGCAACAAGGGCTGGGTTCAATATCTTTCAACAATACAACACAAAACCAGCTTGAGTCCCCAACCTGGGACTATTACGCCTCAGTAACCTGGGACTATTACACCTCACCCCTTGGGCACCTCGAGAGGCAATACTTCCCTTCTCACAAGCAGAGAGACTGAGTGTAGAAAAGAGATTTTTAATAAAAAGAGGAAAAGTAACCTGGCATTGACTTTGGCAAACACCACAAGCAGCATTCACATGCATAAAACCATGAACAAAACACCTACCCCAGAGAACGCTGGGCAGTTTCCTTTTGCCTCAGGTTCTTAAGTCCAGCAACAAGAAGTTTCTTTAACGTGCCCCTCCCTTCACAGCACCCCACTCATAGGTGTTGTCCTAAGTCAGGGCAGACCCAGAATCTAGAGGTGCAGCTGTGGAGTTCACCTCCCACCCCAGTTGGGGGGAGGGGAAAAGACGGCACCTTGCTCACTCTGTTATCTGGCCACTACATTCCAGCTGTCTCATCGGCCATTCTGCCAGCCACTCCACCAGCTGCCCAGCTGGCTGCTCATTGCTCCACGGGCCGCTCCACCAATCATCCTGCCAGCCGCTCTGTCAGCCATTCAACTAGCTGCCCTCCCGGCCAGTCTGCTGGACACCCCACTACCCGCCCTTCACCAGCTGCTCTGCTTCACACCAACACCTTTTACTACCATCTGCTTCTCCATTATGACCTCTGTGAGTCGGTCTCTTCAGGCGCCACCCAGCTCTCTGGTTCTCAGCTCTCAGTGATTGCCAGCTCTTGGCAGGTGAACCTCAGTGCTGAAGCCAGGCAGAAGTGCTATCCCATGGCAGATGATTTCAGCTCTAGCAAGCACTTAACAAAACAAAAGACTCCTAAATAAATCTTAATGAGCTCTATCTTTGAACAGTGGGAGGGGAAGGTTAAACCCACACTTCCAGGCAGGAATACCTGTCCCCAACCCCTATCAACTTTCACATGGCTCTGGAATCGGAACTTTTGCTTAGCCAGTCCAGTTCAGATGACAGTGACCCTTCAATCAGACCAGGCAAAACACAGTTCTGCTGCCATTTGCTCATACAAAAAGGGGAACAATATTTAAGTACCCCTATATTTAACACTAAAATGGTTTGTAACCCAGCATCAGCCAAAGGGATCAATTGGGGAAAGCTGTCCCATCATGTTGAGCACCTCAGCAGGTTGGTGTGCTCATGCACATATAATCTAGCCCTTACGTCTGTTCTCTCCCCCCAGCCAGCTCAGCAGGGGAGAGCTCGTTCAGATCCTGCTTACAATTAGATTGACTTAAGTGGTAGTGTAGACCTTCCCTGAGAGAGTTTAAAATGACCTGATTTTCAGGAAGTGTTGGGCATCCCAGTTGACTTATATATCAGGTAACATTGTGTTAAATAGAAAGCTTTGGATAATTTCACATACTATCTTATGTCTCAGAACTAATCTGAAGGGGAAAAAACCTGATTATTGCACTAGGTGTGGTATTAACTAGGCGAATAAGAGGTTTACATTCTTTCTTTGCCAGAATGTGTAATGCTGTCTTGTACTGGCACTGATGATATCAGATAAAATTCATGCCACGTAAAGATCATCATGTCAGTTTCACTGGTAGAAGAAGTGGTGACAGTGAGAAGTTATGTCTGGCAGTGGTTTTCAAACTTTTTTCATTTGCGGACCCCAAAAAATTTTGAACGGAGTTGCAGACCCCTTTGGAAATCTTAGACATAGTCTACAGACCCCCAGGGGTCTGCGGCCCACATGGTGAAAACCACTGTTCTATTGTAATGACAAGCTTTTACAGACCCTTAAACAGTCTGCGGACCCCCAGGAGTCCATGGACCGCAGGTGGAAAATCACTGATGCATGACATTATAGATTTTTTTTTTACTACATGTTCAGATTTTTTTATACTATTGGCCTAGAGTTTAGAGAACACTTTCACAGGAAATCAAAGTGTAAAACTAACACAACCAGATTTGACATCAAATGTAGATTGAAATAGTTTTGTGATCTCAATTTACCAGAAATTCAAATGACGATATGAAAACAGGACAAGAGGAGGGAAATAAAGAGAAAACTTTAGCATTATCAAATTGCAGCTCTGGTCAAAGATTTGCCTGTCCAGTACAATAAGTTCTTACTGTCTATGGAACTTCAGAGAACTCAGTATCCTTTGCCTGGTCTTTGAAGTCACCAAGACACCATTGCCTGTGATAAAAGAGTTTATTTATAACTTGCTTGGTTTATGTCTTTTCCCACTGAACCAGCAGGCTTTGCAAGGTTTGGGGATATAATTTCAAGGGCTGTTAAACCTCTGTCAAAGTTTTGTTGGTCCCCTAGGGAGCCTGACTATCCAACATTCTGTTTGCTATGACAGTGCTTCATGTGAAACCATTCAGAAAACTGACAGCTTGAAGTGCTAGAGTTTTTGTAACTCAAAGTGGCATTTAATCTGAAAAATAACATTAGCAAATCAGCATATAATTGGCTTTTTACTTCCTGTCCTCCCCACCTCTCATGCCCACTTTGCTTTCCTAAGAGATAAGTCAAAGCATAAAGCAATAAGTTCCTGATCTCTGCGGAAGGACGATACTTTTACCTAACCCAGCAAAGCTTAATATGCAGCAATTGAGAAACTAAACTATGGTGCTAGGCGCTACAGAAACCACCTAAAACATATTATAATAAATACAGTAACAATATATTAGGAGCATACAAATGAGAGATCCTCTCTAATAAATGGGGTTTCTCACCGTATATGTTTTTATGACTCTGTCACAGTTGTGATGTTGGTATTAATCAACAAATACATAATGCTTTTATATACAATGTAGTTGTAGGCATGTCAGTCCCAGGCTATTAGAGAGACAAGGTGAGCGAGGTAATTTAATTGGACCAGAAAAGATATTATTTCACCTACCTTCTCTCTTTTTTATTGCTAGGCATTCAGATCCTGTAACATCTTTACAGAAATTGCTTCACTGATACTACCAGCTGATTTATACCTTTGATTAGAAATATCCGGATTAAAAATGCATTCGAAGAACAAAGTAGATGAACAAAGAAAGAACAAATCACAGAGTAGATTCCAAATGATAGTCTCCTGTCCAGCATGCAAAGAACCTCAGTGATGTACAATGGGAGCTTTTCAGACTTCAGGAAAGCAGAATATTGGCGTTCAGAACTGTCATTTGGATTTGAGGGCAGAATTTTGACCCAAATGTGGTAATTGTTCCTTCAAGCCTCAGCCATGAATGACAGCAGTTCTGGCCAGTTTATAAACTACTGTAATGACAGAAGAATGTCTAAAGTTGGAAATTTGGACCTGGTTCAGATAAGCACCCAAAATTTCACATGGATAACTAAACCTCTGGGCCTCCAAAACTGAGCTGAAATCTCATGAGAACAGGCTAATGAGCAATTCTCAGTAATTCCTTAGCTTAGTGAGGCAAGAACAACCTCTCTCATGGTATTTCAGCATTTTATGTTCTTTTATGGAGAAGTGTGAAAATGAAAAAAAAAATGTAACTGAACATTTCAATACCTTTAAAAATGGGCTTGGCTTTAGAAAAGGACCATTAGGTAAATGGAGGGCTTTATTTTTTATTCCGAACTACTGTAGTTTACTCATTCATATTATAAACATTGAAAATGGGAGTGTAGTGAACAATATTAGATTACTTATGTTCAGACAACCATGTAGTAATTAAATTCAACAGAGAAGGTGTCAACCATCCTATCAGTATAAGGAAGAAACTTAGAAGAGAAGAAAACTATATGGTCAGCAGTATTACCAAATCCAAGCATTCACAAATCACAACTCAGGTCACACAAAATCATGAGATTTGCTTAAAACTCATGAGATTTTAAGATAATATTACATTTGGGGTTCCTTTGATTTGCCTTTGGGTTTTTGAGTCTTTAAGATTAATGTTTCCAAGCTTGTCTTTGCAACCATAAGGGCTAGAAAGGCGGGAGGGAGGAGGGCAGGGAGCTGAGATTCTCACATAGTCACTTGACTTTAGGAGTTAGGCCTTTAAGAAAAACACCAAATATCATGAGACTAATTATAAAAACATGAAAGCTGACAACACTCTTCTAGTGTTGGATAGTTGGATGCAGGTATAATATTTTGAGGCCCTTAGATAATAAGATGATTAGTGACACAGATAGGTCAACAACTAACTAAATACAGGTAACCAAATAGCAAAACAACTAAATGCAATGAAACCTTAAGAGCAGTAGAGGAAATACTGGGAAGGAATCAGAAAAAGAAGAGAGGACACTAATAATATGGTGGAGATGTTACGTTGGAATCCATTTGAAACATACTAACTACATGCTTCAGTCATAATATAATCTCAACTGCACTGGTGTCTATAATGTCACTGTAGTCATAAAAATACCTAATCAATAAATAAAAAGTAATATTCATGTACTTTGAGCTCAATCCACAGCCTTACTGAAATCTTTCCTTGGAGATCTCCAGGCTTTTGTGGACGTGAGAGTAGGAGAAAGTTTTTATCCTGCCTCTGCTGCTGACATGCCATATGGAACTGGGTAAGTCACTTCACCTCTCCATGAGGCAGATTTTCAGCTGGTGTCATAGCTCTTTAAGTCAATCAAGCTGTGACAACTGACTCCAACCTTAGATCTGCCCTCGTGTCGCTGTTCCTCCATCTCTAAGATGGAGATATTGCTTATCTGCAGCACAGGAGTACTGTGTGAAGCACTGTTTGCAAAGCACTTTGTGATTATTGGATGAAAAGTGCTATAGAAAGGCCAAGTATTGTTGTATGGGCTCACTGTTAGTATTATTAACTAATAATCTCTGCACACTACCCAACGTATTAAATCACAGTGTGAAGTATTTTACTCTGTGCCAGCATATTGACAAAAAATGTCTTGGCTTTTCCCTGCTTTGATGTCACAGTGCCTGAAAAATGTTATTTTGGAAAATAAATACTCTGTCACCATGGCTGTATGTGTTTGTATTGTGTATCTATTCAAATAAGGAATTGCTTTTGCCATGTGGTTGCACCCATGGCTGACTTAGGTAATGACAGCTTTGGAAGTCAATTTATATTTTAATCAGGAAATGACTCAGTATTTTTGAAGTTTTACTTCAAAGCTCGTTCTCTTAGAGTTTTTTCAAAATGATATCATATCTTTAGAATGTTAAACAATTGTGCTGACACCAGAAATTGCTTCTAATTGTACAATTTGCCTATTCAGTTTTAAACTGATTTTTTTCATACCATTTATAAACATGCCACATAATGATACTTGTCATACCCTGGAAATTAGTAACTAGAATGAAATACGTTTCCCAGTTCTGTGACACCTTTTTAATAATGCCTATCATACTACTTTATGTTCCAGCACCTATAATTTGCCTGAAGTGTCTTAGAATGAACGGCGTTACAGTTTTATGAATCTCTTGATACTGGGTCCCATTATTATGTTAGCTGGAATGGAATCCCTTCAAGCAAAGGTGGTAATAAAAAAAGATGTCAACCAATCAGAATCATTTCAACAAATGGTCAAATGACAGTGGAAAGGGAAATACTTCAACAAAGCAAAGTTAATAAAGCCCAGAACCTATGTGAATGTAGTCCCTGAGGAAGACCAGCTGAGGGAACATACTATATTTTTGGCATACTGCACTTTATTGCCTGCTCCACACATTTTCCACAAAGCCACTGTGTATTTCTGCATGCAAATCTAAAATGTAAATTCTTACATTTAGCAGTTGAAAAAATGCAGGAGATTTAAAACAGCAACAGTTTTGCTTTATGCCTACACATTTTTATTTTTTAAATTTTTCTGGCAATTGTATGTGAAGCACAGGATTCTTCGTAGAAAGAAAAATGGCTGAGAGTGCATGCACTTTCTAGGTTTGATAATATTAAATGGCTGAATTTTTTAATAGCTGGAACATACTACATTTGTGTACCTATTTTCCCCCTGGCCTTTTAAATCTGGCAAAAGGCAAAGTTACTATGTTGGAGCTGGCTGCTGCTTAATTCATTTCCCACTTCCCTGGTTAGTAAGAATTTATGATTTCTGTTCTGTTTCCTCCTTATTCTTGGGGAGATGGCACATTCTCAACCCAGCACATTCAGGATGGTTAGCTACAAATAAATAATAATTATCAGCAAATACATTTGTACTGTGAACAACTTTAACATTTCAATGCATTGATCTTGGGGAAATCATTGGACTCTGAACTAAGCCTCTATGCTCATTGCACTATCCCTTTAGAAGGATGACCTTGAAAAGGGGAAACTCTCAGATGAGCAAGGAGGCCCGTAATTGGTAGCACTGATATTGTGGAACATGGATATTATGGTGGTTCATAGTACAAATGCCTAAACCAGATAGAGGGCTTGTTGCAGCAGCACATTTAAGCAACCCTAATCATGTTAATCCTTCCCTGCCTCTTGACCTGTAAAGTGGAGTATCGATTTTAAACATGAACTGCTGATTTTTAAAAAACACTTCATGGTATAGGCCACCACCAGTATCTGGGAATCCAAAAGTAGCCAGAGGCCCTAAAATAATGAGAGATCATGAACCTCCTGTGGAATGCGTGGCCTTATACCACTAGTATATGGAGCAAGCACCATTTCCATTACATCCTATAACTGTTTCTCCCTCCCAAATAAATATTTAAGGCAAATAGTTATGGAGGTAGCAGTTTCTAACATGTTAAGCGAGGTATTAATGTGCTATATAGTCAGCTTCTTGCCAAACTGCACCAAGAGTAAGAGAGTCATTAAGGAACAATTAGGAAAAATTTCTAAATTACTATTTTAAGGAGCAAGAAGTAAAAAAAAAACACCCAAGACCGATGTACTTGTAAGAGTAAATCCCTATACTTAGTTTAAAGCTGGGACAGAATAATATTCTTGCAATACGAATGAGGCTCAGTTCTGTCACTTTAGGAATGAAATGTTTTAAAATGAATTAAACATGGTCTGTCACAATCTGGAAAAACAAAAGTGTTCTACATTTTAGTCAAGAAAGCACTTTATAAAATGTTGTAATCTATAAACATGGTTTTGAAATGTTTGTGCAACCAAAATAAAAATGTGAATGATATTGATCTTAAGGCATTTAATAGCACCATGTTGAGGGTAAGAACGTGGGTTGGAAACATAACAGCACAATTAGCCTCTACTTTGCATTGACCTTTCTGAATAAATATGAATGTATTTTAATTAAGTGGAATAAAAAAACCCGTTTTATGTAACAGAAGAGATAATGGTATGTGGCATGCAATCTAACTGCCCTTGTTAGCAGAGCAGAAGTAGATTGCACTGAAGTTGATACAATAGTTAAGCAAACAGCTTATATAAAAACAGAGAATCCTTACGACATTTTAGTTTGTGTAGGACTAAATTCATTAATCTCCATAGTTTGTGAGACCCCATAATTCCAAAGGGGAAACTACAATTTCCTCATCCTCAGCTGTCAGCCAAACACCACATTAGAAGTTTTGTGAGATCTCCTCTCCATTTATAAATTAAGCCATTGCAAAACCAGTGCCAAATTCATTCCTAATTTAAGAATGAGGGGTGCACTTCTGCTAACTTTAGTTTGGCTCCATCCAGCTCAATTGCCCTATATACAAGCAGCAAATGACAATGACATCATGGTTTGGAGTGTTGCTGTACCCGTGTTGGACCCAGGATATTGGAAAGATTAGGTGGGTACGGTAATGCCTCTTGTTGGACCAACTTCTGTTGGTGAAAGAGACACGGTTTTGAGTTACACAGAGCTCTTCTTCAATTCCAGAAAAGGTACTCAGAGTGTCACAGCTAAATACAAGGTGGAACAGACTATTTAGCATGAATAGTTAACATATACTATTTCAGTGGATAGTAATTCCATGCATGAATAAGAAGAATATAGCAGCAGGGGTATATTACTGACCACCTGACCAAGATGGTGATCGTGACAGTGAAATGCTCAGGGAGATTAGAGAGGCTATAAAAATAAAAAACTCAGTAATAATGGGGATTTCAGTTACCTCCATATTGACTGGGTACATGACACCTAAGGATGGGATGCAAAGATAAAGTTTCTTGATACCTTAAAATGACTGCTTCTTGGAGCAGCTAGTCCTGGAACTCACAAGAGGAGAAGCAATTATTGATTTAGTCCTAAATGGAGCACAGGCTCTAGTCCAAGAGAGAAACACCAAAGCAGCCCACCATGTGAGCATTTAAGTTCAGAAAGGGGAACCACACAAAAATGAGGAAAGTAGTTAAACAGAAATTAAAAGATACAGTGCCAAAAGTTAAATCCCTGCAAGCTGGATAGAAAGTTTTTAAAGACATCATAACAGAGGCTCAATTTAAATGTATGCCCCAAATTAAAAAACACAGTAAGAGGACCAAAAGAAATGCCACTGTGGCTAAACAACAAAGTAAAAGAAACAGTTAGAGACAAAAAGGCATCCTTTAAAAAGTGGAAGCTAACTCCTATTGAGGAAAATCACAAGGAGCATAAAATCTGGCCAACTGAAGTGTAAAAATATAATTAAGAAGGCCAAAAACGAATATGAAGAACAGCTAATGAAAGACTCAGAGTGTAACAGCAAAAAATGTTTTAAGTACCTCAGAAGCAGGAAGCCTGTTAAACAACCAGTGGGATCAATGTGACACCATTTTTTAAAAAAGACTCCAGAGGCAATCCTGGCAATTACAGACTGGTAAGCCTAATTTCAGTATCAGGCAAATTGGTTGAAATTATAGTAAACAAAAGAATTATCAGATACATAGATTAATATGATTTGTTGCAGAAGAGTCAACATGGTTTTTGTAAAAGGAAATCATGCCTCACCAGTCTAATAGAATTCTTTGAGGAGGTCAATACGCATGTGGACCTGGGTGATCCAGTGGATATAGTATACTTAGATTTTCAAAAAGCCTTTGACAAGATCACTCCACTAAAGGCTCTTAAGCAAAGTAAGTGGTCATGGGATAAGAGGGAAGGTCTTCTCCAGGATCAGTAACTGGTTAAAAGATAGGAAACAAAGGGTAGGAATAAATGGTCAGTTTTCAGAAAGGAGATAGGTAAATAGTGATGTTCCCCAGTGTTCTGTACTGGTACCCGTGCTGTTCAATATATTCATAAATGATCTGGAAAAAGGGGTAGACAGTAAGGTGGCAAAATTTGAT
Organism: Mesoclemmys tuberculata; assembly: GCA_007922155.1. NCBI lineage: Eukaryota > Metazoa > Chordata > Testudines > Chelidae > Mesoclemmys > Mesoclemmys tuberculata. Next base: position 51,326,598 of record ML675603.1, read on the forward strand.
GATACAAAACTACTCAAGACAGTTAAAACCAAATCAGTCTGCGAAGAGTTACAAAGGGATCTCACAAAACTGTGATGGGGCAACAAAATGGCAGATGAAATTCAATGTTGATAAATGCAAATTAATGCACATTGGAAAACATAATGTTAGGACACATTGGAAAACAGAATGTTAGGACTCATTAAGAAAGGGATAGATAATATCATATTGCTGCTTTATAAATCCATGATATGCCTACATCTTGAATACTGTGTGGAGATATGGTTGCCCCAACTCAAAAAAGTTATATTGGAATTGGAAAAGGCACAGAGAAGGGCAACTAAAATGATTAGAGGTATGGAAAACCTTCCATCTGAGGAGACATTAATAAGACTGGGACTTTTAAGCTTGGAAAAGACACAGCTAAGGGGGAGACATGATAGAGGTCTATAAAATAATGACTGGTGTGGAGGATGTAAAAAAAGGAAGGGTTATTTACTCCTTCTCATAACACAAAAACTAGGTGTCACCAAATGACATTAATAGGCAGCAGGTTTAAAATGAGGGAAGGTATTTCTTCATACAACGTGCAGTCAACCTGTGAAACTCTTTGTCAGAGGATGTTATGAAGGCCAAGACTATAACAGGATCCAAAAAAGAACTAGATAAGTTCATGGAGGATAGGTCCGTGAATCTCTATTAGCCAGGATAGGCAGTGATTGCTGTATGCTAGAGGCTAGGAATGGCTGACAGTTTGGATCACTTGATTACCTGTTCTATTAATTCCATCTGAAGCACCTGGCATTGTCCAATGTTGGAAGATGCTGGGATGCTGGGCTAGATGTACCATTGGTCTGATCCAGTATGGCTGTTCTTATATTCTAAGGAACCACTTAAGGTGAAGTGGCCCATTAACATGCCTGCAGTTAAAAAAAGGGGGGGAGGGGTTAGTGGGTTACAGATTGTTGTAATAAGCCATAAATCCAATGTCTTTATTAAAACCATGATTTTTAATGTCAAGTAAAGTTATGAATGTAAGCTCCCAGGCTTGTCTTTTCAAGGTGTTGTACAGGTTTCCTCCGAGGATGAGGACTGAGAACTCAGATATGGAGAGATCATTTTGTGAAAAGTGTTTGCCCAACAGTGACATGGTGTTTTTTTGTCTTTTATCATTTTTCTGTGTGAATTCATTCAATAGCATAGTGATTGTCTGGTTTCACCCAAATAGTTGTTATTGGATCATTTAGTGCAGTGGATGAGGTATACCACATGTTGTGAGGAGCATATGTAGAACCCATGGATCTTGAAAGGTGTTGTGAGGGGTGTTAATCATTGTAGCAGTGGAGATATATCTCAGGTTTTCATAGAACTATAGAATCATAGGACTGGAAGGTACCTCGAGAGGTCATCTAGTCCAGTCCCCTGTACTCAGGCAGGACTAAGTATTATCTATAGACCATACCTGAGAGGTGTTTGTCTAACCTGCTCTTAAAAATCTCCAGTGATGAGATTCCACAACCGCCCTAGGCAATTTATTCCAGTGCTTAGCTACCTTGACAGGAAGTTTTTCCTAATGTCCATCCTAAAATGCCTTTGCTGTAATTTAAACCCATTGCTTCTTGTCCTTTCACCAGAGGTAAAGGAGAACAATTTTTCTCTCTCCTCTTTGTAACAACCTTTTAAGTACTTGAAAACTTCTATCATGTCTCCTCTGAATCTTATCTTTTCCAGACTAAACAAACCCAAATTTTTCAGTCTTCCCTGTGCATCTGTTGTTCTGGCAGGATCTGATGCCCCTTTGAGCTCATGTGCCCCTTTCTGCGGGAGCCTTGTTTCTGATGATGAGCTTGGCAAGGTTGGGGGGTAGTCTGAAGACCAGAAGAAGGTGTTCGGGGAAGATGTTTTTCAGGATGTGGTCCCATCAACTGTGAGTTTGAATTGTTTAATGATACCCTGTATGGGTTCCAGCATGGGGTGGCGTGTGATGAGAAGAGTTTGGTTGGAGCATTTATTTCTGTCTTTAAGCAGATTCTCCCAGGGTATTCAGGTGGTCCACTCTTGATACCATCCTCTTCTCCAGTAAAGTGTCTTTATTTGATGAAGACAGGTTTAAGTGCGCTAACGTGTGTATCCCGGGCTTCCTCCTTGGAGCATATTCCGTGTATGACATCACAATCAGCTTCAACAATGGAATCCGACACCACACCTTCCTCACAGAGTCATTAACCACCCCAAACACACCAAAAAATCTGCTCTCTGCTGTAGGGGTAGATAGCACTGAATGGGTACTGAATGGGGTAGATAGCACTGAATGGGGTAGATAGCACTGAATAGGTACTGAATGGTCCCCTGAAATGTTTGTGAACTACTCATGCTAAACAATCTGTTCTCACCAACAAAAGTTGGTCCATTAAAAGATTACCTCGCCCACCTTGTCTCTCTAATAACATTATTGAGCAATTGAATATTGCTGAGTAATATGGATCCACTGAGCTTGTTTAATCTAGTATGGATTTTGTTGTGAACACACTGATTTGTCTGACATCCACCAAGGACAGAACAACAATGTTCTGAATGTACAACCAGGGTGAGAGTTACCCCCAACTCTGGCCCATTTATGCAGGGTAAAAAGGCCAGAGTGGCATAAAGTAGCCCTAAAAGCTCCAGTTCTGTCTGGGGGAGGATTCCCTCAGCACAGTCAGCAAAGAATGCAGCCATGAAACTGCTTTCTAACGACCCTCTGGCATGATCTGGAATAATATAGAAGGCAAACCAGGCCAGGTCCCTGGCAAGAAGCACTGTAGAGATTGTAGGCAGTGGTAGAACAGAGAAGACAACAGGGAGGAGTCTGGAATTTAAACAGATGATTAGGGCTGTCTAAATTACAGCAGGGGCCTCTCCAACCCCTAGCATAACCCAGATTAGAAGGATGCAAGAGATGGCTTAAAAGCCACTTTTGCCCTCCCTCCCCCTGGGCTGCAAGTTTTATGCTGCTCCTTTCTTAGAGGTGCAGCAGAGAAACTCAGCCTATTTATCTTATCATACATTACTACGAGTAAGCCAAAGTTAATTCTTCCATGTAAGTGGGAAGAACATACAGGGCCTACTGAAGGATGAATCAGGTCACTAGCTTCTTTATCAAAAGAAATACAGAACATACAACAGTGAGCCTCAAAAGATTTGGAGGATGGATATCCACACTCTGATTACCTGAGATTTGAAAATTGGGCTGGAGCTGTTGTGAAATCAGGTTTTCTCTTAAGATTTCCAGTAATAGCTAGTTTCCTCAAGCTACAAATACTTCAGGAACAGCCTTTTAGGCAGTGTTTCAGTGCTTTGGCTTCCAGAAGAAATGAGGAAATTCCGAGATGTGCCAAACTTTTAAAATAAATATAACTTTTTGAAATCTCAGTTATTTCTGAGTTTTGGATACCAGGGTCAGCTCTGTTCTTATTTTATCCAAACTGGTGCTGTCATCTTTGAATTGAACCAGGATTCAGTTCCAGACTATGCATGTCCTTGTTTGCTCAGCTGATACTTCTATGGGGCCTATCCCTATAGACCTTTCTCAGGCATAACTCCCATTGATCTCAAGACAGTTGGGTTTTGTCGTCTGAATCATTTGTGTGCTTTTTGCCCCAATATGTTTCTCTTCCAAATCATTCCACATCCTTGATACTAGTAAACTGGATGTACTGTATGTTGCTTTGTCCATAAGATAGATTCATCTTGGACTTCCCTGTACATATAGATCACTATATTTCATAATAAAACAAGATCCCTTCACACAAAATTTAACTCTTACCCCAGTCCAGTTTATCATCAATCTTTTTCACTTAGTGACTTTTAGCCTTAATCAGATCTCACTTACATTTGATCTATATCGTCGTAACTCCATTGTCTTCACTAAAGTTACTTATGCCTTAGGCCCAATCTGGCAAAGAGCTGGGTCCCAGTACCCAGGTAGAATCCTACTGATATCAAACAGGCTCCATGACAGTGTAGGGGTCTGCCCAAGCGGTTGTCCTTGCAGGACTGGTACCTCACAGTGGTAAGATCAGAATCAGGAAAACCTTCCAGTAGTTTGTTAATAAATGGCACTAAATTAGGCTGACCTTTTTTTTTTCGGGGGGGGGGGAGTAGGAGGGCGGAAGGGACTCAAATGATCCTATGGTTACAGGCTCAGTTTCGTCCCTGTAACAACATCTAATTTGCCTAATCTTATAGTTTAACCAGGAAGGGACAGATTGGTGAGGTAGTTGTTTTATACCAGTTGGAACATTCAATAGAGTGACTAGATGGCAAGTATGAAAAATTGGGAACGGGAGGTGGGGAGGTGGAATAGGCACCAATGTAAACAAGGCCTCAATATCAGGACTGTCCCTATAAAATCTGGACATCTGGTCACTCTAGCCTTCAATGATGGGCTTTATATAAAAATGCTACTATAGAGTGCTTTCAAAATGGTCCCAAGTGAATAAAAACACCACAGTTCTTTAAAAATAATCATTGCGTTAGCTAATAAAAGGTACAATTCTCATACACTTTCTAGAGTCAGCATTTGGACACACACTGACTTAATATTCCTACTTATGTCGGCTCAGATGGATTATGGCTCAGAAATATTTATGGTTGGGCCAGCAAGGCCATATTCTTGGCTATGCTCCAGCAGCTTTGCATCACTGCAGCAACACTAAGCTGCCCTAAAGCCAGCTCATCTGGCCACCTGAGGATTGCCCCTAAATAGGAGAATGCTTGGATAATGACAAGCTATCATAGGGACACATATGCCATCCCATAGTGCAAAGGCTCTATCTGGAGACATCCTTATTCACTGGTGAGTCCTAATTGCCAGAACAATGCTTAGGGGCCTCTGGTAACTGAGTCACATTGGTTAACCCAGCTAGTGATGAGCTGGAGACGGCTCGAGATTTGTTCTGTGAAACTAAATAGTTCACATATTTGACATTCATGACTGGATTAAAACTTAAACACTTGGGAATTGCCTATAGGCAGTCATGGGGTGAAAACAGTTGCTAACAGAGCACTCTATGGGCCACAGTATCAGAAAACATTGTCTCAGTGAGGATTCCAGATGATGAATTCATGCATTATTTTCCAGGTTTCTTCACCTATGTATAGTCAGGCTTTCTGAATGTTTTTCCTTTTATATAGAGAGTTACAATCTTCTGATGCATAGCCATTGGGAAGAATCATGAAAACAGTAGGTTTGCAGTCTGAAAAACTGAACTGCTTAGTCACCCATTCAGCTGGCTTTTAAGTATTTAGCTTGTGAAGTGGGTATATAGACCTTTATTCATAAAAAAATTTAAGCACCATACATTGTAACTGGTCTGACTAATATAAACAAGATACCATTTACATATATGAGAGTAAACTTGTAGGAAATACCTTACCTTGCAAGCTTAGTTTTTTATGTGCAGACTACTGTTAAAAAGTTGCCAATAAATGGTGGTAGCTTAGTATTTTGACACACAATGGAAAAGTCAGTTAATAACAGTGATGCAACAGTGGTCAGAAGTATATTGTATGCCTGTTGGTTGAGGAGTTGCTTTCTGATGTAATTTCTGAAGTTATTAAATGGTACCCAATGGAAATTCCATTAATAGGAAACCTGATTTTACTTCTAATTAATTTTGATATCATTGTCAAGGATATTTAGACTAAGGCTAAACTTATGATTGTTAATATTGTAACTTCTTATTTTGTCTCCGGCTACACTGTTTTCACAGGTAAATAAATAAAATCTATTTTTTTTGCTTGGGTTATAAACTCTTTGGGGCAGGTGCTGTCTCTTTGTTCTGTGTTTGTACAGTGCCTAGCACAATGAGGATCTTAATCAGGATTGGGGTCTCTATGTGCTCCTGTGATACAAATAAATAATAATAATTAACAAGATACGCATCATCTTTTAGAGAGTATCTGGTAGAGACAGAAGTCTAGTGGAGCATATTCAGAGTTGCAGGATTACACACAATTGGGCTACTCAGAGCTAATTGTTGGTGGATAAGTAGTACCTTCCCTTCATATCTGTGGGGACAATGGATCAGCATTCACGTTGCGCACCCTATCAGTTCTCAGGTTGGGCCAAGAAAGCTAATGATCCAACCAGTGGATCACAGTTGGCAATGAATCCTGGTCATGTGCTGTCTGACTGCAACCCCAGTGTATCACCATCCTATGACTTCAAGCCATTGGACTGGTGCTTTGAATTCTTCAGCTTAATGTTGAGGGCCTGTCAGCAGCCAAACTCAGCATCATTAATGTATTAGCCACTTGTCTCAGTATCTATATTACATATCATAGTTGAGTGTCCGCTGACTTATTTTGATGGGCTGGCTACCGGCTCTCTGCCTGACTGATGAGGATGATGGCTGAGCACATTGCGCATATGCTGATGATACCTGGGGACACGGCCCAGTTAATACACTCTGTTATAAAATACTTCCTGAAGAATCAAAACTCGAGGAACGACTCCTTGTTATTGTACAGTATCAGCACTTCTGGTATTTAAGCACCTTTAATTAAAAGCGCCACCCATACACTTCGCATAATGGGTTGTTTCACAATTGCAAGTGGCACAAGGAGAAATTACCAAAACAGTAGAGGAACTGGGAATAAAGCTCTGCACTAACTTCAACTCAAGGTGATGGTTATGTCAGGTGTTCAGATCCTCAGATCTGTAGAAAGGTAATCATAGCATCTTTACATAATATTATGGGTTCTGATTTTCCTCATATTTTCTCATGGTATCTTTCTTTCTTTCTCCTGCTGCACCCTCAGATACATAGGGTATCCACCAGTTTCTGCCATTTATTTCAGTCTTTCAGGCTGCAGAGTGTCAGCTCATAGTTTTATAACTCCTCTGACTTCACTGTAATTACTCCAGATTTATTATCAGTGTGAGAGGAGAATCAAGCCTCTAATATTTTTCCTGGTGTTTGTCTTTGTTTCTACATGGAGATATTTATATGATAAGATAGTGAAGAGCTCTTCGCAGTAAATTCTTCTTAACTACCCTCTCCCAGGCAGCAGATACTGTGCTCCCCCAAGGGATTCTGGCTAGCCGCTGGGCAGCAGTGCAAGAGTAGGAAGTTCTTGTCTTCTCCCACTACTTCCCTGCCCACAGACAGAATCTGACTTGTAGTACAGAAGATAAAATATTTTGTTCTATGAATTTTAGCTCTTTAATGATTAAACTGAATTCTTCTGATTTTGGATTTTACCACTCTATTTCCAGGACATCAAAAATCCTGGTCAAACAAATGAGATTCAGATAATTTGGGGAATAGTTGAGAAGCTACTTATGTTATGGTTGGGGGGCTCTTTTCTAAGACTTGGAAAAGGAGTCTTACTTAAGTAGGACTTGTACAAACAGGGTTGTACTATATGTTGTGTTTACTTGTTCTGTCAGCACACTTCTGAACAGGTTACCAAGAGAAAGCATCATTTTACATTCTCATCTTTTATTAGAATTCTGAATGATCTCAAAAATGCTTGGGGACCTCACATAACCTAGTCATGGTGAAACATCAAAGTAGGCAGGAGATTAACAATGTAGACAGGCACATGGAACTCAGGGAGAACTTCAAACAACATAAGTGATTTGGTCCAGCTAAAGTTCCCCAAGAAAAACATCACTTCTTATATGAAACTTGACCCTTGAAAAATGTTAATATATTTTTAACATGACCACCTCATTATCTGTTGTTTCACAGCACTTCTATGGGGTCTTATTCATCATTTCTATAAACATAGTTGCTTCCTGTCTTTATTCAATTGCTTAGAAAGAATGAAGCATGACAATTGCTATATTTAATTCCAGTACAGAAGTTTGGGAAAGGCTTTAAAGATGGAGGTCACTAAAAAGTAGCAGCAATTTTTGTGCTTTTTATCTTTAAGGGCACTCAGGTTAAAAAATTTTGTATATTGTATTGTCCTTATCAATACTATTAATAATTCCATAGATTACTAAACATTGAAAGAATTTTAAAAATGGACATTTCATAAGATCTGGATAAATACTGCCATCAAACTTTTTTTAGTACTCAGATTTAAAATCACAGATTTCCTTCAACAGTATTTAAAACCTCTTGATTAGTTTTTCATGAATATTTATATGATTTAATTTTCCTATTTCAAGGGTGTTCTCAAGGGGTGAAATTTATCTCTATGAATGGGGCCAACAAAAGGGTTATGCACCATTAAAGGAAACCCTATTTTGGAGGACAATAGGGTATATATATATATAGAAATGGCGTGTTTTTTTTTTCCAGGGTTCTCAAGTCATCTGCACAGAACACCATTAGAAATAAGCAGTTTGTACTCCACACCAAGCACCGCTAGAGCATGACTAGTAACTTGGTGGGCCCACATAGTCTGGAGATCTTCAGTGGCTGCATGTGTGACAGCAGTGTTTAAATTGGCTCTAGATGTTATTATTTGAACCAGAGCCACTGATAGACTTTAGGTGAAATGATAGTCCTACTGAAGTCAAGGAGAGTTTTGCCTTTGATTTCAATGGGGTCAGAATTTCATCCCTTTCTTCCATGACAAGATGAAGGAGTTATTTTCAGGACATTGATGGGCACAAGCATGTTCTGTGCCACCCCATTATACCTACAGTAAGCTATTCCATATTTTTAAAAAGTTATTGGTTTTGTGAAGTAGAGGAAGGCAAATGGGAACCTGATAGTCTAACCTCATTAGAGCTTTAACATTCCTAGCGAATAGTACTGATTTTCATCTGCAAATAAAATGGCTTTGCTGGACTGTACTTTATAACATTTGACAGAAATGAATAGAAGCAATGGTTGTTTAAGTATCATTACGGCTTTGTAACTGCACTTTGGGCTCATGTTTTTGCTACCCTTTGAAGAGGAAACTAGTCTCGTTTTATCATTAGTTGATACTTTTTCATTATATATGTCAGCAGACTACAGCAATGAGGCCTCACTAAAATATCACCCAAAGTGGAAAATTGAGCATACAGAACTATGCTTGAAATGTACAAAAATTCTTAACTTCTTGCCTACTTTTCCCTGGAAGTACATTTGGAATAGGGTGACCAGATGTCCTGATTTTATATGGACAGTCCTGATAGTCGGGGCTTTCTTATATGGTCACCTATTACCCCCACCTCTTGTCCCGATTTTTCACTCTTGCTATCTAGTCACCCTAATTTGGAACAGTGCTTCATATAGACAATTTAGCTAACTTCAGGAGGAATGATCAAAATAGACTGGGACTTTTCAGCTTAGGAAAGAGATGGCTAAGGGGGGATATGATAGAGGTCAGTAAAATCATGAATGGTGTGGAGAAAGTGAAAAAGGAAGTGTTATTTACTCCTTCACATAACACAAGAAATGGGGTCATCCACTTAAAATAGGCAGCAACAAAAAAAAGTTTTCGTGTGACTGAAGAATGAGCACACAGATTGTGACTTTACCATCAGCAAATTTTCTTATAATGAAATAAAACGTTACGGCTTACAGAAAAGCACACAGTGTGGTGTTGCTGTGCTCTGGACACACAACGATGAGACTACAGGAAAATGGAGATGGAAAAGTGCACTGTCTCCAGTGCCTTCTAAAAAGTAATAAAAACCTTCCATTTCCTCTGAAACCAAAATCACTAATAAATCAAGTTAAGATTTTTCAGTTTAGTTTACCTTCTTGATTCCTGTAACATCTAGAGAGAAGACAGCTTCGTCGTTCTGGCTCTTTGAGCTGCTTGGAGCTGGTTACACAGCAGCTGTCTTGTCTGTGGCACCTACCACATGTCAAACAGACAAAGGGATTTACAATAGCTACAGTTGGGATCTATGCCAGCTGTACCACTAGCTGCATCTTCATTTTTTTCCAGCTATGGCACTCACTCACATTCAATACACAAAGCAGAGTTACAGCGAGAGGTCTGCTAAGCTGATGCAACTGGAGGTGATGATCATTTCCATCTGACGTCAGCTAAAGGAATGTTGCGTAGGTTTCAGAAATTAGCACAGAACAGTGATCTGCATAGTCCTGTGTTCTAATCCCAGCATAAAAATTATCACCGTTTTAGTTGATTTTCTTATCATTTTTTGTTACTACATTTCTCAGGACACAATCTAGTTCTATAATTTATTCTTCTATTTCACTACATGAGGCAGCCACCTCATATGCGACTCCTACTTAAAAATGACTGAAAACCAATCAATTTCTACCGAATTTCCTTCTGATTCCAAATGCGGTGATCCACTAAATTCTGTGAATGTGAGCATGAATTGCCATAGCTCAACAGTTAATTCATTCATAGTTTAAGATACTGGTGGTGACCAGGCAACTGTCCTTTTTCTATATCAATCCTAGAAAATATATTTTGACAGGACTTTGCATATATGTATATTTTTGTGAGGACACTGACTTTGATAAGGCCAAGCTTTCATCCATTCTCTATTCTGCCTACAGTTTGCACCTGCAGATACATTTTTGTGGGAGAAATTAACTGCGGGTAAAGCAAAAAGTAGATATTTGATTAACTGTCTAACTACACCCAGAAAGCAGACACAGACACTTATTTTGGATTAAAAAATAAAGACGCATGGAAACCCCATTAGAAACTAGCCCCTCTGGCCTTTAGTTTGATTGTTTTTCCTTTAGGGCCAATTCTGCAAGCCCCCTGCATGTGGAATGACCATTGAAGTCATTGGCTTACAAAACAGGAAGTTGGAGAGCATAATGATTTTAGTGGACTGATTTGTCAGCCATACAAGACATTTGAGGTTTGGATAGTAAAGCTAGAAATGCTTGTAGTTTGTTCTACAGTCAGCATAGAATCAACAGGGCTTTAATGGAGGGTTCCGCTAACTTAAAGCATAAAATTTACAGCATGAAAAGCAGCAGCTTACTAACACCACTGATGGGGGGATGTTAAAAACCACATGAGAAAAACTCAAGTCGTTTATGTAGCTAGAGTTCCAGAATTCTGAGATGGAATTCTAGCCCCCTAATTCACCATTTGCTAGACTTTTTATTTCATACAATGCATGGATCAACATTTTAAAAAATCCCTCTCCCTCATTCTCTAATATCCATTCCCTTCTCCTCTCTTCTTCCAGAGCCTGGAAAGGGCTCACCTCCACTTCTCTGAATGCCACCAGAATGGCTTCTCTTTAGGGTAGCTTCACTTCAAATGATATCACAGTAGCAACAGGGTCTGATGAGAATTAGCAACTTGCTGTAGTAATTGGTAGGTTCCAATCATTTACAGCCGTGATGTTACTCCCATTGATTTTGTTTAATAAATCCCATGTATGATATTATTCCCCTGTATTGGGGTTGGGTGGAGGATGGAGGGAGGGTACATGATCAGACTGCATGGCTTGCTGTGTGTTTAGTACTCCAATCCATGTGTTTTATTTTAACTTTCTTTAAGTTTAGACTGACTAGTTTTCATCTCAAGCTTTGTTTGTTTCACTTCCCATTACTTTATTTAGCTTCCTTTGGTTTTTCCATGTGCTACCCTTGCATTCTACCATCTAACCCCAGTGTGTGTTTGGAGGTGCTTGGATTCAGTCTTAGAGGAGGTCATGCAGAGTTCAGAAATGTTTGGAAAAGGGGGGGAAAAAAAGCCTGAGAAAGGTTCTTTCTTTCTTTTTTTTTTTTTGGTGCGTGTGTGGGGGGTGGGGAGTGGCAGAGGGAGTTGTGTGACTTCTACCGCAATTGTCATTCAGGCTGTACTCTGTCATGGCAAATACATTCACAACAGTGTAGAGTTAGTAACAAAATGCTGCTTCCTTACACTATTTTAACTGCACACTAGCAAACCAGAGAACAGTGCAGGAAAGATCTTCAGGGGGCTATCAGTTGACATTAGAATGTTCTGGCTACTAAATGTGACTACCTGCCAACCTAGTCCTCAGTACCAGCTGCTGGATGTCCACCCACATTACCTTTCTATAAACTTCTGATAACTGTTTGCCCAGCGTCAGTTTATGTAATTTATCTTGTACACTTTAAACTCTGAATTCATTTGAATGAGTCACTGAGTTATTAATTCCTCTATCCTCCCCCTTCCCTGGCTGGGTAGATAATCAGCAATTCAGAGGGTTATTTAAAGCACCTAAACATAGTACATAAAAATTATCTAGCCAGAACGTTAGGGTGGTTTTTTTTCTTTTGTAAAGAGAACCAATAACTATTGGCTGGGTAAAATATTTACACATAACTTCTGGCTTTCTCTCAGGCAGAGCTTTTGCAAGGGATTTGTAGGTCAGATAGGCTCAGAAGTTTCAGCCCATTGCCCACCCTACCTTAACAAAGCTTGCATGTGTTTGTACAGCTGTGCTTGTAGCTGTGGGAGTCCCAGGGATCCCAGAAGCCTTCAGTTCCTCTGCCTCCCCTTCACCATTGACCAGCACACAAACGCGCACAGAATGGAACTGTAGAAAAACTGTCTGATGAACAGGCTAAAGGCCCAGAATTCAAGCCCTGTTTATTTTCTTTCCTTGATTTCCTGTTGCTACAGTGAGTAAATGGTTTCCCCCCCCCTTGCATTTTTACCTGTTTGTCTATCTCTGTCTGGCTGAGAATGAAAGAAACCATCCCCTTCAGGATCTCTTATAGCACTTCAAGGGATATATATGCTGTTCAGGGTCTCTAATGTTTTGCCTTAGATTTGGGGGTGGAGGCTGAAGGGGGTGTGGGAGCTCAGATGACTGACATCACATCTAGATCTCCCATAAATCTATACTGAGAAAGGAGTTATTTTAATTAATATTAATCAATGCACAATTAAGTCCAGTAAATGATGTGATGCTGAGCAGTATACAGGCCATTAATATACCTTTTTGAATTGGTGCCATGAATTACAAAGTCTGCTATCAGGGGAGGTATTACATTTGAAATAAAAAAAAAAAAAAGAGGGAGCGAGAGTCAAGGCATTTCTGAAAACTAGCTAGTAAATTCCAAGTAAAAATCTTATGTTTATCTGGGTTCATTAAACAAAGCAAAACAGGGAAAAACACTTAAAATTATATCTATTAGCCTAATAAAGTCCAGAAATGCAGAATTGCAATTAAACATTAGCTTAGCCAGTGATTTCACAAGAAATCCTATTTACACTGAAGTATTATTGTTGTTCCCGGAGTCAGATGCCAATTTAATAAAACCAGAAAAGCATCAAACTGAGCTAACAAAAGAAATTGAAAACCATCACATTTTTTTCAAGGTATCCCCTTACTTAATTTGTGTAGACATTCCCTATTAGGGAAGTGTAAGGAATTATATTCATTACCAACTGATATCTCAGAAAAATTCTGACAAGTTACTTTTTGCCCAGGTATGTAGGCCTTGATTCTGCTTTTAGATCTGTATAGACAGGCCTTGGGACCCAGGCTGAACCACAGGCTGGTTTTGCAGGATTGGAGCTTTATTTACTTGCCAGTTCTCTACTGTTCTGATCACTGACCTTGTTTTATTTCCCAACCCAACCAAGGAAAGAAAAACCAGAATATTGAGTTGTCGTTAGCCTCAATAAATCAAAGGACCATTTTCATTTGATATGTTTAAAAGCAGCCCCTCTGTCGGAAGAACAGATGGGAGGGGTTTTTGGTAAAATAAAAGAGGTAATTCTACAGACACTGGAAAAATAAAATATACATATATTGACCATTTGAATGGTGATCCATAGTTAGGTGCTAAAGTACAAAGATCATGGTCTTATTCCAAAAATCACTTCAAAATGCCTGATTCAGTAAAGAAAATATGGTATGATGAATTAGGCCCTGCATTTGCCCTCAGAGTGAGGCGTGAGATATCAATTCCCACAAAACTCATATGAAGTATTAATGTGAGTAAAAGGTCCTTTCCAGGCAGCAATTTTTCATGGGGTGTCCTATCCCTCAGTGCCAGGCCTACTACATAAATATAACTGTTTTCCATTCCCTCTCTGGCACTTTCTCCTTGTGAGAATGTCCCATTGCCTAAATACTAGGCAAGGGAAATATAACTGGTACTTGCCAGCTGGAAGGAAAGAAGAAAGGAAGAGAGAGCATAAACAGCAGTTGCAAAATGGCCATGTTACAGATGCAGCTGCTTGGTTCTGCCAAACGTAACAGCCCCTCCCCAGAAAGACATGATGGGAACGTTTCGAGAAGACAACACCACTGCTTTGAGAAGTGCCAGTAGGGACCAAGAAATCCCCTACCAAGGTGCTCTTGGAAAATGTGCTGCAATATTGACAAACCCACGTATTCAAATATCATGAACCAGGTCTCCCAAAGTAAGATTGATTTACACTAACATTGGAGCTCTTTTGATCTGCCTGGGTTTCGGAGCCTTTAGTTCAGAGTTTTCAACTTTTACTGCAGAAGGCTAGAAAATTTATTTTCATTTTAAAAAATGTAAAATTCTCATGTAACCCACATTGTGTCCCCCCTTTGGGCCCTGGTGAATTGAGAAGTGTCTCTCTTGCCATGTTGAGTCAAAAGGTAGATGATATTGTGCATTTCTACCAGAGCTACTTTTTTTCCAGTAGCATGTGCACAAAAAATCTTCAAGGATCCCGCCCAGGAACACAGCTGACAACCTTGGGTCCTGGCTCAACAGGGATGTGTATCTCCCTGAAGCATAGACACATTGGCAAAGTAAAAACTGGGAATGGAAGTGCTACAAAAAGTGGAGAAGGGATAATCAAACAGCAGCACAGAGAGATAGGCAAAGTAACAAACCTTCCCTACATTTACACTAAGGAAGCATGATAAAAAGTAGTGACTGTTGAAAAATAACTATTAGGCTGAAAGAGGGCAGATCAGCTGTTATGGTTTATAAAAAAAGCTACCATAAGTACTGAGTACCAGAAGGCAATGGAGGAACTAGAAGGCTTTTCCCCTGGAGATACATTTGGAAAGAGATCTGTGGGAGTACTGAAGGGGTTTTTGTTTAGCTTTCTACATATTTGGATTGGTTACACTGCAAGACAGAAAAAGGACATGAGTATAATACAAGTCACCTTAATGTTACACAATATATACCCTGACATAGCAATCAAAACAATGCAGACATATTTAGCTGCATGAACAGTAAGAATCTTGCTAAAGTGAAAAGTAATTATAGAAAGTCAGGCTTGGAAGTGGACATGGAATGGAAGAAAACACAAGGGCCTGTAGAACTAGAAAAACATGTACAAAGGTTCTTCATAGTATGTTTAGTAGATTTGCAAAGAATAAATCGCTAAATGAGGAAAAAGTCCCCTGAAACATACCACTCTAAAAAACTATATAGATGTCTGCAGAACCCTGGGGTGCTAATCAATAGCTCATTCAAGTCAACGGTAACAATACATGGTAGCAGAGTTTTACCAGCTAGTAGGTATTCGTTCATCTACATGAAAGGAGTTTGGTGATCTCAGTCTACTTCTTAGCAGATACATTAGTGGGCATGTTACATAAAGCACCATCCCCACCATAATCAGTGCCCTGGGAGTCTTGACAAACAGACCCAGGACTGAAGAAGCAAAAAGCCTTAACCACTGTCCCCCTCCGAGAGGGGGGTCCCTCCAGCCAAGTCGGAAGCAAAGCTGTGGGGAAGTTTTTCTATGAGTAAATGCAGGACATCAGTCTATAGAACTCCGAAGTAGAGCTGGGTGAATAGTGGATTTTTTCTTTTGGACAGGAAACTGAAAAAAATCAGAAAGTGTTCAGAATTTGTCAGCAAATTCAAAAAGTCCATTTTGGGTTATACAAAACTTTTCATGCCAGGCCAGATTCAGAAAACCATGTTTGTCTGCTTATAACCTTTACCTCAGTGGTTAGGACACTTAGCTTTGGTCACAGGAGATTGCAGGATTAAATCCCCATGTCTTGAACTAAACTCTCCCACATCCTAAGTGAGCCTACTCACCAGGTTACAGGCTATTCTGGGGTGAGCTCCTCTCAGTTTCTCCTGTTGAAGCTGTTCCATGTTGTATAAATGCTTACATTTTCACTGGAACATAGACTTAAACTCAAGTTTTCCCCACTAGCAGAGGAGTGCTCTAATCACCAGGCTATAGGCTATTTTGCTCAAGTTTTCCTGTTGAAGCTAATGCACTTTATATAAATACATAAATATTAATTTGGCCAAAGAGAAATAGCAAGGGAATGATGACTCTACAGCCTGGTGGTAGAAGACATGGTTTCAAATCTTCTCTCTACCTAATCAGAGGAGATGTGGATTCAAATCCCCCCCCGGAAGGAAAAGAACTCCAACAACTTGCAAATATCCTTTGCGTCTCAGGCCTCCCCACCACTCTTCTGAAGTTCCTGCCAGGGCGATGGCCTTTTAAGACTATTCCTGGTAGTGTAGTAGTCCTGCACCTTGTCAACCACTGACAAGAAATGTTGGCTGCAGAATATGTAACGCTTTGGAAAAGAGATTCATTGTCTAATAGGAGCGGAAGCCAATGTCTCACTTCAATGAGAGCTTAAAAAGTATGGAGACAAGATAACCAAATGGCAGAAGAGAGACAATGGAAAGAAGGAACAGGTACAGTCACTGCAGCTGAAAAGTACAGAAATAGATTTCTCCAGGAGAGAAAGCGCTGTAACGGGGATTCCTTTCAGGAGTCTATAAATCTCTGCCTGTAGGGTCCCTATGAGGAAAACATATTTTCCAGAAGCATACGTTGGTGTATGGAAGAACAGGTGACAAAACTAAGCTGGAAAAAGAGGGGAAGAGGAGAAGCTATGGAGGGGGGAAAGAATAAAGGAAATACCAAGAAAAATAATAAATACACCATAGAGTTCAGGTTACAGTTTTAATGGGTTTGGTCTTAAGCCACAATTGAAATTTAAAGAGCTCATTGAACCCTATAGTCTGTGCATCAACTAGAACCAATAGCGCTATAGTTCAGAGCAAGTGAATCTGGTGAAAGGGTAACCTCTATAATATATGTAGGAGATAAGCTAAATGTTCCCCTCATGCATCAGGGTCTTACTGATGAGCCAAATTCTGCAGTGAGTTACATGACCATTGGTTTCAATGGGTTACATGAGAAGTAGGGCATTGCAGAACTAGGTCACAGAGTGAAATCCCATGGACCTCAATGGGGCCAAGATTTCACCCATGGTCTCTACTTTAGAAGGGAGAATTAGAAAGTTAAAGAGAGAGAGAGAACGTGCAAAGAACAATAGATAAAATGAGACTGAGCAGGTTTAATGAATAAACATCCTCATTTCTTACATACATCTACCTGAGCTATTTTGATCAAAAAGCGTGAAAAGTAATATCAACCACACTAAGCTTTAACGTAATTCTTCTGTTCATACATAATTTTTCAAATATGCATATAAATGACACTTGGATAGTCAAAGAAAATTGTCCTTTCATTTTTATTAGAAGAAACACCATATGAAATATTTCAAGGACAGTTTGTTGTTTGGCTATATTTGTAGGTGTGCAGTTGGCTTTCTTGTTCTTTCTCCTCTGCAGCTTGGACAGCAGCCCTGCAGTTTGTCTGAGCAGTCAGTTTCTAGCCTACACTTCTTTAATCATGGTTTTGTTTTTTAAAATGTACAACATCCAGGCTAATGACTTATTTTAAAAGAAAAACACCCAGAAATTATTGGGCTTGGACTGGTTGTAGTAGCAGCAAGAGTAAGGTGTGCCAGTGTGTTCATTATGGGTTTTCCCCTCTGTCATATCTCAGTCTAGGAATTAAGTTTTCAGAAATAATAATGTTGGGAAACTGGATGGCTTCTTAATGGTATAGAGAACCTTCATTTTCTGGTAGCTAAGTTGGATCCAGCCCTAGCTGCACTTTGCCCATACTTATACCTGTTCTGTCTGATAAATAGAGGATGTATGTTAGGCCTGGTCTACACTTACCTTTGCGATTTGACGGCAGTCAACGGGAGATACGCAAGCGACGTAAATCACTAGCGTATCTCCCATCGACTTTGCAGCGTCTCCTCTGCGCCGCGTCCATACTGTGCTGCGTCGAAGGGAACAGCGCTCCCTTTGACGCAGCGCTACTCCACTTACTGGGGTGGTTTGCCTGCGTCGCTTCCTGGATCAACTGAGCGCGTCTATACGGACTGCTCAGTCGATCCAGAGCAATCGATGTGACGGTGGCGAATTTGCCGCCATCAGTGTAGACCCAGCCTCGTTCTCTATAATTGTCAATATGGTAATTTTCATGAGCACTAAAATATGCCCCCGCAAAATCCCATACAACAGTGAATGCTATGAATGAACTGTCCTCTGTGAACCATAATGTTGCTCTCTAGTGCATCCTCTATGCTTGTACCATGCATGGAACAATCACAGAAATCAATGGAATGTTTTATGTGTAGAATATGCAATATTTTCCTTGACTTCATACAGTGAAATAGGGAAGAGAACTATACTATAGGAAGTTCTGTCAGCTTGTCTGAAAATCCAATTTCCTTTGATAGCCCTGGTGAAAAAGTCACCCTACAATACTCACCAACCTTGGATGAAACAGTAAATGATGAAGATATAAACTGATGTTGTTCTCTAAGGCCAAGATATCCAAAACTAGGAGCTTCTAGTTAGGGTGCTAAATCCGTGTCTAGGCAACGGTCTGATTTTCAAAAGTGCTGACTGCCAACGACTTCAACAGGAGCTGTTGGATGCTCAGTATCTGTTTAATCTGAAAGGGGTTTAAATATAAGGATTGAAGGGCTGAAATTTAGGCACCCATTTCTTAAATTCTTGGCTTAAAAAAAGGCATGAAGAATATAGGCAGGGTGGTTATATTTACTATCCAGTTTTCTAAAGCACGTTTGAAAGGATGTATTTCTTAATCTGTTTACTTAGATGCATCTGTATACCAGATCAACAGAATGTATACAAGCAAATCTAAGTGTTTGTCTGAGAGTCTATTCTTTCTCTGTAATTTTTGAACTCAAAGGCAAAGCTGTACTATCAAAGTGAGGTAAAATGTAGGAATGAAATCTGATCTGTCTGTCTCCCACAGCTTTGTGATGCGAGGATAAACAGCGAGACGTATGCATTCTCTACAGTTTCACATCAAACCCCCGTCTCTCTCTTGTTCTTAGCTTTAGCTACCATTAGATGCAGCCAGTTTGAAAGATCTACTTTATCGCCACCACCTGTTAATATAGTCAATTAATGCAGTAGACCACAGCGGTTCAGTAATGAAAGATCACTTCATTTTTCCTGTTTTGCAGGGTCCAGGATGCATTTATCTTAAAGTCTAGCAATATATGTTGGCTATGTCTCCTGACTACAGGAATCTTTCTAGTAATCCCCATCAAAGTCATTGGAGTGATATAAAACCCTGGGCTGACCTTTAGGGGCAGTGGAAACTGCTCCAAGCAGCACTCACAGGTGCAGGTATGCTGTTGGTTCACTTATCTCCCTTAAAAAGACTATTCACTTCAGAGAGAGAGAGAGAGAGAGAGAGAGAGAAGGAAGGAAGGAAGGAAGGAGAGTGAGTGAGTGAGTGAGTGAGTGAGTGAGTGAGTGAGTGAGTGAGTGAGTGAGTGAGTGAGTGAGTTAATATCTTTTGTTGGACTAACTTCTGTTGGTGAGAGAGAGAGAGGCTTGAAAGCTTGTCTCTCTCTCCAACAGAAGTTAGTCTAATAAAAGATATTACTTTATTGACCTTGTCTCCCTAATATCCTAGGACTGACACAGCTACAACACTGTAGACAACTAAAGCATAAGATGATAGAAGTGATAAAGAGCTGCTGATGCGTTAGAGAAAACTTTCCACTTATAGAACCCTTTTCAGCCAAGGATCTCAAAGCTCTCTATCAGCCAAACTGATTTCAAAGGAATCTGTTTACACATTTTCTTATGGGTTAATTAGGGATACTTATATGAAGTTAGGGTATTTATCACTAAGAGTTGATCTACTCCCACTGCTTCTACTTCACTTAAAAATCACAGGGCTGAATTCATAGTGAGTATATCGAATTTGGCAGACATTATTCTATGTATAATCATAACTCTCACAGAAAACAACTGTGAAGACACAAGCAAACATCACCTTATTTTCTCACCAGAAATATGCATATATGAATTTGTGTGCAGAATAAGCAGCAGGAAAAGATTAACTCTCAGGGCAGAATTTAAAATCACTGAAGCATACAGCAGCATAGGCAAGGTGTGTAAACCATTATATGATTAGCTGACATGTATAATTACCATGACTATATGTGAAAATTGGGTAATTGTAGAGGCAAATAATCAACACTGTCCAGTTGCATGTGAAATCATAGGATTTGCATGCACAATGGCAGGCATTACATTCACAAATTAGGGACACAACTGCAAGCCAAAATGCTTTAAAAATCTAGCCCTTAATAATAAATATCCTCTTTCCATACAAATGTCTCAGACAGTGAAACATATAGGGAGAGGCATACCGAAAATGAATAAAAATATGTCTCACAAGAATGTTAGTGGAAGATTTTCATGTGGTGTCCCTGGATTTTGCCAAATGGCAGCTATTATGAAATGGCACTGTTGAAGGAATCAGCGTGGAAGACCTCTTCCTGGTAGGACAAGCTGCTAAGCAACATGTGTACTTAAAAAAAGTGGCTGTGAAGAGGAAAAGGCCTCATGCTTTTATCAACTGCAGTTTCATTTTGCAACTATTAATTTATATTCTGATCAAACAATCATTTCAAATCATCATGTTTCTTGGCCTTCCATCACCTGGATTTGACCCTAACCAAGGACTGTGCCAAGGGGATTCTTAACTACTTACAGGAAATGACTTAAGATGTTGGCCTGTTTAAGAAACTGTCTTTGGGCTTTCACCAACTCTTCAGTATTGGTTCTCTCTCTTCCACAGCATATCTCAGTCCTTCGCCTCTCACAGGGCAACCTTATACTTTTACAACAAAGTAAGGTATCCTGCTCCCTCTACACTCAGCAATACACAGGCAGCCACTGGGATTTGCGAGAGAACAAACCACCATAAAACACCCAGTGCTGCAGTTTGGATGGGGCATGTGTCTCAAGTTATGAACTCATTCTGAGTCTATTGTATAAAAATGATTTGTGGTACTGGGCCATAAGAGTCTTCAAAGAGCACTTTGAACACTGATGATGAACGAGCTTTGCATATTAATGCTGCAGTTTGCAATTTCCACTATCTAGTTCATGTCATCTGAAAATGTAAAAGCACTTTACAAACATTAATTAACTAACACAACGCCCCTGTAAGTTATATTACAATCAATTTGCAGATAAGAGGACTTCTCCTCAACTCCAGTCAAGTTAATGGCAGAGCCAAAAAAGAAACCCAGACATCCCGACGACTAGTCTGTCCTGCACTAGCCAATAGATACCTCTGTTAGTTTTTCTTTGCCCTTATTAACTCTTTTAAACCAAACTGTTTAATAAATATTTTGGTGACAATGATTGTTGTTGTAATGACTCAGCTAACCTGAGTTCTCACTGTAGCTGGGAAGCCTCACCGCAAAGCAGTGACAATTTCGGACTTTCTCACAGCCCTAATCCCAGACAGCTCCAGCCATCTTCATCCATCAGCTTTCAAATCACTATCATAAACAGCAGAAAGATGAGCCATCTCACTCCTTCCTATGGTAAAATCAGCAGGAGGGGCTCGGGAGGAAGTGTGTAAAGATCCCTTCAGGCACATTACACCCAGGGAACAGGCCTGAAGATCCATTGGAAGTCACCTGCAGAACCCTTATAATTTTACTGCAGCTCTGCCCCCAGGGAGTTTTGCTCCACATCCTCCAATAGGTTGCATCCAATGCAGCTGTGCAGTCTGGGAAACTCTCTGGACATGGGTCACTCAGGCACCACTTTTATATCCTTGCTGTCTTTTCTGAGGAATCCCTTTCACAAATGTAGCCCAGGCTGTATTATCTTGTTTTCCAGTTGAAATCCAAACTGGAAGAAAGATGATGCAAATATGTTTGCATTCCCTTTGCCCTGGCTGTGGTTTTCCCACTCCCTTCACAGCCAGCCTACTATCTGCCCACAGTCCCAGCATGGACACCCACACCTTCCTGTGTGGGATCTTGAGAAGGGAGAAAATGGTGCTATGAAGGAAAGGTCCCTTCCGCAAGTAGATCAGTGAGGGATGATCCCCTCTCGGGAATTTACTTAGGGTTTAGTTTCATAAAGTAAAGTGAGAACAATACCTCTGTTCAACACCAGCTGTATAATTTTAGATAGCACTCAATATCCAATTGAGCAAGATTAATTCCAATCTGTCAGTGCAGTGTGGTTTACTCTATAGCAGGAAGTGTTGTTTTTGGAGCAATGTGGAGCAGCCATTGCCATTTTACTGTCTACTGACAGAAATTAATAGTGAAGGACTTATACAGCAATTTATCAACAACCATTTGAATTCACACTTTTTCAAACCTCATATCTCCAGACTAGTGAGCATAGTGCCTGCCTATTTATGTCAAAATGTCAGTGGAAGGTAGAAATTGACCAGGATAGACTCCTGGGAGTAACTGATCTTAGTGACGCAGAGTTTGGTTAAACTCCTCAAGGACCAGTCTTGAAAGGAGCTGAAAGGCCCCAGAGCAGGCCTCTGACTGATCACAGAAGATATGTAAACACAGATGCAGCAGGCAAAAAGAGACCAGCCCTGCAAGTAAAGTGTGCCAAAGATATTGTAATTAGCACATTGTGAGACAAAGTGCCAGGACAGACTCTTGGAAATAAACAATCTGTTTTTTTAATTAAATTGTACGCTGTAAAGCAGAAAAGTCTAGAAAACACAATAGAAATGGGAAGGAAGTTAATTTTCACTCTAGTTATTTTAAAGAATGTGCATTCCAGTTCAAAGGGAGAAAGTGAACCGTGGTCATTTAAAATTCGTTTGCCAAATCAGCTGCCACTACTAAAAATACAGTACTGGAATTAGTACTTCTTAGCTATCCAAAACTGTGTTTTTAAGAGAGATCCTATTACCAATAGCTATAACTGACACTGTTATACTATTGGAATAGAGCGATTCTTCCAAATATACCATATAAGTAGTGTTAGTGGGTCCATAAAGAGTCAAGGAGTTGGCAACGTCCTTTAGTAATACATTAGCTTTAGAATGGCTTGCAAGATACTGTACCATGAAAAATGTATGAAGTCCATAGATTATCTGCATTTCTTGCAAGCAAAAACTTAGTTGAAAGAACAAATATAATTTGGATTATTTTTTAATCAGCAAGTGAATTAAAGTAACATTTACCAATAATAAATACATATTTTTCAACAAACACTGCAATTAAAAATCAAAGTTTTTTTTTCTTACTGTGATCTAAGCTTTATAGAACTATTAAAAGGCACAACTTTTTAAGCATGTAATGAGTGACATTTTAAATACAAATACCTTTGCATGCAATAGCTCTGAAATAGACTAATTTCTAGACAGGTCTGTTCATATTGTTTTTTTCATAATCTAGCACCACTGGAAAAAGACTTTACAGCCTTGTGGAAACTTTTAAAGCACATTTTCCAGTAGCAGGTTTTAGTTTCAGCAATTTATCTTGTGCTGCTTCCTCTCTTTGAATCTAACTTTTGATGCTGTTTTGTGTGAAGGATGACAGCAAACTGACTGAAAGGGCTCCAAATGGCACGGGGGGAAGGGTAGGGGATAGGGCTACCTTGCTTGACAAAGAAAAATAATCTTTCCAATTTTTTCATGCAAGGAGCTGAATTTTCCAGTATAAAAAATTTGTAGGGTCCTTAACTTTCCAGCAGAGTGTGTCATATTATTTGATCCCCTAGAACAGCACCAAAAGACTGAAAATTCAATGAGGTAAAATCCATTTTCTTTGTCTTCAAAGAAACTCAAGGTGTACAGATACATGTGGGAGTTGTTTCAAATGCATGATTTTTTTTGCAGGTCAAAAGGCAATGGATGTCCAAGCCGTGATTCACAAGAAAATCTGATACAAAAAGGTGTATTCTCTTGCTGGATTTGGAAGCAGTAAGGACAGCATGCAGACTATACAAACAACTTTATAGAACGTGCCTCCCACACAACCGATCAGTATCTGACTTTTTTAACCTTATATTGTTTGCTTTCATTAACTCCCAGGGTATGTTAACTGAGGTTTCTCTGGATGTATCTCATTGACAGATAACACACTCTAGAGATAGAAGAGCTTGTATAACGTGTGTGGGGGAGCAGGAGGCGATACCAATTCAGAGCAGATACATCAAGCATTTGGATTGACTGATTGTAAGGACATATCAAGTTATTAGTATGAGATTGGGTATGCAAATATGAACATACAAGGGGTGGGGCCATGCTAATATTGATTGTGTTAAGCCTCTGAGCAGGCTAGTGTCTTGGAGGAAAAAACTAAGCATTTCCATCAGCTGCACAAGCACTCAATTCAGTCCTGCTGCTCAGTTTAGTCAGAGCAAAGTCAGACTGAACTCTGCTTGTGCCCTTGATAAAAGTGCTAGGCCATTTCCTCCAGCAGATCTGCCTCCTGAGTGTTTACAAACATCATTTTTTATTAACACTATCAAAGCAAAGATGGAGCAAATTAATTCTTCCAATTCCACTAGGTTTGCAGAGAAGTTAGAACACTCTTATAGATAACTTTGGCAGTATAAGCAATACTTTGAAGTATTTCTCATCACCACAAAGGACACAGAGAAGGCCCTAAGGTCACAAGCAACTGGTTCACTGCTACGGTGAGCAGTGCTGCAGGTACATTATTCCAGATGGCAATTAGGTATCTGTAGATCTTTGAGGATCTGGGTCATAATGCTTTCAAACGGGAAGAGGAATTCAAGAATGAAGGACCGATTATGGGTCTGTTTGGGAAGGACTTTAACCCCAGAAAAATACAACAAATGAGTTTTATTCAACATGAAGGACAATATGAAACCAGTTAGTGAATGAAATGGACTTAAAATTGAAGCATTGGTTTGGTCAGCTATAATTCTCTGAACTGAGGGGGTGAAGTAATTGCTGTACCTGCTTTGCAGGTAATGTGTGAATTAGTGCTGGTCAAAAAATTAAATCATTTCCCCCCAAAACATCACAAGTGTGAAGTTGTTTCCATTTCACAGGGTTCAAAATGGACCTAGTATGTGTTACATGTGGGAAAAAAATAGTCTTAAATTCAGATTGAAATAGTACATGGCTATAGAAGCTTTATTTTCCACAAAACACACATTATGGGTAAACAGTTCTCAGTAAATAAACGTTTTCAATGACCATTAAGACGTTAGATAGAATGAAACCCCAAAGTTACTTGAGAAATTTCACACTTCAGTGCCATCTGAGCTGTAGCTGTACAAGGTCAGTAACCAAAGCATGGGCCCTAGCATCAGGAAACCAGATCACAGACAGTCTGGCCTACTGGTCTGGAGGAAAAGCAGGAGCTATGCTCAGAAAGGATGATCAGAATGCCAGAGTCAAGACAAAGTTAAAGCCAGGAACTAGAGCTGAGGATCAGAACTGGGTTACCTGGAGTCAGGAAAGGCAGCAGCAGAGCAGGTCTGAGACAGGCATGATACGGGAACAAGGCCAAGTACAGAGTAGGCCAGAAACAAGTTAGGCGTGAGGCAAGGAGAGACGGACAAAGAATCTGAATGCATACATGTTGATTAGTTGCTAACCTGCTGTTGCTGCTTGGCTTATAAATCAAGCTGCTGGTCCTGAAGCCAATCAGTCACTGTGATTAATCAGGCAATTTCAAGGCAGTGCAGCTGAGTCTATTAGTTGCCTGGCAACAAAGTTAGCAGGGGAGCCAGCCAGTAGCTCTGCCTAGCTGGACTAACCTCTGACAGTTCCCCCTCAATGGTCCCTGGCTACTAAATCAATGCAGCATCCGAGGATGATCTGGCCCTAATTAATTAAACCTTATACATCACTCCTGTGAAGTAGGATAGGGGATATTGGATCATTTCACCAGTCACAACAGTAGAAAGAAGTGGCTGACTAATAGCACACAGGAACACTGCACAAGAACTTGGGATGGGAAGAGAAGAAGTATATCCATACCCAATTGAAATTGCAGGGCTAATTTAAAATAATCATCTGAATTGGAATTTGGACAAGAAACCAAACTCAAGGCCCCACTTTTATTAAATGTATCATAAAATCTTTAAGACCTAAACCACACAGGATCTCAGTCTTACATCTTATTTGGAACACAGCACCATCCATAAAAGTGCCTCTTGACGACACATAAATGTAGTTGGGAACAGTGTCACCAACATCTATGAATCATCAGCACTATTTTGTATAAAATGTAGAGGCTTTTTCTGGTGGTTTTCTATCTAGCTACTGAACTAATTAATCAGAGCCTGCTTCAACTGTGAGATCTGATGAACTCACCTCACAGGATGGCATTGCTCTTCTATTTTTTTATTGCTCTTAGAAGAATGCTCCCCCTTGATAGATTGATGGATAAACATGGAGGAGGGGTAAGTAAAATCTTGTTCACAAGTGTGACCCTGGCAGGTCACAGCAGTTTAGCCATAAGGCACAGTGAGAAGTCACTTTGATATATACTGATATATAAATTCAAAGGTGCGTAATATCATTTTTAAGAAAAGGGTTCCTTCATCTTGACAAGTGGCTAATTTGAATGACAGGCAGTCCGTTCCCACCTGTGGCCATAACTCCCTATCTTAGAAATGGGGCATTTGGTTTCCTGTTAATTGAGATCCGATCAGTGCAACAAGCCAGATGTGCCAGTTTGTGAGCTTCACAATGAGCCATCCATATTCATGCTGGCAAAGCTTCTCTCTGCACTACAACCAGCTTTCTCAGTTGAAAAGAAGTGTTTATTGCTTGAAAGTTTGGTAGAGTGTTGTCCTTTAATTACATAAGTGTGTAATTTGACCTATTGCAGAATGCTGTATTATTTAAAGTAGTTCTCATGTGGCTCTCCCAGCTAAACTAATGTGCTGGGCCAAGGTACATTTGGTGTAGATGAGATCCGAAATGGATTTACAAGTTATAAACTGGAAGAACTTTCTGGTTATCACGTTGTGATTTTCATGGCAAGAATGAAATTTACAAACATTTTTATTATGTTTTAAATGGTTAAATGTCACCAAGTAAAAGTAAGTTTGTTTATATATTTGTAATTTTCAAAACTTTACATGTTACATTTTGGACACTTCTAAATCGGACATAAGAAGTGCACTAATAGATATAGTGCTTTGGTGGTACTTTTATAAAGCAATGAACATCATTATTTACCAGTTCTTTTTCTATGCTACTTGGTATCCTTGACTAATATTAAACATAGAAAGTGATCATTAGTAATCCAGTCACTATTTATAATATAGAAGTTAAGCAAAAGTATAATGCATTCTAAGTACCATATTTAATACTTGTTAGAAAGGCTAAGCAGATAAATTATTTGTTCAAAGGTATTTTTAACAAATGTTGTCACTTTTTCTTTTTATAGACTATCTATTGTAATAATTATATAGTATATATTACAAGCATTAAATAGTTTATGCATTATGTTTTTCAAATTTCGTTTACTCCATGGCTTTCTATTTGAGATGTGTTGCTCACTTGTGATTGGTTACATAAGTAGGACGGGCCATCCTAAAACATTTTTGGCACCTTCCACAATGGCTGAGTGGGGGGGAGACCAGACAATCAAAAACGAAATAGCAGTGTGGTGGTGCCAGAGCAACTGCCTTGCTTGCCCACCCGCACCTAACGCCATCCCTTACAGGTCACATGGTGATGTTTCTGGTCTCTGATTGAAAGATCACAATTCTTATCAGTGGTGCAAATGAACTTAAAAAGCAAATTTGAAATTAGCTTCACATGATTTTTAGCATATTCTTAAAATTGGATTTCCGCTAGTATTGACCTTGTAAAATCTGCTCATACAAATGCTTACAGAAAAGGAACACAGAAGGCTATAGTAAAATTGCCAGAAAATGCAGTTTTTGAGGTACCAAAACTATTTGTGACTTTGCATCAAATTCAGCAAATAATTCTGAAAAATTTGAAAAAGTCAAACATTTGTTTCAGCCATTTCAAAATAAAACGTTTTATTTTGACCATTTCAAAATATTTTGTTTTGACTTTTTGTTTTGAAATAATGTTTAGAAACTGAGCTAATTTAAAAAAACAAAAAGGGTGAAAAAACATTCAGAAATGACATTGCCCCCTGAAAATATTTGATTCAGATCAAACTAAATATTGTGTTTGACCCAAATGATGTTTTTGTTAGTTTATCTTTCATTTTGGTGAGCAAATAAAAAAAAAATCAGTTTGTTTGCATGAAAATTTTTTAAAAGTTCCATTCACCCTTTGCCCTGAACCGAAAAATCAATTTTTCATTTAAATCTAATAGTAAGTCTGCATAGCAAGCATAGTATCCAGCCAGCACTGCAACACCCCAGTACAGTGACTAAACAGAAGTCAACACTGTTTCTCTTCTTGCAACTGTCTGCCTCATTCATTGTATATCCCGAGTTCTGATTCGGATGGGGTTCCCATGGAGCAAGTAGAACATGATCTTACAGGACGTGATCATGTAACTGAAGACGGTATTACATTGCACATACACAATGGGACTGAATTAAGGTTGACTAGGCCATCTTACTTTTTAAAGTTTGGTTTTGCACCCTTAAACACTTGTTTAATGCAGTCTTTTGGTGTAATTAAAAATGACATCTGAAATTATTGGGTTCCCCCTCTCCGGCATGAGTAGCAGCAGTGTTGGAGCCCAGTACCTTTAGATCCACAGCACAGATCTCTCCTTTTTGAGTTAAAGGAGTAACTGGTAGTCTGTTATTTTTCATGGGGACCAGGCACCAGGCAGATGTTAATGTGACCCATACTTTTGCCATTGGTTACACAGCTAATTGCTATGGAGTGGAGGAAGGTTAGAAATCAGGAATCCTGGATTCATCTCTGCCTCTGCAGCTGACTGTGGTCTAGTGGTTACAAGGAGCAAAAGTCAATCACATGTATTTGACATATTCTTCCTGAAAGGCAGTTTGGCCAAATTCATGGGACTGAGATCAATCATGTTAGTGACCATAATCAGATTATACCCCTGCTGTTTCCCCTTTTTACTACTGCAGTACCATGGAGGGGTAGTAAAGAGGGTATGATGGGCTTCTCCCAGTGCAGGTTCAGTGTAGGGCTGGCATACACAGTCATACATTGCCCCTTCCATTGCAGCTCCCTCGTGTGGGGCATGCCGGGGAGCAGCGAGGGGCATGGCTGCAGGGCAGCACAGAGCTCTTCGGTCATTCGGGGCTGTGGAGAAGCCCACAGGCATTCAAATACCACTGCACCAGCCCCTGAAGCCATCTGGAAATTGGAAGGCACAAAGATAGTTTAAAGCCATCTTTGCCTCTGCTGTTCCTGGGTTGCACCTTCTGAGCTGGGCCCCCTGTGAACTACACCCTCTGTAAAATAGGGAGACCGATACTTGCCTGGCCTACTGAGCTAGGGGTATGAAGCCTTATTTTATAATGAGGGGTGTGAAGTGCAGAGAATCCACACTATGGGTTGGAGAAGAGATGAGGACAGAACCAGGCAACAGGAGACCTTTCTCTAGGCCTAAGGGGGAGCTTCTATCTTATACTGGGACTTCAGGAGAAATAGTGAGAAATGGCTGGGCGGGAGGTCCCTCCTGATTCCTCCCTGCGGTGATGGGATTGATCCAAAATCTTCAGTTTAACTGTTGAAGTGTGAGGTTCAGGAGACATATTTTCAGTTAATAAGGAAATACTCATTTTCTTCTTAACACTGCCACCCTCAAGGGTCACAATGAGGGACAAAAGTGGCTCCAGAGCTACAAGCTGGACATCCCCATTCTAAAGTTCTTTGGAAAAGCAGTTGAACTTTCTAGCACTGGCAAAATTACCCACTTTCCCCTGGCCTCATTCAGACAAACCCTTGAGCCATTTCAGGCTGAATGCATTTATTTATTTTTATGCTTCAACAGAAGTGGAGACCTGCTATTGAAAATTTCAGCCCAAATGGCGAAGTTTGGCAAAGTTATAAGCCCCTGTTTTAAATTGCTTATAATGGCAAGTGTTAGGAAACTTAGAGAGCTTTGCGACCAGCTGCGCCTATAATATGGCTGTAAAAGCTTGCAGTTAAGAGGTGCACATGAGATCCCATTATATTAGCCAGCTTTATTAATATGAACATTCAGAAATGACTATGGTATGGTTCCTATGTCTGCAATAGATGTTTCATTTTCTTTCTTTTTTTTTTAAAGTTGGCGCATAATTTGAAGGTTGCTGGATTCAAAAGAAAGTTATAATACAGAGTTGAGCTGAAGCATCAATCTACAGGGCTCTTTGAATGGGTTTTGCATCATCATTTGGTTTAATATTGCCCCCCGCCCCTTTTATTTTATTTTTTTAAGTGGAAGATGTAAGAGTTCATCCTTTTTTTTTTTTTTTTTTTTACAGCCAAACTACTGTAAAGCCTGGTTTGGAAGAATGAATGTATCCATTTTGAAGAACTCCCACTAGAAACCTTCCAAAAGAAACCTAACATTGACATTGTCTATTTCAGCAGCTTCTAGTCAGTACTTGGAGAGCTGCCACTCCAGCCAGTTGCCACTGTGGTGAGGAATCTAAGTGAGAATAATGTTATCAGGCTGCTGGGAAGAACCTTAATTAATACATTTTTAATGCTTCCTAAAGCAGTCTTGGAGGAATTGAGCCTGTCTTTTTGTTTGCAGGTTTCTTAGCACACAGAGCTGGAAAGTAAATCTCTGAAGACATTTTCTTTATTTAAAATAAATGAGTTAGGCTTAAACTTTAAAGTGCTTTCAATGATCCTTTTAAGTAGAAAGCAGAAGATTTCTTATATAATTGAATTTTGGGCTTGATGTTCCCATGTTCAGGTACTGTATATGGCAGAGCTGTGCTGCTGTTGAGCAATGAAAGAGCTTTTGAAGCACTTGCCTAGTGGTTAGTGGACCACTTCCACAAAGTCTCTAACCCTACCATCCCTCTAAAGTAGACATTGGGTCTAGGAACCAACCTAAAAGATAATCACTTGGCCAGAAGGGTTGTCTGGGCTCTTATAAAGATTTATAACAGAGCCTTAATACAGGTATTTGCTCTTAAATCCTTGCACTCAAATGCCAAGTAACATACGGAATCCAGGAACCAAATATTTCTGCTGAAGTCAGATGAACATAGTTTAAACATGGCTTTTTGCTGCGATGGGGTAGCTAGATTGGGAGAAAACCCTAATGAAATGGAAGTTTTGGTGCCTCCTGGATCAGGCACATTCAGCTAAGGAACAAAGGTTATTTCCTCGTGGGATGGAGGCCAAACCTCTATAAGAATTTGAATATATAAATGATTGGTCTTTGTTGAATTTTTTAATTTCATTTTGTTGTCTATAACCCAGTTCTTCAATTTGTCAAGATCCCTCTGAATTTTAGCTCAATCCTCCAAAGCATTAACAACCCCCCGTAGCTTCATGTCATCTGCAAATTGGATCAATATGCTATCTATTCGTAAATCAAGATAATTAATAAAGATGTTAAACAACACTGGACCCAGAACAGATTCCTGTGGAACCCCACTTGACACTTCTTTCCAATCTGACATCATTTCATTAATACCTGCTCTTTTTTTGCTGTTGTTTAACCCTTATGTATGCAATTAAGGATAGTTTTGCCAAGCCCACATTTCTCCAGCTTACCTATTAGAATGTCATGTGAGGCTATGTCAAAAGCCTTGATGAAGTCCAGTTATTTTATATTCACTGCACTACCCCATCCATCAAACCAGTTACCTGTGAAAGAAGGAAATCAAGATGGCATGATTTGTTCTTGATAACTGGGGTAGCTCTATTGACTTCCAAGTCAGTCAAGCTATGACAATTTACACCAGCTGAGAATCTGTTCTTCTGAACCTAGAGCATGGTGGCTGGAAACAGAGAAAAAAGGGAAGAATATCTGTTATGAGAGCTCTAAGGGACAGCTTACCCCTTATCAAGGCTATTATCCAAGGTTCATGGGAAGTCTTTTTCTACAGCAGTGATTCTCAACCAGGGTATGTATACCCTGGGGGTACGCAGAGGTCTTCCAGGGGACACATCAATTCATCTAGATCAGAGTTTCTCAACCTGGGGGTCCCAGGATGGTTTGGGGAGGGTTGCAAGTGCAGAGCTGGCTTTAGGGGGTGACAAACAAGGCAACTGCCTGGGATCCCATGCCACCGGTGGCCCTGTGAAGCTAAGTTACATGCTTTAGCCCCACATGGCAGGGATCAGGTCTAAGACTCCTGAAAGGGGGACAGTTGTGGGAAAGGTTGAGAACCACTGTTCTTCAGCACTGCGGTGCCAGGTTCTGTCACTCCTGCTTCCATGACAGTTGTGACTTACTTCAGGTTAGGAATGCAACACGTCCAGCTTTCAGTGCCGTAGTCAGAAAATCTGACCATCTGACAGCACGCAAGTGGCAGATTCTTTTTCAGTGGCCAGTAGAAAGGATGGTTACGAGCTGTCAAGAAGAAGTAGGCAGTGTTGCATGGGATGAGAAATACAGGTTTTGCAGACTCACTGTTCCTATAATACTCAGCAGACTGGAGATTCCCCGAGTGCTTCTCTGGAAACTAGAGTGTTGCTTCTTCTTTTACAGGATACAAATTAGAGTGGAGAGGATGTGACAGGGTTTCTTAAATAAGCCTGATACAAGGTACTGTCCATCACAACCGGGATATGAGCAAGAGAGTGGATATAGTCTACGAGAAAGGCAGGCTCGAGCTATGGAAGGCTCTCTGGAGTAGTAAGGAAAACCACGACTATACTGTACAGAATGACAGAATTCAGAGTTCCATTCAATGTGGTATTGTGTTTTCTGATGTCTGCCGAGATAGTTATTGGAGGTAATACATATTATATTATTGTATTAATATTACTGAGTCTATTTTAAAAACTAACAGTACGCTCAGTGCTGTACAAAACAAAAAGACTACCTTGGGCTCCTGCCCCACATAGATGACACACTGAAGGATCCGTTGTCCTTGTAAGGCACACATTGAGGGCAGTGAGGTGGCCTGACACTCCAGCATGAACTCTGGAAGGCGTGATTCCTAAAGCAAGAACAATGCCTCTGAGAATCTTAGGGGGTGCAAGTGCGAGCATATGCACCATTTCACCCTTGATGAGCACCCACCTTTGGGCACCAGGCAGCTCTGCTTGTTGATACAGAAAGGGTGGGGAGCCATGGTGCCATCCCCACTCTATCCGCTATAGACAGCAATAAAATAGCCCAGAGTAGTCATTGCAGATCCTCAGCTGGTATAGATTCTCATAGAATCACAGGATTAGTCAGGACCACAAGGGTCATCAAGTCTAACCCCCTACCAAGATGCAGGGTTTATTGTATCTAAACCATCCAAGACAGATGGCTTTTCCAGCGTCCTTTTGAAAACCTCCAATGAAGGAGTTTCCACAACCTCTCTAGGCAGTCAGTTCCATTTTTCTACTGTTCTTACAGTTAGGAAGTTCTTCCTTAGATTTAATCTAAATCTGCTGTGCTGTAGTTTGAGCTCATTGCCTGTTGTCCTGCCCTCTGTGGCAAGAAAGAACAACTTTTCTCCATCCTTTTTATGGCAGCCTTTCAAGTATTTGATGACTTCTATTATGCCCCCCTTAATCTCTTCTCTTCCAAACTAAATATACCCAGTTCCTTCAGCCTTTGCTCATATGGCTTGCATTCCATCCCTTTGATCATCTTTGCCATTCACCTCTGGATCCTTTCCAATTTCTCTACATCCTTTCTATATACTGGTGACCCAAATAGCTCCACCAACCTCTCTTCTTTTCAGCCCCGGTTCAGGGCTGGGCACAGGTTTGCTAGGAACAAACACAAAGCAATTCAGATACAATGTATTGGCTGACTATTCACAGTGGGAGTACTCACATGAATAAAATTACATACATGCTTAAGTGCTTGCAGGATCCTGGCCATGACTGTAAATGTGTTCTGCATATAAGTTTTTATTTCTAGTGCTGTACTGATGCCAGGTGAGTCCTACCACACTAACCAAGCACAAGCAAATGAAACATTGTGTCAACGTGGGTGAGAACCTCCTCTCTGGAGCCACCCTTCAGCAGCTAATCATCAAGGTATGGGAAGATGTGGATTCCCTTCTTCCTAAGACATACCATGACCTCTGCCATTCATTTGGTGAAGACTTGGAGGACAGAAGAGAGGTCAGATGGGAGAATCATATACTGAAAGTGGCATTTTCCTATCACAAAATACAGAAACTACCTGTGGCTTGGCAGAACTACCACATGAAAATAAGCGTTCTGAAAACCAGAACACTGAACCAGTCATTCTGAGACAGCATGGGGAGGATAGCCAATAGCGTAACCATACAGAATCTCATGTACTTGATTAATTTGTTGAGACCACAAAGATTGAGACTGGGTCTCACCCTGCCCTTGGATTTCGGTATCAGGAAATACTGGGAGTAAAAGCTGTAGCCATGGTATCCCTGAAGGACTTCCTCACGCTTCCAACTTCAGTAGAGGGCTGACCTGCTTGATGAGCAGTGTTTTGTAAGAGAAGTCCCTGAAGAGCAATGGGGATGGGAAGTAGGAAGAGGACCTGGAGAGGAATGGGATTGCATAGCCCAATCTGACAATGTCTAGGACCCAGTTATTGAACATAACTGAGTCCCAGGCATTGTAAAAGCGGGCTAGCCTGTCCCCAAAGGGACAGAGGTGGAAGAGTAATGACTGGACCAGTTCTCTGGAAAAAGAAGTCAAAATAGGTGCTTGGCTTGCACCAAGGGAGGGCATGTGGACTGTCCAAAGCCTGAGCCCAACTGCTTCCTCTTGTGAGATCTATCCCTCTTGCTGTTGTTTTGGGGGAAAAGGTTGTGTAGAGGAATGCTGCAGGCAATATTCTTGCTGCTGCTTCGCCCATTAGTGGCGTCTTTGTGTGAACATTCCCAAGGACTTCAAAGTAGCCCTGGAATCACTGAAGGAGTGCAAAGTATCATCAGTCTTGTCTGAGAACAAGACTTGGCCATAAAAGGGCAAGTCCTCGATGGCTTGTTAGACATCCAGAGTGATTCCAGAGTTTTGCAATCAGGAACCCCTCCACAGAGATACCGCCAAGGCCATAACCCTGGCCAATGTGTCTGCAACATCAAGGGTAGACTGCAGGGACATTTTGGCCACCAAGCAGCCATTTGCAACGAACTCCCAAAACTCCTCATGCATAGCCTCAGGCAACTAGTCCTTGAATTTAACCATGGCTGACCAATTCAGGAAATCATACTTGGCCAGCAAAGCTTGTCGATTTGCAATCCTCATCTGTAAGGACAATGGAGGTATAGATCTTCCTTCCCAGAAAATCCAACCACTTGGAGTCTCTGTCCTTTAGGGTAGACTTGAACTTACCCTGCTGGAACCTGTTGTTTACTGCCATTAAAGCCAGGGAATTTGGAGCTGGATGGGGATAGAACCCCTCAAATCTGTATGGGAACAAAGTAGCACTTTTTCTTGTGTTTTTCCATTGATGGTACTCCACAGGGCCCTTGCTGGCTCACAGAGCATATCATTGATCAGGAGAGCCACTCTCCCAGGGACAGAGGGCTGTAAAATGTCCACCAGTTTTGCATATTCTCTTGGAGAAACTTTGACTAGATGCCCAGGGATGTGGCTATCTGGTTTAAAAGTTGTCCAGAATAGATGGGAAGGATGAACTAGGCAAGATTCGTCCAGCAATGAGAATGAAGGGCTCATCTGAGCCAGAACTGGCTCTCTCTCCGGGGAAGATGTACCCAGGAAGAAGGACTCCATCAGCTCCATGGAGAGGAAGACCACCAGTGCCTGGGCTTATGATTCATCCAAAGCCACCACCATCAGTCTGGCAGGTGACTTTGGCTTTGATCAGGAAAAAAGTGGAATCACCATGAACAAGAAGTGCCCCATTGAGTCCAAGGCCACTGATGGGGTAGGACACTGGTGGCCAGTAGAGGCTAGGCCCGGAACCTCTGTCTTGGTCACCAGGCACACTCCAACCCTATGAGACATGCTGGTTCACTGGTAGCCCTTGTAGTTCATCTGATGATGTAGAGTGAGAGAATGACCACTTTGACTCGGAATCAGAGCCCTGGGATGCTGGCAACAGGGGCAGAGAAACAGCTCAGGGGGCCAGTAGCCAGTCCATTTCATCCATCTCCCAGAATGAGGTGGGAATCAGCATCCCCACTGAAAGCAGAACTCTTGTTACTGAGCATGCTGTTGCCACAGGCAACATTGGTCCCAGTGCCAATGGCCACCACACTGATTCCACTACTGGCTCTGTCCCCACCATGGGAAGGGGAGTGTCAGGATGCCGACAGACACAGAGGTTCAGTGGCTTACTCCATAGGAGGGACTTTTCCATGGTGCAGCCCTGGAAAAATCCTGGACTAATGGTGAGCGTGGGACTAAAAGGCAGAAGAGGTCTGCATCTGCCTGGTACACCAATGACATGGACACAGTCGGTACTGGCATCTCTCTCATTGGTATTGTACTCAATGGAGGCCAGAAACAGAGTTAATGGTACAGGGTTTCTGCCCTTCCCACTTGGTACTGGGGAAAGATCACAGGTACCTGCACCATCCCGCATGCTTGTACCAGCCTCGTGCTGGTCCATGCTTTTCCTGGGGGAGGCAGAGGAGTCACCCCGCAACCTGGAGCAGTCCTGATTGGTCTTATGAGATCACTTCCTTGGTGCTGACGATGGAGAATGGCTCCTCTGTCTCTTCAGTGAGGTGCCTGCCCCGGAATGAGAAGTAGCAGTGCCTTCTGAATTTGAGAGTGATCTTCGGCCCGAGGAGACCCTCAGTACTGGATCAGGCCACACAGCCTGTTCAAGCAGGTGCTGGTTGAGGCGAAGGTCCCA
This sequence comes from Mesoclemmys tuberculata, assembly GCA_007922155.1. NCBI lineage: Eukaryota > Metazoa > Chordata > Testudines > Chelidae > Mesoclemmys > Mesoclemmys tuberculata. The sequence goes on from ML675603.1 coordinate 51,363,442, forward strand.
CACCACCTGTCTCCACTTCTTAACGATTTACAAATTGAACAGTGCTCTTTAAGGTGGGCCTTGCTGAGACAAAGCAAGCACCGCATGTGAGGGGTTGCTCTTGGGGATCACTCCTTCACATGAAGGACAGTGTTTAAACCCTAGTTAGGACATCAGCAGGGAACACTAACCGTCACCCAACACTATCTAATTACTAACTAATTAACTATATACAATAAGCTAAGATAAGACAAAATGCGAGGATGTGAGACTACAATCACACAGAGCTCCAACTCCAGCGATGGATGGCAAGAAGGAACTGAGGGGGGTCAGGGTGGCGCCACCTCATATAGCGAGGGGAGAGGCCACAACCATGACATGTAAGTGCCGCCCCTTGATGGATACCGCTAGGCAAAAGTCTCTGGCTCTAGTGCGCTGGGTGCACATACACTGAAGTGGAATTCATGTCTACATCTACTCGAAGAAGAACTAGGTCTTGGTGTGCTACCAAAAACACTCAAAATCACAGAGCAGAGACCTTCTGTGAAAATACCCTGATAGGTGAAAGTGCAATTGTGACATAAGGGTTTGGGAAAGTGTTACTACCTCTTGCATAGGAAAGGGGCAGATAGGACCATGAAGTCAGCACTTCCGTTAAATCAAATGCTTAATAACAATTTAGAGAAGCAGTTGGAGAACATATGTCCCATTAAATCAACCATCATTGTAGCACATTCGGGTTTCCCCTTTAGGTGTGACCCTAAAGAAATTGCTCCATCATCCTGCTGAGCATATCCCATGCCTGAGTCAGAAAATAGTTATATAACCTGCATTATTCAACCAACTAGTAAAGATATTTAGGTCATGTAGTAAGTGGTACCCGCATAGCCAAGTTAAAAAGCCACATCCTGTCATTAGGGTAACAAAGTAGCTAAAGAAGGACGTTGCCTTTTTGGATGGCTTTTTTTGGAATATTTTCAGGGCAGAGCTATGTGGTAGCTGCAGTTGATGTCCAGCAGGGATTTACAGTTACCAGGAAGAGGAGAGTTCTCAGTATTTATTTTCAAGATTTCTAGTGGTCCAGAATTAATTAAAAAGAAGGTGTCAGGAAAAATGTTACCTTATTTCTGAACTATTTCCCATCATGGTCATATAGATCATAGCTGGAGTGAGCAGCCAGTAAGATGATCTTTTAGACACACATTTTGGAAACTCTTTAGTCAATTATCACACAGCCAGTAGATTTAGGGCCAGTGATTAAATTACTGAGGGCTTTTGTTCTGAAGTATTTGCTCCTCCATATATCTTTCTGGGCCAACCATGTGCCTAGGGGTTTGTAACCACATTGTTATTCTCTTTCTTGCTTTCAGAGGTCTCATTACAGGTTGCTGGCACCAGCAGCTAGCTCCCTGCTTACTTCGGGTGACCACACCTCTCAGGAGAGACCGAGCACAGTAGGACAAGTCAGTCAATGAATAGGTCATATGACTATGTGAAACTAAAATGTGCATTTCTTCCTCAGAGGTGAAGGGTTTTATTTATTAACTATCTGAGGATTGCAATGATTTTTACAGCCTGGATAATTATCACAGCATGGGTAGTCTTCCTATAGTCTCATATTCACATGAGCCTGCGTCAGGCTTCGGAAGGAGGCCCTACATGAGGAGTTTTTGTATGAAATGTCTTACACGTTACTACAAGTGACAGGGAGCAGAAAGGATCACTGGGCCAGATTCTTAGCCAATGCCAATCATCAGAGTTTCATGAAGGCAGCCAGTAGATTTAGGGCTAGTGATTAAATTATGAGGACTTTTGTTTTGTGTACATATTGTGGTGTATTGCTATTATTTGCCTGCCATCCTGATAGAATTATGCTACGAAAATAGTAATTTTTTTTTAATTCTAAATTACTTTGATGATTTCTCAGTGAAAACATCAACACACACATAATAAATCTGATGTGTTGTTACTGAAGCCAAAAGGCTAAGTCTTCAGGTGAGTTGAGTGGAATTTACACAAGCTGAGGATCTGGCCCAACGACTTTAAAAGGAGAGAAAAGGAAATACTGTTCAAAGCTGTTCTCTGTTACACCGCTTTGGCTTATATGAAATGTTTTGGGGACATGACATTGGGATATTTTTCCCCCCAAAAGGATCAAATGCAAAAAATAAATAGGTATGCAGCGTGCTTCCCAGGTTATTCTAGTTTCAAAACTCTGTTGTTTCTTGCTGCAGTCTTTCCTTTTGCTTTGGTAAAACATCAGAGGGGAGAGGGTGACCCTGTGCACTTGCTTCAGATGAGTGTAAACAGAAGATGATATTACTTGTCTGAGTGAAGTGGACTATCCCATGGAGGAGAATAATAGCTGTCTCCTAGCACTGTTTTTTCTCAAAAAGACTAGTGAGAACTTAAAAGTCAAAAGACCCAAAGAAGATGGTGAAAGTTGATTACTTTAAGGATTAAACTGTTACCCTGGTGAAGTCAGCAAATACTGTTTCTAAGCAATGATTTCAGTTCTCTCCTGAGCACTATGAATCTCAACTGTGTGATTAGGAATGTATTTTTCTAAGATATAAATATCATTTTATTAGTCTTTGAAAATGTTATTTGATGTTTTGACTTCAATAAAAATACATTTGACAGCAATGCATAACAAATGCAGTTCATGATCGGAATTTCATGAATGTGTGTGTTTTAAAAAACAAAGACAAAAGAAAGCCTAAAACTATCCTTTTTAAAAATCGTAAAACTCTTGACTTTGCATGGCATTGTGAAGTATTGTGGTTCTTTTAATAAATGTATTTGCACTTAAGGTTGATTCAGTGTCATTTATGCCTACTTGAAATTCCATAGACACATCAGTGACTGACAAACATAAGGTACTATAGTTCTTGCCGTTTCCAGTTAGGAATGTAGCTATTTGTCACAAAGTTTTGATTATTATTTCATCAAGAAACTAGGTAGATATTAAAGGTTACCCAGATGGTTTATATATTACTATAATAATCTTCTGCATAGAAACTCTCACAAAGAAAATAATTAATCACAAACATACTGTGATCCCTGTAAAGCAGTGACTGTTTTAAGTTGAAATCCCATAATGGCTATGACCTTTAACCCTTATGTAACCATTTTTATCCTAGCTACTAAAGCGGCTGCTCATGAAAGGCCATCAAATACAGAAATAAATGCAAAGGTTAACAAAGTTAGTGGACCAAACAAACTTGATACTGAGAATGAACTTTCACATGTAGCAAAAAAATAAACACTATCCCAGGCTGATCTACACAGGAGGTTTGAGATGCCAAAATATTAAATGTTATTAAATGCATAATCTTTATTTTACAGATAACTGTTTACTCTAGGGGTTATCATCCTTTCAAATGATAGCAAGTCTTCACTGAAAAAAAGTTCATGCACTAGTGTGTTTTGAATGAGATCACTTTTGTTTAGAACTCCTCAAAATCATTTGTTATTGGGTTGGGGAGGAAAGAAGCTGAATCAAGATGCATAAACCTAGAACTACCATTCTGTTGGCACAGGAGTGAACAAATTCTGTTTTAAAAAAATCTGCATCAGTCAGTGGTTCAGGAATCTGATTTCTTGAAGGAAAGTTATTTTCAAGTTTTTAATATTCCATTTCCCCTGAACAGGTATGAAAAACCAAGTTTCCGCTCTGCAACTAGGCAACTTTTTTTTTCCGGAAACCCAGGCAATCATACAATATTTTGCTGGTAATTTCAACAGGACAGGATGCTAAGCTATGTCACAAAATGCTGAGTGAAGCTGTCAATAGGCAAAAACTGCTCTTTCTCAAATTTGACATGAAAAGCAAGTTCCAGTGTGTCTGGCAGTGTGTGTGCACACCAATAGTTAGAGAGGATATATTCATGTGAACAAAAATCAATGTCTGTTCAGATAAATTGTACTAGCCACTATAGCAGTAGCTGGTGCATTTAAGGGTCCTACACCAGTGACAGTGGCTGGAGATATTCTGCTTGCGCAGTGTTTGGGGAGCACACACAGAAGTGGCCATTTCTATACTGTATCATAGTGCAAAGTGCATTCCTCTAGTGTAGAACCTGCCCTGGAGATATCTAGCACCAATTGGTAGTTCTATGGTTTTACAAGTGCTGGCTTAGACACATAATTGGTCAGATCCTCAGCTGATGTAATTCAATATAGCTCCACTGAAGTCCACTGTATACAGTAATTTATACCAACTGATGATCTTGGCCCTATGAAAAGCAAATTTCTATTTCCCCACTCTGAAGGAGTCTTGAGGGGTGTGGGAAAAGTTCATTATTCCATGAACCGTCACCATCACAACCCTGTGCACCTGCACAAGAGTGGCCAGAAACTAGTCCAAAATGTAAAAATAAAAAAGGAATAATTTTTAACCACATCTAAAAAAACTTTCCCATTAACAGAACCAAGTTGGTATCCACAGCTCTAGTTAGAAAGTGACATCTTTTGGGTTATGGCAGAATATATAATTCAATGAAGTAAAAGAGAAAAAAAGGTTTTGGTTATACACAAAGCTTTTCAATTGGGGAAGATATTTCCATAGTCCATAAAATCATTTTTCAGATAGATAAAAAAAGAGTTTTTTATTTCTACATAATTTCCAGATTTAACATCATTAAATACCTTTTCTCAACTTGGATATCGCTCTTTGAAGTCTTTGAAATTGTTATTCTTCTGAGAAGAAGGATATTGAATATTTCCTACCAGTTATGAAATACAGTTATGAAATTCAATATTCTCCAGATGGTTGCTGAGACTAGGTTTTATCCTGGGCTGTGATTGACTAAACAAGTCACATGTCTACTGCATATCATTCTGAATTTTTTGTTCAAATAGGTTACCTTATTAAACTCATAAACAAAAATGCATTCTAATGCTAGCTTTAGAGCAGCAACTATAGATTCCAAATTTATCATAGTACTGTTCTGTTATTTACATTAAAGAGAGAAAAATAAAGGCTATTTTGGCACAAAATTATACCTGTGATGTTGGATTGTTAAAATTTTTTTATTTCCATGACTTTGGTGCTTTTCCACTTGGCTAATCCTCTAACTTTTCCTAGAAGTGGCATAGCAAAATCAAAATTAACACCCACTAGATTTTACAAATTAAGCAGTGTCAGACCATATTAGAATTGAATGGGACAGCTCAGAGGAACAACAAAGTCCTGAAGAAAGTGACAAGGGATATTCAGTAGGGGGCACTGTTTACTGAGCCAGGAATGAACATGTACCCAGGAGGGCAGAGGTACACACCATTCTAGTGGAGGTGTGGAAGAGACATAATATTGTGGTTCTAATCACTTGCTGTCATAAAAATCCGATGATGTTTTACAGTTAGTAGTAATAGTATTTCAGGGCTGCCTAAAGGTCCCAACAAAGATCCAATGAATCCACTGTGTTAGGTACTGTACAATCATATAGGAAGAGACGTTTACTGCCCTGATGATCTGAGATTCTAAATAGACAAGAGAGACAAAGGGAAGGAGTAGCAGAGTATTATTTCTTCCCATTTTACAGATGTGGAACTGAAGCACAGATTAAATGATTTGCTCAAGCCACATAGGAATTCTATGGTCAAAGCAAAATTGTACCCAGATCTCAGGAGTCCCAGTCCAGTGCCTTAACCACATAATCACCCTGCTCTGAAAGGCAGGATGTTAACATCCATTCTTATTCATACTCAAATTCCTGCCTATCACAATGTTCCTTGTAGTTTGAATTGGTAAATATGTTTTCCTTTACTTCCTGTCCTAATCTGTTGTGGGCTGTTGCTGGAAACTGTTGAACCACTGTATAGTTCCACACCAGAACCAGCTCCATTTCAGAGACTTTTGAAATGGTCACTTTACAGTTTATGCATTACTTAAAGGCACCCATTCAGGAAAGCATGTAAGCACATACTAAAGTTAAGTATATGCTTAAATTCTTTACTTAAGTGGGGCCCAAATGTTTTGTGATTCTTCTGTGTGAAAGGTTATATAATGTACATTTTTTTTAATTAATTCTAATAATTATAGAGAATAATGTTGGTTGTGAATGAAATCCTTCCCTAACCGAAGTCAGTGGCAAAATCCCAACAACTTCAATGGGGCGAAGATTTTGCTCTATGAGTTTTTCACTGTGTACAGCTTGCAGAAGCAAAATATTAGAGATCAGGATTAATACTATGATTCAGCTTGATGAGAAACACATATTCAGTGATTTGTTTTTACAGAAAATTGTGTTTACATGAAAGAGAAACAGAAAGGCAGATGAAGAGGTTGAATCTGGTATTACAGTTAAAATGAAGTTGCTTTTTTAATCTTAAAGTGCACTTATTTTCTCGACTCATCAGAATTCCAGTTATTGCATAACTCACCACACTAATCAAGACACGTTATTTATTCCTGGACTTTTTTTAAAACTTATCGAGTTTGCCCAGGTTCCAGAATTTCAGTTTAAATATATCACTAACAATCTTTGTAAATGCTCCAGTACTAGCAATGTATTTGAACACCTGCAAAATTCATTTAATGCCTCAAATTGCAAATGCTGCAAAATTCAAAATATATTTAACATATTTGCAGTTTAAATATTAACCGCAGCTGCTTAACACTGTTCAAGGGGCCTGGAATGTACCTATTTTATACATCCCAAAGAGTAGTTATGATTGATTGTTCTTTCACGTTAACCATTTTGTTTTGTTGTAAGACAGAACCAAAATTACAGCAGAACTGGGCAAATCTGGGAAAAGCTGCCTGGTCAGCAAGCTTCTTTAGAATAAAGAAAAAATCCCCAAGTTTGGCAGACTCCAAACCTTAATTGAAGTCAACAGAGAATTGAAGAAAAGGAAGAAATTAATAAGGACAGCAAAATAAAGAGAAAATGGTTTATTTTTTTAATGAGTACTTTCACTCTGATGGATTGTCCTATCGTTCCACTCTACTGAAGGATAAGCCATGGCTCATACACAGCTGTGCATATGTGATCTACATATACTTGCTGCAGCTGGATTTTTTCAGTGGCTCATTCACAAACTTTGCAGAGAGATAGAACTTTCTGTGGTCACTGGCACTGATGATAATACTGTTTGCCACACTAGACTCAGTGCTTGAGCCAGATGCACTTATACGTACTTTCCCTTCTGAGTGTGAGGACCTGGTTCTGCTCTCATTTACACTGGTTATTTACGCTGACCTCCCTGGAGTTATTCCTGGTTACACTAGTGTAAGAGGACTCAGGGCTTCAGGGTCTATTATTTCTGAACACTTCTTTTTAATATCAGGGGATAGTAGGGGATTCTGGTAGAGATGAGACAATCTTGACTGGAATGAAATGACAACAGGAGGTGCCACTGTGCAAATTCTTTAGCATTTGGTTCTACAGCAGCTCTTGCTCTAGTTCTTTTAACAGTTAATTCATCAGTGAAGTAGAATGAGGAAGGCCAGTAACATAGATATGTAACGTACATTCTGCTCTTCATTTAATTTCACAGCAACTTTTCTCTGAATTATTCATTGATTAGAGAATATCCTGGGTGTATATGATTGAAATGACTGGCAACCAGCACTGGGCATCCTGTTACCTTAGTCAGGCTTCTAGGGTTACTATTGTCTGTCATCCACCTCCAAAGGGTTCTCCTGCAGAGTTCCCACACAGCTCCCCCACATCATTCAAGGTGTATATACAGCTGTTGGGAGAGCTGATGAGCTAAGACAGGCTGAAGTGGCAGCAGTACATAGACAAATCCCAGTTCTACATCTCTTTTATGTCAAATGTAAATAGCATCCTCAAATGAAAGGCCTAGCTGAAATTAAAACCTGGAAGAAGCTCATTTCTGAATAAAGATGAATACAGGTGAGACTAAGAGTTTGTCTATACTGTGCCACAGTGCTGACTATGGGGGAGTGAATAGCAGAGCTCAAAGTGTTGCAATCTAGCTTTCCCATTTGGACAATAGTGACATGAACTGAAAGGTCCCCAATTTGCATTAATGTAGTCCTCTTTCAAACAGAACTATGTTAACGTGAAATAGGTACCTTTTAGTTTACACCACCAGCATCCACACGGGGTGTTTTGATCATAACACTTTGGTTCGGTCTGCAGCTCACATCCCAGCAGTCCTCATTCCGGTGCAGTGTAGACATAGGCTATGATGATGCTGGGAGGAAGAGCAAAGTGCTTTGAAGTGCACTTCCTTCTCTGCACCATCCGCCACTGCTGAGGATATCTGTCCTTAAACTGTTAAGTAATTTGCAGCCTTAATATCCGTTTGGACTCCACAGTGTTACTGGTTGCCTAAATAGCTTTGGTGGCAACCCCTCTCATATCCCACTTCCATCTAGAACTGGTTAGAAAATTACACCACATCTTAATAAACACTGGTCTGGCTATGGCGAGTTATACATTCATGACCTTTAAGATGGATTACTGCAACTCAATATATCTAGGAATGAAGCTACCCTGAAAAATCTCCAGCTGGTACAAAACTCGGTTGCCCAACTGCTTAGTAACACAGATTATCATTAACACATTACTCCAATGCTTCACTCTCTGCCTCATTTTGTTGCAATTTTTTTTTTCTTATACAATAAAGACATTTGATTTTAAAAAAGTTGTCAGTAGCTTGCTAACTAGACAATGATACAGTCCTACCCTCTTGCTTCTGTAGCCCTATCTGGCCCTTCACTCTGCCACATAGTAAATGCCCATGAAATGGAGCTTCTCCCAAAATCTTGGCCCCACCCTTTGCTCAGTAGAACCCTGCTTCTGGTGCAAGGAAACCTTCGATGGCTATGGATTTGCCCAGCAACAAACACTTTACATTGCAAGTTTCCAATTTCTTCTAAGAAGGGTTTTGATGTGAAGAATTTAATAAGGAGAATCAGTAGAAAAGGTAGGAACAGAATTCAGGACCTCAAGGCTCCCAGCACTGTGTTTTAGCAAGAAAGCAACAGGGACAAAGAAAGGATGAGCCCTTTTCCCAAGTCCTCAGTCCTGGATCATTTAAAAAGTCATCTGGGTCCGTTGGGAGCCTTCCCAGAAACTAGCTGGATCACTGCTGAACATATATGCAATATGTTGGTCCTGAAGGGAACACGTAGGGTACATCTATACTGCAAAAAAACAAAACAGAATAACCGCCCAAAAACTTGGCAGCAAGTTTCAGAGCTGGGTATACAGACTCGGTGATGTGCTACAGAGCTAAAAATAGCAGTGTGGATGTTCCTGCCTGGGCTGGAGCCCTGGCTCTGAAATGGAGGGTAAAACAGTGGAGGGACTCAAAGCCTCGGCTCCAGCTTGAATAGGAGAGTCTACATTGCTGTTTTTAGCCCCATACTACAAGCCCCATGAAACCAAATTAGTTGACCAAGACTCTGAGACTTGCTGCCATGGTTTTTTGGGGCAATGTAAATGGACCCTTAGAGCTGTATTCAGTGTTCATTGAAATCCATGCAAGGATACCCATTTTCTTTAATGGGTGCTGGGTTGGACCCTTAAAGAGAAGGAAAATCTTTGTTTGTTTTCATCTTGCTCAGTACATAATATTCAAACACTCAACACTTGGTCAACTCAAACTCAGGATCTTCCATGTAGCAAGGCCACATTCGGCTCCTCACAGGGAGGACTATTTGCAAGCCAAATTGCAAACCTCAAACATCATCTATTTCAGTTGCAGGTCTGTTTAAACACACACACACACACACACACACACAAATAAAATCACACAAGCACTCTTCTAAAATGAGATACATTTTCCCCTACCTCCTATGATCTCCAAAATGACAGAATCATTTTTACTCAAACTTCCAAAATTCAAGCATGGAAAATGTCAGCCCCAATCACAAATGTTTAGCAAATTTTGATCCTAGGAAAACAGGGGTTTATCGTAGAAAGGATTTTGCAAATAACTATACCAGCTGCCACTGCTTCTGCCTCTCCCCTAATAAAGTGGTAACAAAAGTGGTAACAAAAAATGTCTGTGCTAAAAAAAAAAAAAAATCTAATTTTACATAGATTCTTTTTGTCTGGTGACTGATTTTGTATAATTAAATCTCTCTATAAGAGATATATCTTAGAAGTGATTTTTGTTGTTCATTTAAACTTTTCACTGGCTTTCATATGCGTCCCATACATACGATTGGGCCAAATTCTCTTCTCAGTTAAATTGATAGAAATCAGATTCCAGAATGATGATTCCATTGATTTCTGTGATCTTAAAGCCTGATCCAAACTCTGGGGAAATCAGTGGAAAGCTTTCCACTCACTTCATTGGGCTTTGGATCAGGCCCTTACTTTGCATTTACACATGTAGAAGTAAAAGTAGAATTTTGTCCTCCATATATCTTCATGGACAAACTCTTTACTAAAAGCAGTGCTGTATTAGAAGTGCCAGAGTTTCTCTTATTAGTCAATCACTGACGAGTAGATGATGCACAGTAGAAAATTGCTATTGGTCACCATTTAATGGAATGAACTCTAGAAATATTTTTATGTTGACAAAAATCTTTCTCTCTCCCTTTTGTGACAGCCAACAATCAAGCCCTGGGCTCACTGACAAATGATCCCATGCAATAAAAACCTCAACCCTGCCACAAAGCACATCCCAGACCTATGATAGATCAAAAAGAAAACCCAAGACAGAAACCCCAGAGAAAAATCCATAGAAATATTAATCAATTAGGAAGCTTCAGGGTTTTTTAAGAAATGAGGCTTAAAACAAACTAAAAAATCAAGAGAAATGTATTGAGAATTTAACTCAAGAAATAAATGATGTTTCAATGAATTTTCATGATGATTCTTTTTTAAAGAAGCTCGCAAATACCACCAGGTAAGCATTATTTCATTCACTGTAGTATTATACAGTAATTGCCTTTCCTCTCTTTATCTCCCCTGCTTTAAGATATGTTGATGACAAATGCTATATAAGAGCTAGGCATTATTATTATTTATTATTATCCTCAAAAGCCTCATTCCAATCACTACTACAATGCTGTGACCACAGTTTGAACATTAAGCTTTTTATCAATAGTTCTGTTAAGTACTTTGCGTAGAAAAGTTGCTCTCTCCTAGTATCTCTCCTAGTTGGTGACGTTATTGTTAAGATTTTTCTTTTTTACTAAGCCTGGAGAGCAAAAGGAAAGAGGATAAGCTATCTTATTGTGAAAACTGCAATCAGATTTCTTTTTTTAAAGATAGCTTAATAGGAGAGAAAATGTGCTTCTTGTTGCTTCTCTCTGAAGCATAAAGAAGTTTTATTGTTTTTTTCCTGAGGTGTTTTCGACTTCCTTTTAATCTTAGAAACATCATGATTATTATGTTCTTTTTTCCCTGTGGCTACTGGCAAACTCCTTGAATGGCTTGAGCAATAGATTGTGAGCTCTCTTGACTGTCAGTCGAAGGGTTAGGAATGTTGCAACTTTTACAAAGAAAGCTTTTCTCCCATGTGTTCATTTGGTTGCTTGAGTTAAATGGGTATTTGGATAAATAATAGTAATAAAAGTACTGCAAATAGTGACTAAAAATCCTTTTTTTTTTTCAATTGCTTAGGTCTCAGGCCCTGGAGATGTTCTAATCCCACTGGGTCTCACTCAAAAACAGGGAAGTCAGAAGTAAATATTTCTAATATAAAAAACCAATGAAGACACTTTTAAGAAGAGTGTTTTCTAGCAAGAGGAACAGTTCAATGAAGCCCTAAATTTAGCTATACCATATTTAGCAAAGTATCTGGTGTTTAGTATTGTTCAGATGTTTTCCAAAGGAAAAAAGTGAGCTGGACTATAAGGTTTGCAGAGTAGGGTTTTTTTTTTAGAAATGCGTATTTTGCTATATAACTTTTAAAGCTTTCATTTTAACAGTTCCTGTTAAATTCTGACCTTTTTCCTCTCGCTGATACATGTTCCAACCACTATAGAACACAGTGAATATTCTCAGGGGCTTCATTGGGCTATATGTTTGCCTCCCAAAGATTTAGAAATGCTGTCTGTGCACATTCTGCATTGAAGGTGATGGTTTTATATGGTTTCATTCATATCCTACACACACTAATGAGTCTGTATCTGACAGTCTGAGTTACTGGATACAAAATGTGCACTAAAGGTGCAATTTCTCAAATGAGGTATGTTTCAGCCCAGGCAATACTAGCATGTACTCTCAATCTCTAGGTGGACTCATTTTCTTAGAAGAGGTAGTCAGCCTAAGCATGATAAATGAGAGTACATTAATATCCAATTCTGAATATGAATTCCAGAAGAATTGTTGAAACCCCAAAGAAATAATACAGATTTAAAATGGCCTTCTCTGATTTGTTTCATTAGGGACAAAACCTCAGAGTGGTCTTTGTTCATTATGCTACAAATGTTCATTATTTTTGCAGTGGATCGGGCATGCATTTTCATCCCCAAGAACTTATTTATAGTCTCAGCATTTCCATTTTGACATTAGAAAAATATACAACCAAAATCTATAAGACTTTGATTAAATGTTGATACAGCTGATTTCAACACAGCCAAAGCCAGTGACCATACATGGAATCTAAACAACAGCTAGTAATTACAATGTCAAAGGCATGTATACACTCTGTGTTATGTTTCATTGTCTGGCATGCAAATATAGGCTTGGTTTCCTTTGCACTATTTCCAAAGTATAAAGAAAGTTAACCAGAGAGTTCTGTTTCGTTTACACAAAAGAACAAGGTTCAATCATGTTTGATAAGTTGCAAATTACTGGTAATACCACAAGTGTTGTTACAGCTGCTAAGTGTGGTCAGGAGGATGTACAAAATACAGCAACAGCATGAATCAAAAGAAAAATTCTAAACAATTTTGAATGATAGTGTATAGTACTGCTAACTTTAACTTGGTGCTGGGGCCTGTAAAAGGCATCTCAGGCAGTGGTGAGATATGCATAATAAGTTGCCACGTATGTAGTCAGTGTTTTTCTGCTCCAGTCGACTTCCCACTTTGCTTGTACAAACAAAATGAATTTGTCTTAGTTGTATACCATAACTGCAGAACACTTGAGGGAGAGAAGGGACTCTTGGGGATGTACAAGACTCTTTAACGTCTTTGATAAAGAAGACAAAAACCTTTGTCTTCTGAATTTGCATCTGGAGAGTTTGATGGATAAAGAGTTACTGAACATGGTACCTCTAAATGTTATGTATGTTAAATATTTGGGGAGGGGACAATTCTTCCTCCTGTCTCCCTGGATGAGGTGGCCTTACATGGAGTGGAACTGGTTTGGCGAGGGGGATTCCATTTGGGGAGGCTTCACAGGAGGTGCACACTCTCAGCAGACATAGATCCAGACCCTCATCTCTTCTAATCCCTTGCTCTTAAAGCTATTTTAAGGCAACAGTTGAAGATTCCCCCATGCTGGGAAAGCCTCTGGTGTCAGGTGCCTCATATAGTGGGCATTCCTGGGGAACTGCTGTGGGGACCATGGAACCATCTCTCCAGGGAATGCCTGTGCCCTTTGCACATGGGTCATCTGGGGTGCAGTCAGATGATCCATTGCTACATGGATCACTTGGTCCAGTTCTCTGACAAATGAATTGGGCTAGAGTACTGGTTCTGAGTCTTTCTGCTCCCATTCTGAAACACAGGAAGGAAGATTCCTCACCACCTTGCCTCATGCGATTTTCCCATCACCCCACTAAATTACTCAGACCCAGATGCTGGGCACAGGATTTACATCTTAGTTTTTAAATAATCTAAGGGCTAGTCCACACTAGAAGCACTACATCGGCACAGCTGCACCACTGTGGCATGTCTGGTGAACACTCTCTAATCTAAGCCAATGGGAGAGCTCTCTCCCATCGACATAATTACTCCACTTCTGCAAGAGGCAGAATCTATGTCAACTAAAGAGCATCTCCTGCTGGCATAGCACCGGTGTGGGCAGTGCTTATGTCATAGTAACTTGCATCGCTCAAGGGAGTGGCTTTTTCACATCCCTGAGCAACAAAAATTACATTGGTTTAAGTGGTAGTGCAGACCTGCCCTTGGATTTTGTATTTTTTCTTTTCTTGTGCATTTGTATAAATTATTATAAGAGCATGTGTTAGTTTGTATGTTTTCAAATAAATAAATGATGTGAAATGAAAGAGAGAGAAAAAGATGACAGATATATAATTCCAACTGCTGATATAGCAATTACTAAAGAAATAAAAGGTAATGGATGAATTAGCAAAATGGCCAGTTATTTCAATGGAAGCAGAATTGGTCTTGTTTGCTTACAGTTTGACTTGAATACAATCCTGTTTTGAGATTCAATAAAGCTTAGTTAATTAACTTTTAAAACAATTTTTATACTACCTCTGGACATCCTGGTTTCATCTAGCACCAGAAGAAGGTGAAGAAGAAATTACTCATCTTCTGCAGTAACGACGGTTCTTCAAGATGTGTCTCCCTATGGGTGCTCCAAGGTAGATGTATTTGCGTCCCTGCACTGCTGATCAAAGAACTTTGTTATTAGTGTCCATTAGGCTTGCGCATGCACTGTCTTCCCCTGTGCTGTGCCACCAGGCATGCCAACAGGTGCAGGCTAAACCTCCTCAGTTCCTTCTCTACCACAAAGTCATAATGAAAACTCCGAAGTAGAGGGAAGGAAGACGGGTTGTAGAGAACCCATAGGGGGACACATCTTGAGGAACCATTGTTACTGCACAAGGTGAGTAACTTCCTCTTCAAGTAGTGTCCCTGTGGTGTTCCATGGTAGGTGACTCCCATGCAGTATCCCTACTGGTGGGTTGGGACTTCCGAGTCTGGTCAGATACAGATGACAATACAGTAGAGCCTATTGATATTGCTGAACCATTGGATCTGTCTGCAGCGGAAAGGAAACGTCCAGGATATTTACTGAAAACTCTTGTCCTATCTAAGTAGAAGGGTCAGAGCTCTCCTGACATCTAGGGCATGTAATATAGCCTCCTTGATGTCTTGGTGAGGCTTGGGGTAAAAAGTTGGAAGTGAATCAATGATTCATGTGAAATGGAGAGGTTACCTTAAGGATAAATTTTGAGCGTAGACTAAGCATAAT
Source organism: Mesoclemmys tuberculata (assembly GCA_007922155.1). Lineage (NCBI taxonomy): Eukaryota > Metazoa > Chordata > Testudines > Chelidae > Mesoclemmys > Mesoclemmys tuberculata. The sequence goes on from ML675603.1 coordinate 51,378,471, forward strand.
GTTTTTCGGGAAGAATACCATGTAGATGGTATCGATCATTTAAATATGTTCTGAAATACCATCACGTCTATCTCCCGCTCACGATCTTGTGGGAACTTGTGACTGAGATTGTCTGCTATCAAATTCTGTGCACAGATGAAGTAAGCCACGGATAGTACATTGTTGTGGGAGATGCACCAGTTCCACAGCCTGATTGCTTTGGTGCAAAGGAAGGGTGATCTGGCTCTCCCCTGCTGATTGATATAATACATACAGGCTATGTTGTCTGTTAGGAGCTTCGTGTGTGATCCTGTGATCAGCGGCTGGAAATGAGTGCAGGCATTCCTGACAACTCTTAGCTCGAGGAGATTGATGTGGAGGGACATCTCCGAGGGTGAACACTTGCCTTGTGTCATGAGGCCATTTAGATGTATGCCCCACCCTATCAGTGATGCGTCACTGGTGAGAAGCAATGATGGTGAGATTTGGGAAAAAGAGATCCCTTTGCAAACATTGGTTGGGTTCTTCCACCAATCTAGGGAGTTTTTTAACCATGGTGGGAGGTGACAGGGATTTGTCTAGCCTGTCTCTGTTTGATCTCTAGACTGAGCTGAATTACATTTGCAGGCATCATATGTGAAGCCTAGCATGTGGTATTACGGCTGTGTCCACTGCCGTGCACCTCGGGGGCTGGAGACAGTATCTGGCTGATACTTGCAGTCTGCTTTGAATTGTGTCTATCAGCGAGGTGAACAGAAATCTGTGTTGAAGCAGGAGTGCTCTGGCATGTAAGGAGTTGAGGTCAGTCCCTATAATTCCAGGCGTTGTGACAGAATGAGGGTTGACTTTTGGGTATTGATCTGTAGACCCAACTCTGTCTCTCTGGTGACCTGGTGAGCCTCCCAGAGAGAGTGGGTTCTGAGGAGACAGTCATCAGGCTAAGGGTAAATCATTATTCCTTGAGAGGGTAAGTGGTTAGCTACCACTGACAGAACTTTGGAAAATACTTTTGGGGCCGACGATAGCCCAAGCGGGAGCATTCTGTATTGGTAGTAGTCTTGTCCCAGGGTAAATCTGAGGAATCATCTTTGAGCTGGTAAGATTGAGATATAAAAGTGTGCACCCTGAAGGTCGAGGGCTGAAAACCAGTCTCTCTGTTCCAATGCTGGAATGATTGTTGATAAAGAGACCATCTTGAACTTTTGACCCTTGACAAGGGAGCTTTGAGGTCTAATATGGGTCTCCAATCTCCCTTCCTCTTCAGTATTAGAAAATAACATGAGTAGAACCCTGTTCCTCTCAGATTTGAGGTACTGGTTTTATGGCTCCTAGCTGGAAGAGACCATTGACTTCTTGTCGTAATAAACTCTTGTGAGAAGGGTCACTGAACAGGGATGGGGAAGAGAGTTGTGGACGGGATAGGGAGGTGAAATGGATAGAGTACCCAGTTTGAATTATCTCTAGGACCCATTGGTCTGATGTTATGTGTTCCCAGGCACTGCTGAACACTGCCAATCAGCGACCAAATGGGTATGACTCATTGGTTGGCTATATCAATTGGGGGGAATGGTCTAGTAGCGCTTCGACTGCCTGTCAAAATTGGTGTTTGGATGAAGAAGGTTGAGTCTATGAAGATTGCAGGCCTGGTATTTTGCATTTGTGAAATTCCCCTTTTTTCCTTTGTAGCTCGTTGTGTCATTGGGGTTGGTATTGTGACGTATATGGTCTATATTGGGATTGGGCACTAAATTGTCATTTTTGTCCCATTGTGTAGTTACCCAATGACCAGAGTCTAGCCCTGGAATCCTTCAAGATGTGAAGAGAGGCATCAATCAGTCTTTTCTGTGAAGAACCTTGTGCCCTCAAAGGGGAGGTCCTCACAGTAGACTTCACCTCTTTTGGGAAATCCGAGAGGCGGAGCCATCATGCTCATTCCATAACCCCCGCCATGAAGATCGACCTCCATGCTGTGTCAGTGGTGTCGAGGGCAGATTGCAGCAGTGTCCTTGATACTTTCTGCCCCTCCCATAAGATTGCCTTAAATTGGTCCTGATGTGACTCTGACTCTGGTACCCACTCAATAAAGTCAGACAATTTTGGATAGTTGAAATAAATCATATTTTGCCATGAGGGCCTGGTAGTTGGCGATATGAAAATGTAGGGTGGCTGAGCAGTATGCCTTCCTGCTGAACAAGTACAGGCATTTCCCATCTTGGTTGTACGGAGTAGTCCTCAACCAGTGTTGATGGCCGCAGGAGTGGATGGCATCTACCACAATAGAATTTGATGGCGGGTGGGAGAAGAGAAATACATATTCAGGGATTTTGTCTGCCTGCTTACCGGTTGGTGCTATTGATGCTGGGGTTTGCCGGACCCCATTCTCATTGAGTCCAATATAGTCTTATTAATTGGGAGGATGATCTTGGAGGAGGATAAGGAGTGGAGGATGTCCAGGAGCTGATGGTGGGTGTCCCTGACTTCCTCCAATGCTATCTTGAGGGTTTGTGCCACCCATTTTGCCAGCTCCTGGAAGAGGCAAAAGTCATCCATCAGAGATAGTGTTGAAGGCATGACAACTTCTTCAGGAGAGGAGGAGGAGCTGGTCTTCCGGGTTACCTCCTCCTCAGCACCACTCTCCTGTTCCTCAAAAATGTCTTGTGGAGGTTCTGAAGATCAAGAACCACAGTGGAAGGACTGTGTCTCGAGGGCTTCGGGCAAGGCTCAGAACTTGAGAGGTCTGTGGGTGATATGGTGCCCATGGGTCCCAATAGGGTCATTGGGGTGGAAGTGGCATAGAGCCCCGCAGTGATGCCCAGGAATGGCCACACCATGATGGCTGTGGCTGGGCCTTGTTGGTTCTGAGCACCATACAGAGTCTAAGAGGAGTACTGTGAAGTATTTTCTTCCTGCTCAGTGTCTGAACTCCCACTAGAGTGTCGGGGAGTGTGGCACAGCAGCAACAACAATTTCCATGTTGAGTGGAGACTCGGTGAGGAGGTCCTGGTACTAAGAAGGGGGGATCCCAGTGTGCCCAATATGCAGAGGTCACCAGAGTGGTGGAACTCCATCAGTACCAGCCATCCTGGTGTTGGCAGTGGTGCCAGGAGTACAGTGACCTTGTCCGTGCTGATCACTCCAGTGCCAGATGAGGCATCAGTGATGGTACCGAGGATGATTTGTGTATCGGGAGCGCCTTTTTAGTGAGTGCTTACTCCTGTCTCTGGGTGCCGGTGACTTGGTGACCGTGCCCTTTGGGTCCTTGGGCTTGTCAGTGGTGCCAGCTGCTTGCGGTCTCCGTGAGCCGTGGGTACCAGTTTGTGAAGGTCTCATTGACAATGGTGCCAAAGATACCAAGTGAGTTGGAGACTGCTTACAGCTAGCTCGTGGTTCACTTTGAGAACTTCCTGCTCTCCTCTTAGATGACTTGTGAGAAGGGTCAGCAGCCTGCTTCTTCACTCTCAAGCCCTTAGATGTAGAGACTGCGGAGAAGACTTACACCTGCTTGGGGGCTCACAACATGAATCTTGTGGGTGTCTGAGAGCTGCTTCCATGAAGATAATCTTAAATTCTCTGTCCTTGCGGGAATGTGGCCGGAGCTGCTTGCAGAGATTACACTTCTGCTTGATATGGCCCTCCCTGAGGCAGTGAATCCACTTAGAGTGCTTGTCTGCAATTGGAATCGGCTCCTTGCAAGTGAGGCACTTCTTGAAGCCCGGGTGAACCGGGCATCCCCATTGGGACAGGAAGGAACCCCGGTAGGGACAAGGCAGAAAAATTAAAGTGCTTTTTTTTAGGGGGGCGGGGGGGATTTTTTGAGGCATAAAATAACGAAGAGGGTAAAGAACAATTATAACTATACTATTAACAGTATGTTCTGATATTTATCACTATAAACTATGTATTTTCTTATAAATAGAAGAAAACTAAAATGACAGGAAAATGATAAAAGATAAAAACACCATATCACCCATGGGGGAACACTTTTCACAAAATGATTTCTTTACACCATTCTCAAAGGAAATCTGCAAAACAACTTCAAAAGTTGAACCTGGGAGCTTAAATTAATAAGTTTGCTAGACACTGAACATCATGGACTGAATAGAGACATGGGATTTATGCACCCTGCCCCCTGCCCCTCAGTTGCTTGTTTTCCCCCCTCCCCTATCTTCCTTTCCCCTTATCACTGGTGGGGTGTTAATAGGCCACTTCAGCTTGAATGATCCCTTGAAATACATGTTAAATACTTATGCTAAACAATCTGTTCCACCTTGAATTTAGCTAGAGTACCTTTCCCAGAAGACCTGAAGAACTCTGTGTAAGCTCAAAAGCTTGTTTCTCTCACCTACAGAAGTTGGTCCAATAAAAGATATTATCTCACCCACTTTGTCTCAGTCATCTATCAGCAACACATTGACACTTTATGTCAAAGTCCGCTCTTGGTTTTATGGGTCCAATTCTGCATCTGTATAAAGGAGGGCAGAATGACCTTTTTCATTAATTTATTTCACTATGCTTTTGATGTGAATCAATGTTGACACCTCTTGATTTTATTGAGAGTCTCTATGTTTTCCTTGAAGCCTTACACACCGGAATCAGGTGAACACAACAGAGTCTTTGCTTTCATTTTTAAAAAAAAGTAAGTTTCTAACCCTTGTTATGGAAACAAATTTGAAAATGTGAGCCCCAAATGGTCAAAAGCCAGAAGACAAATCAAAAGTACCTCACATTTATCCTTTAAAAAAAATCTCCTAATTTTTAAACCAACCTTACAATGTTTTGGAGGCCTCACTCATGATTTTGAATGCTTGGAGTTGGCAATACTGTGGACACATCACAACGGTACTTGGTATTGTTTATACCTCGTATGGGTATTATTTTCCTATTCCCTTATATGGCTGTGACATTCCTAAACCTACAAGTAATTACAATGCACAGGACTCTGCATTTTTAAGTGAAGCATTTCTTCTGTACTCCAGCCTATTCAATCAGGATGTATTCCACAACTGGAATAGCTTGCACTAGGTTAGCCCCCTGGGAAAGTTCTAATTTACAAAAGCCTGTTTAGAAAAATCAAATCTATTTAAAGGCATTACATTATAAACATAAACTCCCTAATGAGCTGTAGTGAAATGGCTCTAGGCTATAACTTGTGAAGTTCAAATGATTTAGCTTTTTTCTGCCATGTATTATTTTCATTTAATCAGCATCCCAAGGACTGTAAAGAGTCCAGCTGTTCACAGTGAGTCTTAAAGATTCCAGCCAAATGCAAAGGCTTGTCCAATTGTCCCCTTCTTTACAGTGTTTGGTTAAAGGCTTATTAATTGATAGATCAAATGGTTCAAGTAAAAATGCAAGGCAGACATTTGACTCTAATAGAAAGAAATACACATGCTAGAAAGATTTGGAAAAAAAGAAAGCAGGCAATTAGTGGTGCCAGCATCGTTTGTCTAAACTAGAAGGAAGTAAGAAAGGGAAGTGCCAACCAAGAGTCAAGTCCCAATGGGTAGGGGAGAGGAGGGTTGATGTACTACCCTAGTTCCAAGGCTGCATTTCCTTGGGATTTCCATCAGAAACTGATAGCTGTATACTTCAAGGACCTGATTCTCCTCTCCATATCCCAGTTTTAAACTGGTGCAAACCCTCAGTGGAGTTACTCCTGATTTACACCGGTATGAATGGAGAATCAGACTCATTGTCCTTATGGTATGTATGATCCCTGCATGTCGCAGTTAGCTCTTGTACAACTGAGCACTCTTCCACAGGAGGTTGGAGAATCCCTGTCCAACAAGTCATTTAAAACAGGACTGGAGAAAGCAATGGAGAATTTATAGGGAGAAATGTTGCATTAGAAGAGGAATGGACTGGGTAACTGAAATTTCTATAATTCCTTCATGGAAGACTATTCTACTTTTAACTGTAGGTCTTACTCGTAGTTTGCCTCGGGTTGGCTTTCAGTACTGGAAATGCACACCTTAATTATATAATAAAATGATAAAATATAATGTCAGCACTTTATACAACTGATTACCTCCTCTTTTCAACACTTATTTCCAGAGCCAAAAATTCAAAAGGGGTGCATATTACAGGATCCTGAACTTTGGTCTGCTCAAAATCATCTGATTTTTATAAACATAAAAAGCAATATTTTGCAACATTTAAGTACTAAAGCCTCATCTTGAAGGAAAAATGTGGCAAAAGCAAATTGTGTATTAAGAGAAACTGTGCCCTCTTAAATTATAGAGGTGGAGTAAATGAGTTTAAAAGTTTTCTGTTTTATATTAGTAAAATATATTGCATTTCAGTGGCTGTTACAAAACCTTGTAAGGGACAGGTACAAATGACAGTTAAAAAGGTTTCTTTATTTCTTTACTGGTAGTAAGATATTACTGGTTTGAGCAAGAAGCTCCGATACAGATGATTGGGAATTGCATTAGAACTGGTAATACAGCATCTACTGGTATATCGTAAAAGAAAATGATTTCAAATTGTCCATTGTAAAGAAAAGTGTGTGAATAAGAAAATGAGAGGTGGTGAATGTTATGGACCGGATTCTTATTTTCCTTATACACCACTCTGGCAGCATAAAGGGGCCTTTAAGTGCATATAAATGTAATATTCACCCATTTTAAGACTCCTTTATACTGTGATAGTGGTGTCAAATGGCGACAGGGTGAATGAGAACCAAACCCCAAATAGATTATGTACATCCTACATGCTCTTTGCAAAAAAAAAAAAAAAAATCACTTCCCCGATCTTTGTATTTTCTTTGGTTGTTTGCCTGTAATTTTATCACACAGAAGCATGTGTAAAAGTCATTCACCTCTGGCAACTTGGATTCAAATGCTGAAGAGACCACAAGTATAAATGAGTTTGGTGGTCTCATCTTCGCCTCTAAGAAAAACGTATCTGCACCACCAAACTGCCACACAATTCAGCAAGATATGCAGTTTGATTTAGGACTGGCAGGGGTATTACACAGCAGCCGTGACTTGAGAGGCCAGATCCTGGGCTGCAAGCCAAAAGCATTCAGTGCCACTCCAGACGTGGGGCGCAAAGGTGACTTTAAGCCAACTTTACATTCCCCTGAACCTCGGGACACCCTTGCACCAGTACGGTCTCCAGCATAAATTAGAACATCCCAGATGCTAATCTATGTTGGCTACTCATGATTCCCAGGGGCCATTTCAGCAGCTTTGGACCAGCTGTGCACAAGAGAATGCCGGCCACACCTCCTGTGCCAGTGATCCGCGGGGGGAGGGAGAGGGCAGCACTGGAGCTGTTACAGAGGTTCTACATTATTCTACTCCCCTGTCAAATGGGGATCCTCCAGCGGTTGGCCCATCTGATTTTAGCACAGGTTTGCCATGGGAGAGCAGCACAAAGCTAATATATTAGCGATTAAGGCATGAAGACAGGATGAAGGGGAAGTTGGCCAATGGTATGGTTCTACTGCAGTGTTATTAGCAACTCACGTTCAGGAGTACAAGGGTTACACACACCCAAAGGCAAGAATTAGCTAACCAGAGCTAAAAACCAAAATGAAGCCGTATACCCCGTCGGTGTAAATCACATCAGCATCACTGAGGCCAGTTTCCACCAGCTGAGGGTCTGCTCCTGAAAGTGGAGCCACAGAGTTTGGCAATGTAGTCAGTCTGTGTTTTTATTTATTTGCTTGGATGGAGGGAGCAATAATGAGTCTACAGCCTGGGAACTAGCAGCATGTCTTCTCAGGGTCGGCCCGCCAAACCGAATCAAGCTGACTGACATGCTAACGATAGGCAACCTCAATAAAGCGCGCTGACTGATTCCCTCGGATTAATGAATTACTGATCACTCAAACTGCGCTCGGGATAACATTTGGCAATAACACTGGACACTGAAATAACAATACATCTGCAGCAAGACAGTGAAGAATTAGTCTCCGATTTGTGTTCGCAAGCAATTATATACACATTCATGCTTTTCTTAAATATACATGGAGAAACAAGTGTCAGTCATTAATGATTTTTTTTGGTCCTTCCGCATAACTATCCTCCCCATTATTTCCTATTCCTAGGACTGGGTTTATTGAACCTTACCCTCCTGGGAAGGAAAGCGCTGACAACGCAGGTTTTCACGTCCCCCCGTGGCTAATTCATGGAATACAGCTGGATGTGCTTTTGAAGGACATTGCTTGCTTCATCATCATAGCTAGATATAAGGGGCAGCTCTGAAGTCCTGAGTTGTGGGGTTTTTAAATGACATATGGTTATGAATCTAATTGTGCAGGGTTAAAAGTGGCTAATAATCCTGGCATGGAAGAAAGTCCAAGCGGCAATGCCTACCTTCAGGTTTGCATGATCAGTGAAAAATGGGGGTTTTGCTGCTGACTCCAGGTAAAAGCTGGCAGTAGAAATTGATGAGCAGACTGATTTCAATGGAGCTGTGCCATTTGATGCTATCTGGCTGAGGATCTGGCTTCTGCCTTCCTGACATGTCTCAATCTGTGGTGCAAAGAGTAAAGCCTTCCCATTACTAAGGATTGATGTAAAATTCAGTAGCATTTAGCATGGCATGAGGTATGTGAAGACATCATATCCAGGCAGTAACATACTTCCTATAATATAGACTGTTCCTAGGAAGCAAGAATTTATGCATAGAAACAATGGTTTTGCAAAACAGATCACTGCAGGTTTACACAGGAAAACATTCAAGCTGTTACCATGAGACTGAGCTGTACAGTAATGCTGTAATATTTGGAATGGTTTCTTTGGCAATAACTTAAAAATGAGGCGTCCCTGCTCAGCTAATGTATTGGCTTTCTTGGAGTTGTCACTCAGTGGAGTTTAGGCTGTCACCGTTTTCAGAATTTTCACACAGATTACTACCTGATCCCCAAGTCTATTCAACCCTGGAACCACCACATATCCCCAACTTCCATGCACACACATACCATGTAGGCTGTGCTTCATCAAAGCTGAATAAGCATATGCAATTCTGCGCAATTCAGGTCAGAGCCACTTTTTTGCTGTCCTTCTCCCAAAGGTAAACAATTCCCATTCACCATTATTCACACCTCTTTGCACTGGGGCAACCTCTGAATTTTAGGGGAGGTTAGTGAAATGATTCTTTGAGATGCACCCCAAACACTCAACTGACTCTGCATAACAAATATGCTTTTCTATTCCTGTCTTGCGATAGGGGTAATCTTCAGGTCCTCCCAGTGAAGCCCAGCTTCTTGTTTCTTCCATCACTTTTGATTGGTTCACATCACTTTGCATCATGTCACCTTACATTTTCAAGGCTACATTTGCAAGGAAAACGATAAGAAACTTACTTTTCTTATGTAAGCTGACCTTCTTCTCCGCCTCTTGATGTCCCAAGGGTAAGCTTTGAGGGCCCTGAAGGTCACCCCTGCCTGGAAGTTGACATACATGGGCATTCCAGACACTTACCCACCGTTAGCCAAAGTGGAGGATAGCAAAGGACTCATTTCACTTGCAGCTTGTGCCAGTTCACACATACACATCCCTTTTGCACAGGCCCTATATTCTCAGCAATGCCAGTTCTAGAAGGGTAAAACCAAATAAGGAGTCAAATGATGCTAACCGTACGGAGAGAGACAGGACACGTGTTAGTTTCTCAGGCCTCTTTGGTGATGTTACCCCCCCCACACACACACTTTAACGATAAACATCCCCAACCACACTGTGGAAAGAGTTCTAATACTTTAAACTCCTTGAAGCAGTGTGACAAAGTTCCAAAGTGTTAGTATTCCTGTAACTACAAACACAAAACAAGCATCGGCTTGGTGAGAAGAGAATGATTTGCTAGTGAGGGTTGAGTGGGGATTATGAGGTGCAGGAGGAAACAGAGGAAACACATTCAGTGTAGCATAACACAATTTGCTTCTACAGGGTAAGTTACTAATGGCCAACCAATGTGAGACCACCTACCCCTGTCCTTACTCCCTTTCCATTCAGTGGATGATGTGCATGAGGATTAAACTGAAATAGCTTCACATAACACAGGGAGGGTCTGATTTTCGTCTTCACTGAGGCTCACCTTTACACAGGCACAACAAGTGTAAAGGGGTCTTAAAGGGGAAGTAAAATGCATTTATACCCACCTTAAGGACCCTTTTGCATTGCAAGAATTTAGACTAAATTAGGATCAAGCTCTTAATATTGCCTGTGCCCTGAAAACCCTTTGGCCTGAATCATCACCTAAGCCTGGTTAAACAAATGAACAGGTTGAGGCCCAGACTATGCAGTGCCTTAGAACGCTTCTCCCCCCTTGCATGCCCCATGCAAGAGACAGGCACATCTGCAGTTCCCAAACCTGGGCAGCACAGGCGCTGCTCCTTCCTAGCATCCCTGGATGCTCCAAGAGGCAAGGAGGAGGCAGGCCCACAGCATGGGCCAGGGCAGCAGAACGGGGACTGGAGCCCCAGCAATGGAAATACGGAGGTGGGTGGGAGGGAGGGGACTGATCTATGTTTCTGCCCCGCATATTGTTCTCAAGCAAGTTGTTCTGTATGCTCAGGCCGGTTAGGGCCTTGTGGCTGCCGGGTGGGTGGGTGCACAGAGTGGGACCCAAAGGGACTGGAGTAACTGTTGTGATACCAAGGATAGGGCTGGGGAGCAGGTGAGAAACTGTGTTATTGGACCAGGAGTAGCTACCCCTGGCAAGAGAGATGTGAAACACTAGGATCCCCCTTCCCCAGCCTGGAGCCGGCTTCCCCTAAGTCTCAGTAGCAATCCTCGTGCCCCATGCAGAGGACCCATACTGACACCCCTTCCCATCCCTGACACCCCAACCTTCCCCCTCTGCTCCTGACTCCTTATTCTCACCATGCAGAGTACTCACCCCAACGTCCTCTCACTCCCCCAAGTCTCCCCATTCCCCATGCTGAGTACGATGCTTAGTACATTTAGGTTTCACTATGCACCTGCCCCCATTCAGAGAGAGGTCCTATCACTTCTGGCGCAGGCTGGAGGAGGAGCAGGGTCTAGGGATGGGCATACCATGGGGAAGGAGGAGATAGCAAGTGCATGTCCTCTAATGACCAAGATGCTGCAGGAGGAACTGAATCAGAAGGCAGAGTATCTGTATTCTTCAATAACATCTATTACAAAAAGTTCATGTAAATTTGGAGCAAATCTTCAGAGGGGGCTGATATTTACTGAATCTATGGTGAAAGGAAAAAGGAAATTGATTTATGGTTAAGGACTATGTATATAAAAAAAGATCACTGCGTGTTAATTTAAAAGACAATGTAATTATGTCTAGCAGCAAAACAAGAGAAGGGGCTATTTGCCAAAAGAAATCTTTTTAAACCATTGATGTTTGCAAAATAAACATCACATCTTAGGCCTCCTACCAGGCCTCTCCTACCAAGTCTCATGTCTCAGGCTCTCAGTTTCTTCTACATCAACCAATAGCCTACAAGGGCTCATGCTGGTTCCAGTCCTGAAAAGCTGCCATCTCTCTTGACAATATGGAACGACAGGAAGTGTTACTTGGGCAGTTTGGAAAAGTGACACCTGAAAGGTCATAGAAGTCTGATATCTCTTTTACAGAAATATGTTCCAGTCACACAATTAATGTGCACATAGAAAAAGTATTTCCTCCCTTCCGCAATAAGCTATTTGGCATTTGCTTGCATCAAAGGGTTTGGCTTTACCTCTGCACCTCTTGCATGAGGCGAGACATTTATTCCATTGTAAAGTTCATTCTGTAATCCATTATTTCTAATGAGTTAACTTAATTGTAAATTATATGATATAAATGATGATTGGACCTAATTGAAGGCAGTATTCTTTACTACTGTATAAATTAGCAATGGAAGAATCAGAAGGGATTCTGGTTCTGATTAAGCTCTGGTTTTGGTGAGGTAATTTTTTTAAAAATTTGAATGCGAGCCAGCACCTGTTAGAAGATAATAGAATAGAGTAAAACCACATTTTAAAACTCTTTAATCAGAAAACAAACTAGAAAAAAGACACTGAGTTCTCAAACCACCCCCCTCCAGTCAGAATATCTGTTATTAGTAAAGCAAGACTGCACTGAGGGTTTATCTACACTGCCATACTGAAGTCGATTTACTTTAAATCGACTTTCACCACACAAATTTTAGAAGTCGCAGGAGTATGATCACACCACGCTCCTTGTGCTGGCCTCCTGCATCCCCACTCACGACACTTGGGTTGACATTCAAAGCAGAGCACCATGGGTAGCTATTCCACAGTGCAACTAGCTGCAGAGGCTTTTGGGAAGCTTGTCGTCCTCCCATGATGCAACATGCTCCCTCCTCCTCCCTTCTTGTCCCAAACAAACTGCAAATGCCTTTCCGCGCCGTTTTTCTATGTCGCGCACATGCAATTGCTGGAGAGACATGGAGCCCACTCAGCTCTGCACTATCATTGTGAGCATCACAAATACCTTACGGCTTATCCTGCAGTATTCTCAAAGGTGAGAGAAGAGCCGCAGCACAGAAAATAACAATCTTGCTACGGACGCCCTTGCTACAAGCCACAGAGAGGAACAATTCCCATTTGCTGCAGGCTGTCATGCATCATCTTCAGTCCGTGGAGCGCTAGTTCTAGTCACAGGAAACAAGCACAGCTTGGTGGGATCACATGGTTATGAAGGTGTGAGATGATGAGCAGAACTTCCATATGCGAAAGGCCACTTTCTTTGAATTTTGAGCACTGTCCCCAGTCCTGAAACACATGAATACTCATGAGAGCAGCTCTGACAGTGGAGAAGAGAGTGGCCATCACTCTTTGGAAGCTGACAACCCCAGACTGCTACGGGTCAGTTGGGAATCAATTCGGAGTTGGTAAATCCACCGTTGGGGTTGCTGTGATGCAAGTGTGCAGGGCCAACGATAGGCTTCTGCTGAGAAGGGCAGTGACTTTGGGAAACATGCAGGACATAGTGGACAGGTTTGCTGCAATGGGGTTCCCAAACTGTGTGGAGGGCAATAGATGACATGTGTATCCCTATCCTAGCACCTGACCACCTTGCCACAGAGTGCATAAACCAGAAGGGATATTTCTCAATGGTGTTGCAGGCCCTTGTGGATCACAGGGGACGTTTCACCGACATCAGTGTGGGGTGGTCTGGAAAGGCATATGACACGCGCATCTTTAGGAACTCGGGTCTGTTCAATAGGATGCAGGCAGGCACTTTCTTCCCTGACCAAAAAATAAACATTGGGGATGTTCAAATGCCAATAGTGATCCTAGGGGATTCTGCCTACCCTTTGCTCCCTTGGCTAATGAAGCCCTACACTGGGCACCTGGACAGCGAGCAGGAGCATTTCAATAACACGCTCAGCAAGTGCAGAATGGTGGTGGAATATGCATTTGGCTGTTTAAAAGCCAGATGGAGATGTCTGCTTACTAAGCTTGGCATCAATAAAAAGAACATCCCATCAGTTATACTGTGGGCTGTGTGTTCCATAATTTGTGTGAAACAAAGGGGGAAAGTTCCCCCAGGATTGGGCCATGGAGGCTGATAGGCTGGCTGCAAATTTTGAGCAGCCAGATTCCAGCGCTACGCTCAGAGCCAACCACAGAGCGCTTCGGCTTCAGAAAGCATTGAAAAACCAGTTTTGCAATGAACTGTAGTAATGTATGTCTATGCTCTGCCTTTATTTCCCACCCCCCACTCTCGCTCTAGTGGCCCCTTCTCTTCTCTCCCCACCCAAGCTATGAATGAATAGAGACAGATGTTTTTTAATGCTACAAAGTTTTATTTGTGACCCATTTTAATGGGGAGAAAGGAGGATAACTTAACACTGTAAAGTGTCATTGTGCAAGCAACTGCATTTACGTGCAGTTCTTAAAGGAGCTGTCGTGTCCTTCTGCTCACCTCCACCGGTGTGGAGTACATCATGTACTGCACCCTGCTCAGTCTCCTCCTAGACTGCTTGGGGGTGGGGGCTAATAACAAATCAGTAGGTGGCAGAGCATTTTGGAGGGGCTGCAGAGAGAGTCTGTCCTGCTGCTGCTCTTCCTGGAGCTCTACCAGATGCCTCAGCATGTTGGACTGATACCTAATAATGCACAACATCTGTTGCATATCACATACCTGCTCCTGTGCAGATCTTCTGTGTTCCATGTCCATGTCTAGTTTTTCAGACAAGGACATCCTCCAGGCTCTGAGGTCTGTGTCAGCAGCCACAGAGGCATTCATTAGGTCGCTGAACGTCATCCTGCATTTTTTCCCCCACATCCTAATCTGGGAAAGACTTTCAGCTGGAGTTCGGCAAGGGGGGGCTGAAGGCCGTGGTATCTACCCTAAGATAAGCAAAGCATAAAGTTGCCATTGTTAGCTGACCCAAAGTAGTAAAGGAAATGTTACAATGTAAAAAGTACTCCCCTTCACGTTCAGACTGTACATTCCATTCTGTACATCTCAGAAAGGTCGGACTGGCATTACAGACATGGTAAGCAAGGGGTCCTTGCATCTGTTATAGAGAGGCTTCATTAGCACTAAAATCCACAATCCACCCTTGAGCAAGAGAGGGATCACCAAGCTCCCGTTTAACATGCCAAAGACCGGTTTTAGGAGGAGGTGTGCAAAACAGATTAGAGGACACTGTGAGTGAATTGTAGAGGCAAAAAACATAGGGCAACCAGTGTCCTGACCCATAATGCCCATTACAATAGTACTAGGACTAGTGTTGGGGAGGCATCCAGGGACCCCATCCATGGCAGAGGAATAAAATGGAGTGACTGTATTTGTCAGGTACTTTAAACTTGTGCCATGTTCCCTAGGTGACCATGTGTGATATCAGTGTCCTGAGGGTAATGCAGACAGAAAGGGAAGATTTGCTGTAAGCATCAGGGTACAGGCCTGGCCCTTATGATGCTATGCTGTGGTGCGCAATGATGTCTGCTCATTTAATAGCAGAGTGGCAGGGAAAAGTATCCTACCATGATGGAAGAAATAAGACTGCCCTCCCCAGAAACCTTCTGCAAAGGTTAACAGATTACCTACATGAAAGTTACCTTGAGATAGCCATAGAGGATTCTTCAAGCATACCTCTGCACATAGTCTGTTCCAGGAGTAACCCTCCACTGAAGTTTGCCACCACACAGTAACACCCTCCGCTCAAAAACACAAACTCCATCTAAGAAGCTGGACTGCGGACATAACAGCAAAAAAAAAAAAAAAGATTTGCCACACACACTCACCAGATGTGCCTTCCCCTGCATCTTGATCAGTCCCGCTGTCCTGTGTGTGGCTGGACTGCTCTGGGGTAACGAACAGGTCCTGGCTCTCAGGGGCAATGGATACACCGCTCTCCTGTATCCTGCTCTCCTCATCCACAGAGTCCTCCTCATTCATCCTGGACTGGGATTCTTCAGAGGTATCGATGCTGTGTGATGGCACAGTGGTGGGCTCATTGCCGAGAATGGCATGCAGCTCCTTGTAAAAGTGGCATGTTTTGGATGAGGAGCCAGAATGGCTGTTAGCTTCCCTAGTTTTCTGATAAGCCTGCCTCAGCTATTTGATCCTAATGCGGCACTGCTGTGCGTCGCTGTTGTGCCCCTTCTCCAACATGCCGCGATATGTCTTCTTGTATATATCTAAATTAATTTTGCTGGCTTGGAGCTGAGCCAGAACAGACTTCTCCCCACAGACTGATGAGATCCAAGACCTC
Organism: Mesoclemmys tuberculata; assembly: GCA_007922155.1. Lineage (NCBI taxonomy): Eukaryota > Metazoa > Chordata > Testudines > Chelidae > Mesoclemmys > Mesoclemmys tuberculata. The sequence goes on from ML675603.1 coordinate 51,394,108, forward strand.
TGGTCAACTCCAAGCTAGAGCGCGTTTGGGCCATGCAGTTGCCGTGAACAATTCATCTACAAAGTTCTCTCCACGCTGTCTAAACCAGAAATGGAAATTCAAAATTTCCCAGGGCTCGGGGAGGGGAGCTATTTCCTGTTTACATGACCACATTACAGCAAAGTTCAAATGTCCGAGCGGTCACAATAGGGCATTATGGGATACCTCCCAGAGGCCAATGGTGTTAATTTACATTGCGTTCTACCTACACTGATGCAAATTCGACCCATGGAATTTGAATTCAGCGCTACGCCACTTGCAGAAGTGGTTTTATTAGATTGACTTTTACTGCACTTTAAATTGACGGAACTTACGCCAGTGAAGACACGTGCTTTTGGGGGTCAATATAAGTGGTGTTACACCATCTTCCATTGCCAGAGTAGACCAGGCCTGAGACTACTTACTCTTGTCTTCAAGCTCAGCATGAAGAGTAAACCTAATGGATTTGTCCTTTTCCCAGGCATGGCTATAATCAAAGGAAAGAACTCAGTCAGCCTTTGTGAATACTTGCTAATTAAGAATGTGTTTTCAAATATAGCACAAATGCTGTGAGTTTAAGATGCTCCTGCCACTCTATTTTGCAGCCAGGTCAGATATGAATTCAGGAGTGCTGTTTTTAGGAGATTCCATTGTGCAAGAAGGTAGGGGATTAACCTTCAGTTCTCCCAAGGTGATCCAAATTCAGATTTTTTCCCATCCCCTCCCCCACTGGAATGTTGGATGGAGCCACTAGAAATATGGGGATTAATTCCATCTGTGTGTCAAAATGTTAATGGGTTGAAATCCTGGTCCCACTGAAGTCAGTGGAAATTGGAAATGCAGATTTCTGCTCATCTTTTCCATCGTATGCAAAGATGGTGTTGGAGACATCAAGAAGATAATCGAGAGTATCTCTATATTATATTGTACTAAGTAATTCTGAAAATTAGATGTTTTCCTCTTTAAGGAAAAAACAGCTATATGGTTTGAAAACTGAATTTCCCTAAATAAAATGGTTATGATTTTCATACTGTTTCTAGTATTTGTCATGTGATAAAGACCAACAACATTCACATTACCCTAAGTTGGGTGTGGGAAGTAGAAACGTCAAAGCCAACACAATGTAAGATTATATATGACAAGCCATCAAAACATGCCCTTTTGGTATGCAATTTCATATGAATTAATTGCATCCCATAGCCGAAAGAAGAAGAGAATAGAAGAGAAAGTATTCATGCCAATAAAGCAGAATGCAAAGGAATCATGACTCCACTGAGACCAATGAAAATATACAGTGTCCCTCTAAACAATTGTTCTCAGTATCTTTTATTTGTTATTTCACTTTATAAATGCTCTGAAGAGCTAAAATACTATAGAGGTGCTGGCCATGTAAAATAGATAGACACAGAGATAATCTCAGGACAGCTTCATCTTTAGCCTCATCTATATCATGCACCCCATGATATTTACAATAGCAGCAATTTGTTTGCATGACAGCATGTTTCTGTAAATCCAAAGAAAGAAACTTTCTCAGCTATTTAGAAATCACATGGTTACATTGGGATTGCCAGCCAGCAACTCTGTTCTGAAGTGCTCAGTTGAAGAAACAATGTTTGTTACTCTAATGCCAAAGGTAAGGAAAACACAATGGAATTCTCTACTGGAGATCCAGGTGGGATGCTGAGATACTGTCACTGTAGTATAGGGGGATTCAGGTAGTTCAGCGAATAGAGAGCAAGATTAAGAACCAGTTGTCTTGGATTCTATTTCAGTTCTGCCACTAACTTGCTGTGTCATCTTGCAGAGTCATTTGACCTTTCAGTGCCTCACTTTCCACATCAATAAAATAGGAATAATATTGCTTATCTGCTTCCAAAGGGTGTTGTAATCCATATTTGTAACGCACTTTAACAGTATTATAATTAGCATCCCAAACAGCAGACAGAATAGTTTTCATAATTTCAGTAATAATACACTGAAGTACTAGAAAAACAAGCCTATTCGTTTAAAGCATTGTTATCTTTAAAAGAGTCCAACTCCTTCACCCCACATCACCCCATCCCACTGGTGGAAATCTTATGCTTAAGTAGAATAGCTGGCTGAATAATTCATAACGTATCATTCATTTTATGAATTTCACCTCTGGGTTCACAAATTTACCCTGTCATGAGCAGATCAGAAGTTGCTCAAATGTTGCTATTTGAAGTTATTTAGTGAATAACTCCTGCGAATTATGCTTGGCCTGTTCTTCATTCACTTGCAGTACTTTGCAAGCATTCTATAGATAAACCTCAAGCTGTTTTGATTGGGTGCTTAGGTCACATGATCTATTCCTAACTGAATGGCAGAAGCGTTCGGAATCAGGTCTCTGAAATGAATATTCGGATTTGAGAATTCAAAACACACTTTTCAAGACTATTCCCCAATATTGGCTTAAAATTTGCTGTTTCTGTGAACATCCCTGCCAGTCAATGCATTCTGCTGAATAGCCACATGAAGTGAACACAAAAGGAATATAAATAAGATCAAAGTAAATTTGTTTTAAAATTCAAAGAAATATTCACAGAAACTTTTAAATAGTTTTTGCTCAGGTATAGATATAAAAAACATAAGATAATAGTGTTAACTGACATGGATGACATAAAGGAGCAGTAGGCCAGTTAGGATTGATTATAAAACTACCACCTTATGCTTGTCTATTGATGACATGATAAATATGTAATATAATAAATAGGATATAAAAAACCCTCTTTTCTGACATTGACATGACAGCCTGGGTCTTACCTCTCTCTCATATCCATGATAGTGGAGAAAGAACATCAGAGAAATGAAATCCAAGTTAATTAAAGGGTTGAGAAAACCCTACATAAACTATATATGAATTAGTGAACTTACAATGTAAAAATGACCTCCAGTTCATAGGACAAGTTTGTGATATGAAGGAACCTGAGAGCATTTAATACCACAACCAAGCAAACTGAAAACACACAAAGCAGGTGTGTGTTATCCATAAAGAGCTCATCCCAAGATGAGCTTGTGCATTATTTTATTACTAAATATTTCCCATTATAAGAAGAAAAGTCCAGCCATTTTTGAAGTGTTCTAGTGCCTCCATAGATTGCAGCAGGATTTTTGAAATTTGTAGGAGGGAATTCCTGGGGCCAGGGAGCTGCCTTTTGCTATCCCCATGAAAATCTATTTAGATTTGGTTGAGTTATAAGCATTTGAAATTCACCCCTTGCACTCTGAATTATTCTCAAATTGCTCAATGCTCTGTTTGAACTGAGCATGCTTCCCGGAGTCTTCTATCAACATCCTACACAAAACTGAGTGTCCAGATGGGATACAGACAAAAAGGATCCTTCCTCACCTTCAGAATAGTCTTTGGTCTAGTACGATGCACACTGGGCTGATTCTCTCTGGGAAAGATTTAATTTTCTTAGTCCCCAAACCATACTTTCTCTCCCTGTAGTCCCCTACCTCATTTTCTACACACTTACCGACCTCTACAGTCAACGAAGAAGGTCGCGCATACAACCACCTCATTCATTACACTACCCTGATCCATTCCCTGTGCACCCTCCATCCTGTGCGCTGAATGAGGGACTGTTCCATAATAGTATCATGTAATCAATGACTGACTATCGTAATGCAAACACCAAGAGGGTCGAATTAAGGTTGCATATGTAACCTTAATTCTGGCTTTCGCCCAACTTGTGCGCCTGACTTTGCAACCTTAATAACATACTTTGAATATCATTTTTTGTATAGAAAGCATGTAAGTATGTTATTGTGGGCACACTCCTTCCCTGGACTCCTGGGTGCATACGCCAGGTAGGCAGGCTCCACTATCCGTTAGCATTGTGCAGCCTTCTCACCACCAGGCACCCAGGCCACTCTTTGGGCTGGCACAAAGGTGGGACAGGGCCATAGCCATGTTTCCTCCTTCCCTATTTGCATAAGGATTGCTGTTGTCCCTGGCTCTTGCAAAGGGAATGGAAGACTCCTGATGGCCTCCTTCACCTGTACACCCAGGCAGGGACCAGATACTGTCTGGCCCTTAGGTTAGGATCTCACCCATTTTGCTGCACAGAGATTCTTAATAGCGGAGAGGCAGTGTTGCCTAGCAACTAGAGCACTCGGGTGGGACTCAGAAGGCCATTCCTGGCTATGCCAATAGCCTGCTGGGTGACCTAGAGCAAATCACTTCCCTGCTCTGTTCCTGTTACCCATCTATAAAATGGGGATAATGATACCTTGTAAATGCAGCTGCGCCTACCCAGTCTCCTGCCAGCCTGATGAGCACACCTGGGCTTAGGAAGCTGGCCAGCTTGTTCTTAAACCCAGCAGCAGCAGCAGTTTACTGGTTGCTCAAAACATTTACCCCTCACTGTGATAGCTCCTGTGCCTATTCGTTCCCAGCTTTGCTCCTGCCCTCAACACCCAGCCCTGCATCTGCCTTGCCTCACTCCAGGTGACCCAGTTCTGCACCTCAGTGCCGACCCTGACCTCGGCCCCGACCCTTGGCTCTGCCTCTGGCCTCGGACTCTGGGCTCCGACTCCTGACCTTAAGAGGAGCTCCAACCCTGAGGCTCATCTGTCCATGTCCCAGTCCCTGACGGTAAAGTGGTCTATATCTACTGATGAAAAGAAAAACTCTCTCTCAGAGCCATTTATTAATGGCTGAATTTTGCTAGCGTATGTCTACTATGTATTGACACAAATGAGCAAATGGCATGAGTCAGGTGACAGCATTCAGTAGACTGCATTACAGCAATGTAAACCAAAAAATCCCTGCAAAAACTGGGAAAATTCTGTACAATTGTACTAATATTTTCTACGTCTTTCAGAGTTTTTGGCTGCAGTTTTCCACTGGCCCCAACATAAGCAAAGGTATCAAAATATCCTGATTGTCTCGTTTCATTCAGCATGAACTATGATGCAGACACCATATTTTGGGACTATCTGTAAGTATTTCCAATTATGAGATCAGAGAATGCCAAATAGAAATGGAAAATTATTGTAATCAGACCTTGCAAATTGTATTAGACCTTTGCAAGAGTTTGTGATATGAAACTACCTGAAGTCTGCAAAGTGAGAGGAAAATGGGAAGAGCAGGATCACTTTAGCTCAATTAAGAACTGATGAAATGTATTAAAGCTTTTTATCCTGTATTGAAATAGTGAGACTGTGAATCACCAATTATAATTAAACGGCAAGTCGCAGTCATACCACAGCTAAGTCTAGTTTAAGAAGCATTTACTTGAAAGGCTCCTGAATTATTTATTTAAAAGGGCACAAGCACTGGTTAATTGACATTGTCAAGATTGTCTCTAAATTCTCCAAAATAAAGTCTGTAATGGTCTTTAAAGAAAAGATTTACTGCTATGCAAACTAAATGTAAAATGCCCAGGAATTTGAGTTTAAAATGCTTGTTATGGTCTTCTGCTTTGCTGGAAGGGAAGAATATAGAACCCTTGAGAAGGAACTGCCCAGGGGAGAGGAGGAGCTCCTGCACAGTCATACACATCTGAGATGGAAACGATCTACCATTCTAGGATATGTTGTCCATCCCCAAACGGGAATTTTTTATCATATTGTCAGATATGATAGAGTGAGTCCAAGTGAGTGGGGATAAGCTTCATCCCTCAAGCACATTTGGGATTACTCTTAAAATTTTCTTCTAGCTTGGCTTTATAATGCCTATCTGACTCAGATTTCATCTAGGCTTCCAGCTTGCAGTGGAAGGTAGGAATGTGTGTACTATGGTGATTTGGCAAATATCTTTCAAAGCGAGAACAGAGGATTGTGTGGATTATTGTAGAACCACTTGTTGTGGTGAAGCAAAATGAAATACTGCTAGCCAGAGCCATCAGAGGACTTCAGAACAAAATCTATTTCCCTTAACCTTGTGTTCAGGATATGTACTGACTTTGCGGACTCACTACAGTTAACTGTAAATGATGTATGAATGCCTAGAGAATACAAATAGTGCATGCAATCACAAACTGACTGTGAAATGGGGTGTAATGTTATGCTTAGACACAGCAAAGAAAGAAAGAAAGAAAGAAAGGGGGGGAACCAACAACTCCTTACCATTCCCAACATTTTCAGGCATTTTGTTCTATTATTTGATTTCTAAAATGCTTTCCATCCTCCTTTATTTCTTCGGTCCAGGTTACAAGGGTAGTCACAATGTATATAAAAAAGCCCTCCATTCATACAATACCCAGCCCTACAAAAAACATCCCAGTGATATAATTCAACTATAACTCACTAGGCTCAATTTACAATAGGAGGGTTATGCAAAATAAAGATGCCCTTATTGTGAAATGCAAATTTTTATGGGTATTTTAGTGTGCAGTAGAGAAGAAAGAAGGGGGATTTGATAGCAGCCTTTAATTACCTGAAAGGGGGTTCCATGGAGGCTAGAACTAGGCTGTTTTCAGTTATGGCAGATGACAGAACAAGGAGCAATGGTCTCAAGTTGCAGTGGGGGAGGTATAGGATGGATATTAGGAAAATCTTTTTCATTAGGAGGGTGGTAAAGCACTGGAATGGGTTACCTGGGTGGTGGTGGAATCTCCATCCTGAGAGGTTTTTAAGGTGCAGCTTGACAAAGCCCTGGCTGGGATGGTTTAGTTGGGGTTGGTCCTGTTTTGAGCAGGGGATTGGACTAGATGACTTTCTGAAATCCTTTCCAACCCTAATCTTCTATGATTCTATGTTGAGCAGCTTGCTTGTCATACAGGACAATGAAAATGTAGCTAGGAATGTTCCTCTTTCACCTGAAATCAATGGGAGTTTTGGCTGACTAAGGACTACAGAATCAGCTGAATAGTATTTCAACACAGTTTTTAAGGTTTTTTTAGATTTTCTTTTAATTCTGGTATATTGGTAGCTTGTTTTAGTTAGACACAAACTAAGGTCCTAATACTGCAAAGAGTTTCACATACGTTTAACCTTATGCATGAGATCAGTCCCATTGACTTAAATGGAGCTATTGATGTGCATAAGTCTAAGAATGATGGGGCCTAATGGTTGTTATGAAGTGTAGGTTACACAAACATGAAAGGATTATTGAGCCAAATGGATGTCTTTACAGATGTCTTCCTGCATTAAGTTAGCTCAAATGACAGCGTAAACTGACCAGCCCAATAGATATGGTGAGCAATTCATGATCAGTTCAGGGTTATCATCATCCAGCCCTGACTGGAAGAAAGATGATGTGAACAAAATCAAGTGTTTCCCACTTGGGTGAGAAACAAAACCCTGTTTTTCCATGTTAAACAAACAAACCCCAAAAAACCAAGAAAGTTGAGACAACAGTAAAGATCGTTTTTTACAAACAAAAAATTCTTTTTTGCCACCTGGCCCAAGATAAAATTGATAAGAAGCTGTGCTCTACAATAAAAAATTAGGTACATTTTGAAACTTTGTTTTCAAGGCAAGTATTATTTACAATGAGTGAAAAGGGAAGATTATACCCTTTTCTTCTAGATCCATATTAGCCCCGTAACCACACATACTCAGACTTCTTCCCAAATCAGGGCAGATCTTTCAACATCTCACCAGCTTTTAAGACGCAGGCCAAGCATTAATTTCTCATAACTAGATTTGGAGGTGGCTTTGTTGACCAAGAGATATAGTATATAGAGCATCCTTATAGATATCCCCGCATCCATAGTATAAAGGAAAGTGCTGATAGACCATATGGTTTTGTACTGGAGCTCAAGATCCCCAAATGGATTCTTGCAAGAACAAATTGACAGTTCAATAACTATTACCCAGCACTAGAGCAGAGGTGTGTGTTTTATAAAGATTTCCGTAGAGATTTCTTTTTAATCCTGCATTGCAAATGATTGATAATGATCTTAACCATTAATAACGGCCTTAACTTTCACTCCAGTGAGTCCTCCGTTCTAAAAAAAAAAAGCTTCATTTATATACATGTGGAAAATTCTGGCTCTCCTTTCATGTCTGTAGAAAATACTGACTACAGCTTGATACAGATTCTTTACTTGATTCTTGTGAAAATAAATAAAAGATAGCAGCAAAAAGCAGAAACCACACCAATAGCTCAGTTAATCACCAAGCAAACAGGCTCACCAATAATCTAGCTGACTATTATGTTACTGGAAAGAAGACCCTCATTTAGAGATGGGCAAAACCAGGAATGATTACAGCATTAGAGATAATCTAGTTTTTAAACATGTGATGAACCTCTAGGGAAGGAATGAGAGGAGGAAGCACTAGGGTTATAGCACAGCAATACACTTGTTCGTATAACAGGTGATTCTGCACATACTAAAAATGCAGTCTTACTATCAAGGGTAGAAAGCCAAAACAGAAGAACCAGCAACACCAATGAAATTATGGCGCATCTAACACTGCTATTCCGATCAAAGCATGTGCAGAAGGCCACAGAGAAATACACAGATAGTGGATGCTTGGACAAAACAAAAGACAAACATGGCTACCTAAATGTTCACTCACAGCTAATGAATCAAAGAAAATTCCAGGATGGTGAAAACAGGCCGTAGGGCAAAATCACCCATGTGGTAAAGGAAACATAAATTTTTCTCAGGTATGTGCAATGTGATGGATGCCATCCTAAGCCCACATTGCACTATCCATCTGATCTTACCATTCTCAGGAGTGAACAGGATTACCTGACTGTTAAAGCTTACCTGAACACCATTCGCCATCTCCGCCAAACAGCTCATCAATCCATGAACAGTCTTGTCTCTGAGGTGAGGACTAGAACAATATCTCAGACACATATCCTAGATTCAAGGACACTGGGAAGGAAGTCATAACCCACAAGCAAAATACACATGGCAGCAACCCAATATGCCAAGATAAAATACAGCTATAGGTGATGCAGCAGCTTGAAGGATGCATTGCTCAAGCATGCATTGCTCATGCATGGGGCATGAGTCGCTTGCTGGTGGATTCCCTGCAGCTTGAGGTCTTCAAATCTCACTTTTGAGGATTTCAATAACTCAGTCATGGGTTCGGGGTTGTTATAAATGTGTATGGGTAGGGTTTTGTGGCCTGCCTTGTGCGGGAGGTCAGACTAGATGATCATATTGGTCCCTTCTGACCTATGAGTCTATGAGTCTAAGTGCCACAAGGCAATCACCATACAGATCCTCACAGTGCACAGGTTTTCACTGTACTCACAAGTCCTTATTTGCATCCATAAGACAATGCTAATGGTAGTCCAAAACAGAGAGCTTGTCAGAAACAGGTGCAGTACATTAAACAGGACTGCTTTATTGAGGAAATCACACAGGGATATACTTGCGAGTACAGCAAAGACTTGTACACTGTGAAGGGTCTGCACATATATCTGTATCTTATCTTAGCACAGTGGGTTCCTAAAGTATATATCCTGATATGCCAGATCACATCTGCCACACAAAGGTGCCACAGAATAGGGAACACAGTGTGTCTACTTTATGCAGGGCAATCTGAACCAGAGGTAAGCAGCATTAACCTCAACTATAAATTATACAAACAGAAGTTCTCTCACTTTAATATAGTGAGGACCACATCTTAACCCAGACAGAATGTCATTAGCCATCTCCTTGATCGCTCTTGATTGAGCACCACTCCTGCCGCCACCACAGCAATTGCTTTCTGCAGTGTCTAGAAATAGGTTAGTATCTCTTTAAATAATTTGTGAGCCCTCTAGTGGTGATCGCTGTGTTCTGTGCTTTAGAAGCCCCCAGAAACCAGCCAGAGCATTAGTGTGACTGTAATTAAGCCTTTGTGTATTTAGTAAACACAGTTAATTGGGACCCAACTGTGCTCCTCTGGTTTCTTTATATTGTTTTTGTTGCAAAAAGAGTAAAAAAAAAAACAAACCAAAAAAACAACCCCAACCCCTCACTTACATGGAGAAACAATATCAAAAAAATCTTGGTGTATTTTAACTATATTGAAACATTGCCTTAAAAAGTAATCAGCTCACTTTCCCTACCTTCTGACCTTCATTTAATTCCCGATCACAACTCTTCTGCTCCTCTCTCTTCTCCTGCTCCCTTCTTCCCACTTCTGTACAGCCTGTCTCCCTTTCTCTTCTTGCAGCAATCCCAATATAGCTGATGTTTGTGTAGCACTGTGATAGTTATTTCAACAATGTTTCCTTTACAATAGTACTTTATATCAAAGAGCACCAACCCAAACCAACTCTCTGAAGGGTCATGGCAGCTTTGCTCTACATCCTGCTAGGAATGTCCTTGATAAAATAAGAAAGGGTAACATAGAAAAAGGAAAATAGTTTCCCTGATGGTTTATTGCACAAAGTGACTGTCTGAGAAGCATGATTCCAAGCTGAAGTCTCCTATAGTGTCTGTTAGTTTAGTAATAAAATAGGAGTTCTGCACATGGAGGACTTGTAGCATTAACACAGTGCTTATATGTAAGGAGTTACATAGACTTTGAGACCAGAATGGACCTCTATAATAATCTTCAAGTCTAACCTCCTGCATAAAGACCATCGAATTTCATTCGGTATTCCCTACAATGGAAGGCTATACTCTCTTCTACTTAGCTGAACACTATCTAACCCAATACCCTGCAGCTGAACTAGAGCAAAGCTTTTAGGAAGACACTCAGATACTCAATGTAAGGGCTTCAAATGATAATGAATTTACCACTACTCTTGGCAAGTTGTTCCAATGGTTAATTACACTGAGTACTAAAAAGCTGCATCTCATTTCCAGTTTGTCTTTTTCTAACTTCATTATATGAAGAAAAGTCTGCTCTGGAAGAAATCTTGCCCTGAAGGATTTAAAAGGAACGCATGACGGCACATGCATTTTTACATCCGTGACTGTTGATCATGTTCAATGCCCAGCAATCTAGGCACTGTATTCTGCAATTCACACACAACTGATGGAAAGAGTTTAAACCAAATACAATGCCTTTTTCTTTTTCAAGGGCGGGCCAGCCAAGACTTCCTCCATCCAGCCTTTCTGAGTGGAAGCAGGATCCTAACTCCTACATTATTGTGATGCTTCGTCGGGCACATGCTTTCAAGTCTGTAATATATTCATCCCTGGAGTTGAAAAAATTCTCAGTCCTGAGGCATGAGAAAGTGACTTTTAGCCATGTTCTTTGAGATTTTGGACAATTTCCACATAATATGACACTTGATTTGGAAGGTGGAATTGTCCACTGGCTAGAGCAAAAGACTAGCTGCTAGAGTTCCTTTCTTGGCTCTGCCATTGACACATTATATGTCCTCTGACAAGTTTTTTAATCCTTTTTGTGCCTTCAGCTTTCCCATCTGTAAAATGGGGGTAATCTCTACCCACTTGAGTGTTACGAAACTTAAGAAATGTTTATAACTCCCCCGAGGGTCTCAGAAGAAAGGCACTGTAATATGCTGTATTCTTATTGCAGGGCTCACCTCATGATTTCCCTGCCTTGGCAAGTTTCTGTGAGAGTGAGTTCAGGAGATCATCAGGATAAATAATGAATACAATTATTTTAAATGAAAGGCATGATCATGGCCCTCCTTTGGTGGCAGCACAGCGGGGATGAGGGAAATGGAGTTGGTAAGGAGCCTTTCCCTTTCATGTCCCACGTAACGGCCAGATAAAATTACAATCCCTACTGTCAGACCAAGTTGCCAGAAAGGGGAGCAACTTGCCAGAAAGGGGGTGGAGAGGAAGTAGAACCATGGCTTCATGCTCCCCTTCTCCTCCCCTTCTTCCAACCTGTTTGACCTGCCCCTCCCTCCTAACCAGCCCACCATGCACAGGCCGGCAGAGTTTGCTGGCTACATAAAGGAGACTGCACAGCACCGCTTAAAATGATGTCACTGATTGCTCTCTGTACAGTACAACTGGGAATTCCAGGAGTGTGTGTTGCCCTCCCTTGCTTGACACCTTTCCCCTTACAGAGTTGCAACCACTGGCACAATCTAACACAATATACTTTGTAATTATAGAGTACTTTTCATCATGGGATCTTAAAAGTGCTAAACAGATATTTCATCACCCTCCTCTGAGGCAGGGATAATACCCTCGGGGGCACAGAGAAGGGAGAATAACTTGGCCAAGGCCATGCAGCAGATGAGTCTAGATCTAGGAAAAGAATCCAGGAATTTTGACTCACCTGTCCTAACCACCAGAGAGCACTAAAGAAATACAAATAGTTCAAAATGTACACTTTCCCCTTTGCGAAAAACTGATACAGCAGTAAAGTAAAATGAAAAACCCGCAGTTAGTAATTAGTCCAGCTTTTGGCAGGATTATCTATTGGCTTCCAAATATTGCTCTGGGAAGTTCATGGTGCTGTTGGGATTTTCTTCCTGTCTAATTTATTTAATACACACAGAGTGCAAAAAGGAACACCCACCGTTCCTTAACGCTCTAAATTATCATTGCATAAAGAAGAAGATCGGGGAAGGGGGGAGAATGTATGGTCTTCTCATTCTATTCACTAGATATGGAAAGGATGCACATTGACACAGGACTGAAAAAAGAGTCATCACTGAAAGCCAGCGACAGCTATTCTTCCTTTCTAATCCCCCTCCACAGAGGACCCAATTCAGTGACTACTGAAGTTATTATGAATTTGTGCAGTGAGCATTGGATCAAGCACTAAATGATGTGTTAAAAGTTTAAGCACCTGATAGATATGAAATAATATGAGTTAATTGTTTGTGCATTAACAAATGATCTAGGGAAGCCTATTTATTTTAATGGAAGGAAAAGGGACCACATTTAAATCAAGAGGGAATATGAAAACAGAGAAAAGGAATGATATTTTTATAAAACACAGAATTTATGTGTGGAACTCCTTTTCATTGCTTAAAAAAAGGGTTATTAGCATGCATTATTTGAATATTTATGCAAATAGACGTGTATGTGTGAAGCATCTGAGAGGAAACCAGAGATCAGAATGGAAAAGCTTTCTATTTTTAACTAAAATAGTGAGCCTCACCCCAGCTCTACCAAAAATTCTGTAGAGTGGGCTGATCCAGTTCTCAGAGACTGGATTCCCTACCCCACCAAGAAAGCCTCTGGAGTTCCAGATACAGGGCCACCCTCTTTACATTTAGATGCTACCATTAAAAGGGATAGTGTCCTGAACCTTACCAAGTCTTTGGACCAGCATCACTCTCCCATCTCTGGATCTTCAGGGGTTGTGGGTGCTGTCTCTCCTTCATGCAGATGTTTCAGGAAAGAATGTGCTACTGCAAAGGGCAACTGCCTTCTTTGATCCTCCAAAGATGTTCTAAAGGTGACTGGGCCAGAAGCTGTTCCCCACATAGGGCTGCAGGAGATGGAAAAGAGTCACTGTCAAGGTTTAGCCCTGAAGTGGGTGAGGAGTGACTAGGAATAGCAAGTGTCTTAATGTTGAGCAGCTCGGGATCTTCTATGGTAGTTCCCTAGTCACTACGTGACAGAACAGATGCCTCTAAAAGCCTAGAACACAGTTGCCAGGCTACCATCATGTTCACGTGAGGTGAGATTTCCCCCTAGTCAGTTCCTGAACTGTGGGAGTATGACCAGTTTCTTAACAGGTGCGTACGACTGCATGTGAGAGAAAAAGAACAAATCTTCTTGTCTCCCTATAATGAGGGATTTGAAGAGAAGGAACAGCTAAGTGTGGAGAAACTGGATTTTTTTTTCATGCTGCTCTGTGTCCTACATGAAGCAAAATCTCTGTGTGAACCAGCAGAGTTTCATTGAAGGTCAATCCCAGTTGATAAACTTCTGCTGATTCTGTTAGCATACCCCATGAAACCTGCACTATGAAGGATTCATGCATCCTTAGAACTAAATGGATTTCCACCATCTCCACTATTTTCTCACATGCCTACATCACATCTTTTCACAAATTTTGGCTTGCATATACTACAATGCTAAACGTATACTACTACTACTGTATCATACATATTACTTCCATACAGTTTCTAATGAATTGGGCTTCTCAGATGGTGAATTTGGAAAAAGAAAGTAAAGCACAAACATAAACCAGTCAAAATAACAAAATAACAAAAAACTAATCAAACCAGAAGCAATGAAACAATGAGAGCGCCAAACATGACAAACCCAAAAGGAGTGTAAATATCAGTCAGAATAACACCACCATGTTTATTAACTAGAAAGATACAAAATAGTTAAAACTGAAATGTGAGTAGCATTAAACACTCAATTTCCATCCACCAATAGCTTTATTTATCCTCTAGAAGAAACATAATTGCTAACAGTGATAATAAACAGTTCCCTCTTTTTTCAAAGGTTAGGAGCATTCGATTATGGTAAGGAGAAGTCTGCTGTGATACCACAAATCCAGCGTAAGAAATCCAACCTAACATTATAACATAATCCAGTATAAATCTAGGCAATATTATGCAGCCAAGCATAAAATATGGAGAGGTGTTTCGACAGGTTTATTAGATATATTTTTATTTAAGAAAGTGAGTATTCGCTTCCTGACCCAAATTCTTCTGCATAATTAGCAGGTAATTTTATACTCATAGTAGATTGGACAAGTGAATTGGGACATTTCTAATATTAACAAGAACTACTTTCTATTTAGCCAAGTTTTAATTAGCTCTCTGATGCTGAAGGGTTAGTAAGGTCACTTTCAGACACTATCATCAGGAAAAAGCACTAGTAGCCTTGATTAAATAGAAAAATAAATTATTTAGATTGCAGTAGGGTCCAGACACCTCAATTAGATCTGAATTCCTTTGTAGTAGGCTCGGTATAAACAGATAGAAAGACACTTTTCATATGCAAAGCCAAGGACTGTTCACATCTGTAATTTTAGTTCAGCCCATTTTAGAAAGAGGGTCCAGCTGCAAAGTTCAAATCCAGATTTGAAATTCCCCATACTTTGTGGAAAAAGGAGGGAGGGTGAAAGAGGAAGCAAAGGAGAGAGAAGGTGCTAGAAGAAACCCAAAATGACTTATCATAAAAAGCAAAGAATAACTGCTTCATTTAAAAGGAGAAAATTGACAACAGGATTTCCTTAGTTACCTAATGTGCTCACAAGAAACCACCGATAGAACCTTCCACTGTCAAACAATAACCACAAAACTCTGCAGCACCTCGAAAGGTGAGGGAAAATATACTGAAGGAATGAAAATTTACATTGAATCTAGTTAAAAAATATGAACAGAGAAACACTTCTTACTTTTGAAAACAGCAAATTTGTGGGGATTAATTAGCTCACTAATTAAAAATTAGATTTCCATTCTAAAGTATTTCCTGTTTTATCTCTATCTTTCAGAAATTATTTTTTTCTGTTCCAGCAGCTGCACTCACTATCACGCTTTGTCACATCATCAGTCATCCAGCTACTGAAGTCAACTCCCCCTCAGTAGAAAGGGACACTTGTGAGTTTATATTACTGCCATAAATTTTTGGGCAGTAAATTTCTTAACAAATAATCCCATATTCTCCTGTATATACAGCACACAAACTTGCTAATAAAATGATCTCTGCTCAGGGATTTGTGGAATGCCTCCATCTTCAGTCAAACATGTAGACAAAGTATTTTACAAAATATATTGGAAAGCTCAGGCTTTGCAGGGAAAAACTCTACCTAGTGAGAAAAGCAGACTTTTATTAATTATTATTATTTAAAGTTCTCCAAGATTACCAGGATCATGAGTCGAAGAAAACCTTAATTACAGTCAAGGGATAAAATTAAGCATTTAAAATTGGTCTTCAGGGATTTGCAAATGTGAAGAAATCAAATTATGGAATAATTTATTTGTGGGGTTGGCATTGTGATTTTTTTATCCTGGGGTCCATGCTTTCTGCCAGTCTTCTTCTTTTGATATTGTATATCTGGTGACACTTGAAATCAAAGCACATGTTTAAATGGTCTTCCATTTGTTCTTCCTTTCCTTGCTTTGGGTCCAATTCTCATTTACACTAAAGCTCCTTAGTGCTGCTTTGGCAATGTAAAGAGGCCTGAGAATGGGAATAACATTTACACCAAATTGAAGAGCCCTTTAAACTGCAGCGTAAATGAGAATCAGACTCTTTTTCTCTAAAACTCTCTTAGATTAAATATAACTTCAAGTGCTGTCTTCAGCCTCTTGCCAATTGATACATATTCCACCACTCTCCATGCCCTCCCTTCCCCCTCGCACAAGCTAAATTCAGTGCTGGCATATGCAACAGTTGAATTTGACCCTGAGACTTCCCTTACTGGAATGCAGTAATTTGGTCATTGTTTTAGGACTGGGTGAATAGTGACAAAAATCATCTGCAAACTGTTTGGTGACTTCTAAACAGAATGTGTTTGTTTTGTTCAATTTTCACAAATATATGTGCAAAAGCAAATCCCAACCCTCATAGCTGAGATTCATTTAAACTCTGAAAGAAATTCATGTTATGATCAAAATAAATTAGTTTATAACACAGAAGCACTTTATAAAACTTAGGTCATCCAGTCAAGAAGAAACAATAACATGTGACTTAGGTGACCAATCACACAATCTGGCTCTTGAATCATGAGTCCCAAATTCCTGAAGAAGTAATTACAGCAAATAGTTCATAAGCAATCCACAGACTAAAATGTATTGACAAAAAATGTTCACCACGCTGTTTGGAAGTGAGAACAAATTCATAAAACTGTGTCTTGTTTATAAAGAATTCATGAATAGAAAAAGGGCTACGTTGGCTGGATAGATTCTTGATTATGAATTGTTCCTCCAGGCACACCATAGTTTTCATTATTATTTAAGCAGTACCATTGATTTGGGTCAGGCCTTTGGTGCACAAGAGCAGGGAAACAATTCCAAGTGTAAGGGTGTGTCTACTCTGAAGCGGGAAGAACAAATTCCAGCTCTAATGAGCTAGTGTGCTAAAAGTAGAAGTGTAGCCATGGCAACATGAGCAGCGGGAGGAACTAGCCCCCCCCGAGTGTGATCCTGTCCCAGATCATAGGTATGTACTTGGGGTACCTAGCCCCTCCCTCTACACTGTGCCAGCAGCATTTCTGTTTTTAGTTTGCTATCTGGAGGAGAGCTAGTGCAGGCATGTCTCCTTGAGCTGGAGTTTACATGTTCCAGATCTAGTGTAGACATATCCTAAAAGGCAACGTGGACAAATGAAGAGGAGGGTGAGAGCAGAATATAAGAGGAACAGTTGAGGGGGAGATCTTGGCAGAATAAAAACTAAAAACAACATTTCTAGTAGAGCACTCAGTTGGGAGCCAGGAGGGGCCAAGTTCTATTCCCACTTCCACCCCTAGCTTGCTTAGTGACGCTCAGCAAGTCACTTCACCTCTCTCTGTGCTTCTATTTCTCCTTCCACCATTTGTCTGTCTTGTAAATCTTCAGAACAGGAACTGTTTCTTACTTTGTGTTTGCACCGTACTAAATACAATGGGAAACTGAGCTCAGCTGGGGTTTCTAGGTAATACCAGAATACAAATAATTAGAAGTAATAATGGGGAAGTGAGAGCAGAGATGTATTCAGGAGCAGAGTTGCATGGGGCCTTGAAGATGAGGACAAAAAGTTTGAGCTTGATACCAAAGGCAAGAAGAAAGTAGTGAAGAGTTTTGAAGAGAGATAAGATATGGTGTAAAGAGACGGGAAATAGTGATGAATTAGGCTGGAACCTTTTGGATAGAACCTTGACGGGGATTGATCTAAGATGCTCATGAACTCAAAAAGGGGGAAAATCCTTATTCAGAAAACATGCTACTGTACCTTCCTTAGGATGTTACCCAGTGTCTGAAGTGATTGATTCAGGACCTGATTCAGCAAGGTACTAAGAATATATCTGACTTGAAGTGAAGAGGACTACTTGCATATTTAAAGTTAGGAACCAGGTTTAGCGCCTTGCTGAAACAGGGCCTTACTCAGGATAATTGTGATTGCAGAGGCTACAGAGTTCTTGTGGAAAGCCCAGGGGTAATCCAAATAGAAAAAATATGCATGTACCTGCCATTTGGTGCAAACTCGTGATTTCAGAGGCAAAAACGTATTCTTCTGAAACATCTTTCTGAGGCAGCAATTAAAGTGACAGGGATGGCTTAGCGGGATTTGAAAAAAGGGGTTGAATTCACAACAAAGACAAAGTCAATTTCCTCTCCTCCACATTCCTTACACAGTTCAAATAATGGTGTTGCTCTTTTTTGTCTTGTCAATACCATCAACCAAAAACACCAAGTCTTATGAGCTCCCTGGATATTTCAATTAGTGCTGGGCAGCAGTTTTGACTCAACTTTTTTCCAGGAAAAAAAAAAAAGGGCAGATTTGGTGACACTGAAACATGTTGTGAATTGTGTGTCATTTTTGCCTACTAACTTCAGTCAATAAAAAAATGCTCAAAATCAAAACAAAATGTTTCACATGGAATTTAACAAAATGTTTTGTTCAATGTAACTGGCCATGTACCTCATCATGGCCTAGGACCATGCTACAAGCAGCCTGCCTCAGTTTCCCTTCTTGCACAGATCAAATAGAACTGCCCTTCAGACTGTTTGTTGGCCAAAAAATACCCCTCCTTGGGAACTATGTTTATTAATATAACAAAGTGCAAATAAAACTCAAAATTCCAACAAAGAGTCTATTGCTAAGTCCACACAAAACAAGGTTTCTCTTCCTCCTCCCAGGCCTTCCTGCCTGGGGTCTTTGCAGTCTCTCCCAGGCCTCAATGCCTGGGTCCACTCCCCTGGTCTCAAGGTTTTCCCTCCACGCACTTATCCTCACACTCTACTACAGCTTCCTGATTGATCCAATCGGATTAATCTCCTTCCCTCCCCCCTTGTTTCAGGCACCTGCTGCCCTTTATAGGAAATTACTTGACTCTACCTAGATGTGACTCATCCTTTAATCAGGGCTGGCTATCCCAAGCCCTCCAGCGTCCATCTACACAGCAAGTGGCAATGCACAGTAATGAGACTCAAAGACCACGTCAGTAGACTCAGGCCCTGCTACAAATAGCTGTGTTCCCAAATTTCAGGTTCCCAAAGGAAGGACAATGCCAGAGCGGGAGAGCTGGAATAGGGTGATATAGTTGTGCGGTACTGGAGGGGTGTGTGTGTGTACTGGGAAGGGTACCTGGGGGTCTCTGGAAGGGGTACCTGGGACCTTTCTCTTTAGATAAGGGGCAGTGTCGTTCCCTGTCATAGTGACAGGGCAGTTGGTTCAAGCCCAGGACTCAGCAACAGCCATCAGTCAGTGCCTCTCCTCCATTCCAGGGTTGGGAGCCGGGCCCTGGGTAGGCGGGATCCAGCAGCTGTGAGGGACCAATCAGATGTGAATGCAGGGGAGGGACCAATTGAGAAGCGGACCAGTAGGGGCTCTTTCTGAACTGCAATGTCTCCTTGCCAAAAAACCAGAGTCAGACATTGCCTCTTATTTGAAAAATCCACCCCGACAGAGGATGGAAGGTCAAAAAAGAAGCAATGTCTAGGAAAACCCAGATGGATGGTAACCTTATGTAGACCACCTCCCTTTGCTTCAGAGCCTGAGCCTGAACACCTAAACTGCTATTTTTAGAGCGGTAGCATGACAAAATGTTTTGTCCCAAAACATTCTTTTTCAGGTTTCAATTTGCCAAAATTTTTTTTTAATTTTCAGTTTGACAATTTTTTAAAGAAATTCTTTTTCAGACTTGCTAGCCAGCTAAAAAATCTTATTTGCTCAGCTCCACTCTTGAGTGACATTACCAGGCAGATATCAGTACACCAAAATAATTGGGGGAGGAAAGAGGAGTTTTATTCTCTCTGTTTGCAGCGTTAGTGACTCTTTGCTATAGCTCCACTCCTGAGTGTGCACTACTGAGACGCTGCAGACGTCTTGCTGTCCAGTGGTGGAAGGTTAGTGAGCATTCCACAACACGGAATTTGAATTTGCTTTGTTACCTTGGGGAATTCAGCTGTGCTGGTGAATTACAGTTTAAGGATGCCTGCCATTTCATTTAAAAAGAAGTTAGTCATTCAAAATAAATCCCACCCTTCTTGATCATTGGAAAAGGGTATGATTGTTTCCTGGTTGATTTCTAACCACTTAAACTATTTGAATATGTGTTTTAAAGTCATTTGGTTAAATTTGAAATCTGTTCACACATATATCATTTGACATACACAGTACTTCAATAACACACATTGTCCAGTTCAATAACCTATTTTCATGTAAAGAATGATTTTTTTTAGCAAGGTTTAACTTTTCTAACACATGCGCTGCAAAGTGGCCTAAAATAATAACTGTTGTTGTTTAAAAGAACATTATTAATTGGCAAAGGCAGTTCAAATAAACATACACCACCAGAATAGACTGAGAATTACCGGTATTTGTTTGTTTATTTTTGTACAAGAGGAAAATAAACCGTAATAAAAATCTAATTAGAGGCTTTGTACATTTTGAGTTTCGGCAATATGTACCCGCCCCGTTTAAAAAAAAAAGATTAAAACTCTATACAAATACATTAAAGTCTCTAGTGTACTAGTGTCATCTCTGTTCTAGCAAATGGAGATTTTTTACCCTTCATCAAAGGACTTTACTAAAGTAAGGGTAGCTTTTCTATTATTTGTAGGCTATCTGACTATGTGAACAGGAGGAGAGGATGTGGTGGGCTTGGATCCATACTCATGGAAATCCAGTGACAGATTTCCCCATAATGAGAATGTTGGGGGACTATGCCATGCTAGCCCTTAGGCTGGAGTCGCAGCAGTAGAGGAGTTATGCTGAAGTCCTATTGTTTGCCCTTGGGTTATTTGTGCACCCCACAAATCCCAGCTCGGACACCTACAGGATACACAGGTTTCCTGGATTTCCTCCTCTGTGTGTGTTCTTTCTTTGCTCTTTCCTTTCTTTAACTCACTGAAATATAAGGAAGAAAGATGATTCTTACAAAGAACAGCATAGGCCTGATCCTGCAGAGATTCAACTCATTCACATAGTCCTTCTGACAGTAGAGCTGTCCCATTAACTTCAGTGTAATTAAATTAGGGTACATGCAATCAAACTCATATTAAAACTGAAATAATTTCAATATCTAATTTATTGCTTATATTTTATGCTGTTTGTGTCCTTTTGGACATGAAAATAGACTTCACTTTTATTTGTAATTAGTTTCTACTCAATTCTCTTTTTGGTTCTCATGAATTAGCACTAAGGTATAATGTTTGGGCTGCAAACGGTAGGTAGGAATATTTAAATCCCATGTAAGCAACATATATGTACCAGCAATACACTCATTAGGAAGACCTTTATTTTGAAATTCTCTTGTTCTTTTCTTGCCATTAGTAATTGGATATTCACAAATCTTTTACAGCATAACTTTATTTTGCATTGTCTTTTTTTACACACTGGATCCCAAAAGATTTCACTGTGTTGAATAATAACGGAGACTGAAAATGCTAAGAGGTTAGGAAAGGAAGTGTATATGTTTTCAGAGGAGATTTGAAAAGTCTAGCCTTTTAAGATACAGCTCTATAAATGCCTATTGCTGTTTTAAAGTGGGGAAAAAAAAAGAGAGAGAGAAGTTATAAAGGGAAAGCAAGTAGAAGAAAAATACAGATTCCAGAGGCGCTCTCTCTATGTTTATACTATCAACTGCCACATGTTATGAAAACTAGAGTGAACCTTCTGGATCGGATAAATTAAATAGGGTTGTGTGTTTTCTGCATGAGTATTAATATATCATTTTAACCTGTTATTTGATTTTGTGAATGAAACAGGGTAAGCTTACAGGGGTTGAAATTTGTATTTAAAGAACTTAATATCTTTAATTTAAAAAAATATTTTTTTTTGCTCTCCCCACACAGACATTTTTGGCAATGCACTGAAAAAATCTTGGCACAAATATTTCAATTCCCTCCCGTTACCCTAAGCCTAAAAATATTTAAAAGAACTTTCTGGATGATGAAAATACTTACCTGGGGATCAGTTCTCAGAAGGTCATGAACAGCAGAGAGACCCTGGGAATAGAGGGACCTCTGTATGAACACCAATGCATTTCCTTGCTGTCCTACTGTCTTAAAACTCACATTTCTACCAAATACCTAGACCTCTTTAGGACAAACTCTGTTAAGAACAATAGAAAACAAAATATGTTAAACCAAGCTTCAATACCTATAAATAAAGACCTATTCTGCCATTATTTGACAAGCATGCTTCACTAGTATTCATCAATTAAGCAATAAATTAAAGATATGGGGCTGAATACTGTAAAAAAACCCTAAAGGTTGAGGGT
Organism: Mesoclemmys tuberculata; assembly: GCA_007922155.1. Lineage (NCBI taxonomy): Eukaryota > Metazoa > Chordata > Testudines > Chelidae > Mesoclemmys > Mesoclemmys tuberculata. The sequence goes on from ML675603.1 coordinate 51,416,323, forward strand.
AGGAATTGTCCCTCTAACCTAGTGCCTTGCTGTGGAGTCACTCCACTGTTGCTGCAACCCCAGACCTGTAGTAGGGATTTAGGCCCTGATCCTGCAAACACATTCACATGTGCTTAACTTTAAACCAGAGCTATAGAGTGTTCCAGATTTTGTGGGATATTCCTCATTTCAGTTGCTTTGAACTGCCTCACCTGTTTCCCTGTCAAGTCAGGGAAAGCTCCACAGGCGTGTATGAAAAAGACAGACAAACCTACTCGCAGAGCACTAAGCTGAGAATCAGGTTACTAGGAGTTCTGGCTTCAACCTACTGTTTATATTTCTGTGCAATTCAGAGTCCTTGTTCTTGAACAAGTCCTCATCTTTTACCCTAGAAGGCAGTCAAGTATAAGTCCCCCATTTTACAAGTATGTTAATTAAGAGATTCTACAAGCCATTTCAAGCAGACCTGGGAATGAAACTCAGGTCTCTATTACAACAGATCCATCTCTTCTATACTCAGGTGATTGCTTCTCAGAATGAATGTCAAGTCTATGGGCTTGTTTATCCTGTCTGTAAATGCTGCTCTGAAACTAGAATGCACTCCTCTGCTCTCCAGACCCAGGAAGAGTCCCCAGGAATCCTGATCTCTAGCAGTCTACTGCTGTCTAACACATATGTAACTTACACATATGCAATTATTGAAGAAAGTAATGTATCACTTCCCCTTGTATGGGGTGGCTCAAAAAGGACAACAGTCACTCCTTTCACTTAAGTGGTAGGGGCCTGTGCATGGAATCTGAAAATAGTGGGTTCAAGCACATGCTATTAAAAAAAAAAAGGTTTATTTCATTCACTCAGTGAAAAACATCCTTAAAGAGGTTGTATACTAAAAAAACAGCAAACTATATAATGTATCAGCTATGGCTTAGTTCAGAACAAAACACTGATGTTCCATATTTTGATCATTTATCACACATTTTGATTGCTCCTGCCACACAATGGCAAATTAGGTGGAGAGATATGCATTAAACACTTGAAAAGTCCCACTGAAGTAAGCAAAAAGAAGAAAACAATGTATAGTTTTGAAAAGACTCTCTCCACAATCATTGCCAAGGCTTTGAAAAGAACCCCATCTCAGGTTCCATGAGATGCACTGAATGCAAGATTCTACATTTTTTAGAGTTTTTGGTAAAGGCTATTGTAGGAGTCCAGCCAAAGTGAGTATATTCAAGAAAGATAACCCCTTTCATTAATGAAATTAACTAATTCCAGCTTCTAGTGGTCTAGAAGTTCTTGCTGAACTGGACTTTATTAAAACAGCTAGGCATTATTCACCATTGCATTTGTAATCCACACTAGGAGACTATAGGTCCTTGTCCTTTTCTAGTGCCTGGTACATATAAAAGGATAGGTGGCTACTACACAGGCAAGGTTCATGCTTTATCTCTGAAGGTCCTAGGTTCAAACTTTTCTGATGACCCAAGTGATGGAGGGGGGGCACCATGCTTTACACTAGTGTAACTCCATTGATCTCAGTGGTACTGGCATAAAATTAGAGGAAAACAGTAGTGAGTCGGACAGTTAGATTTTTATGCTAATTACTAGCATTAATAAATGTGTTTTTTCTCCTCTAACCTTCCTTTGTCTGTGCTTTTATTTCCCTCCCCCAATCTTCTCTGCTTCATAATATTGCAGCACATTATATGAGCCCCTGGGAGAGTCGAATAAGTGAAAAATAGGTCTATGAGATGCTGTGAATTGGGCAGCACTGTATGTACATGCTGTAAGGCCCTGATGCAACAGTTAAGCACATGCTAACTTTAAGCATGCAAGTAGTACATTTAAGTCAATGGAAAGACTCGCATGTTTAAAACTAAGCATGTGGTTAAGTGATTTGCTGGATAGGGACCTGAAATTATAGAATCTGTTAGCTAACTCCCTCACCTACCGCTGCTCTGTAAACTCATTGCTCTTTTTTGTGGTACTGTATATGCCTTCACTTCCCTAGTGAATGAAACAAAAAGATCCACTATTGGAACCAGGTAACCCAAGATCGCATAACTAGTTTAACAGCTGACCATGAACTGGCTACCAAAAGTGCAATTAACTATGTGTAACAAATAACTATATCTGACTTTGGGGTATCTGATTTTTTTTATTATTATGGAAATGGTAAATTTAATCCATTCCCTGCCAGCCCACCTTCCACTCTGAATGATCCTCAGCCCCAGTTAATGTGTTGTTTCTGTTACTTTCCTTTAAGAAAAACCAAAAAAAAAAAAAACCAAAAAAACCCCCAAACATTACTTTTCTTTAGCAAAAGTTTCATTGCTTCGGGTCACTGTTTGAAAGAAGGAAAGAGAGCTCCCTCTAGCTACCAGCTTTCATAACAGCACATGTCCTCTACCACACAGCACTTTTCCTTAAATGTGGGTTTATGTTTATGTAGCAGTAAAACTGTAATCTGAACATCAGTGACAAGTCTGCAGCATAGTTATTAAGCTTCTAAATTATTATCTTGGCTTTTTAGTGGGAAGGAAAAACAAATGGTTCTGAGGGCAGAGAGAATGCCAACCTGAAACAAAAAATACCAGCCACAATAATAAAATGAAAATATTCAGAATAATTTTGAATAAAACCCTGATTAAGAAATACATTTTTGTTTTTCTTTTTGGGAAAATAGCCAACAGACCAAAATAGGTTTGGGAAAAAATATCCTGAGACCAGAACAAACAAAAAAATAAATTAACAAAGTTCAAAGTATCCTTCTCACTTCAAATCACTAAACTAAGTCTGGAATAGAAAATATTTAGATTTCATGTTTTTTTTGTTTTATATGTATCCTGGAGTATTAACTGTCAGTGTTAAGTCTTGCTTAAGGTCACCATCCTTTGCCTGATATAGTAACCAATATACATTTTAATGTTGGTAGTAAGTCAACTTTGAATGTTACAGAGCAGACTAGAAAAAGCAGATCAACATTCCAAGTAAAATGATTCCAAAGTATATATTAGCGCTGCCAAACCAGTAGGCCTGTAAAATAATCTCTATCAAGTGGTTGAAGCAGACATGGTGTAGACACCTCGCAAACAAACCAGCAACCATCACCCAGCAGCACTCTGCTGAAGACTTTTCTCATAAACCACCATCAGAGAAGAAGGAAACTAGGGTGGAGTAAGTGATACTGAGATGGAAGTGTGGGAGGTAGAGCAGAACAAAAAAATCAGAATAACGTAATATTGAGGCAATAATAAGGAATAAAAAATCCAGTTATATAAAAGAGGGAAGAAAGTGGAGCATGATAAATGCCATTATAAGAGCCTTAGACAGGATTAGAGGGAAAAATAAAAATGTTTAGTGTAATAAGGACAGCAAAATGCAAGACAAATCAAATGTGACATTAATTGTAGGTTTGCATAGTACTTTGGTAACCATGGAAAGATACTGAGTTGTGGGTTGCGTATTACTTTCAGTATTTGTCTGGTGTTTTTGAAGAGTAAACTTCTTTTATTGTATCATATGATCAAACCAAATACATTAAAGTGAGAAAGGGGAGCTAAAATCTCAATACAGTGGAAAATGCATACGAGTATTTGTCATCACAAGTATTTAGTCCATTTTCCACAGGATCTAGGCTTTCATTAATAAAAAAAAAATCAACAGCAGCTTTAATCTCTGCTGGGACTCCACAGGGATTGTGCTGGGTGCAGTGGGGAGACACTGAATCAGTATTCCCCCCCTTGCTGTTTTAGCCAAATACTCTTTCCAGCAAATGATGACCACATTTTGGGGCTCTGCTGGCTTTTGGAGGGCTAGAACTGGTCAACATTTATTCATTCAAGAATAACTTTCTGATTAAAACAACAAAAAAATCCACAGAAAATAGTGAATGGCATCACACTGTTGTGAAAGGGTGTTACAGTAGTCGTGCTCCCCCATGGTTCATAGAGGTTTGAGTCATTCACCTATCAATGAATCATAGAATCATAGGGTTGGAAGAGACTGCAAGGGTCGTCTCGTCTAACCCCCTGCTAATGTGCTATTCAAAGACATTCAATACAGATGACTATCCACGCTCTGTTTGAAAACCTCCAGTGAAGAAATTTCCACAACTTCCCGAGGCAGTTTTTTCTATTGTCCTACTGTTCTTACAGTTAGCAAGTTTTTCCTGAGATTTAATCTAAAACTGCTATGCTATAGTTCTGGGTTGTCCTAACAATGGCCCATGGGCCAGAGTCTGGCCTGCCAAAGGCTGCCCTCTGGCCCGCCGGGGTGGAGGAGCAGCTCCTACCCTCCAGCCCTGTGCTGGCCAGCTGAGCATAGCAGCAACCTCCACACCCCCAAGCCAGCTGGAGAGGAGGAGCAGCCTCTTCCCTCCAGCCTCCTCCAGCTCACTGGCCCCCGAGTGAAAAAAATTGCAATCTGGCCCCTCATACAAAAAAGTCAGACACCCCTGTTGAACCCTTGCCTCTTGTCCTGCCCTCTATGGCAAGACGGAACAAGTTTTCTCCATTTTTTTTATTGCAGCCTTTCAAGTATTTGAAGATTGCTATCATATCCCCCCTTAATCTCCTCTTTTCCAAACTAAATATAGCCAGTTCCTTCAGCCTTTGCTCATATGGCTTGCATTCCGTCCCTTTCATCATCTTTGTCACTCACCTTTGGATCTTGTCCAGTTTCTCTACAGCCTTTCTAGACACTAGTGACCAAAACTGGACACAATACTCCAACTGAGACCTAGCCAGCACCAAGTAGAGAGGTATTATTACCTCCCATGACTTGCATGCCATGCCTTTGTTAATGCAACCCAAAACTGCATTTGTTTTTTTTTTTTGCAAAAGCATCACATTGAAAACTTACATAGAGGTTGTGAACCACCATAACTCCCAGATCCTTTTCAGCAGGACTGCTGCCACGCCAGTTATCCACCATTTTATATTTGTGCATTTGGTTTTTCTTCCCTAAGTGTAGCATCTGTCCTTTGTTTTCGTTGAATTTCATTTTGTTGTCTCTAGCCCATTTCCCCAATTTATCATGATACCTTTGAATTTAACTGCATCTTCCAAACTGTTTGCAACCCCTCCAGCTTTTTGCTATGTGCAAATCTGATCAGTATGCTCTCTATTCCTACACCCAGGTCATCAATAAAGATGTTAAACAACACCGGACCCAGAATAGATCCTTGTGGAATCCCACTTGAGACCTGCTTCCAATTCAAAGAGATAGGAAACAAAGGGCTTTTCACATAAAATGAAAAATATAGCTAAGAATTAAAATTAAAAACTATAAAGTCTAAACTCTTTTGACAGTTTCTATAAAGATTATTCCTGTCACAATAAATATGCTGGAACACCTTAAACTCTCAAACATGTAATCATGTCTGTACCATGAAAATGCAGTTAAAATTAGGCCTTGCTCTGTGTTAAGCTTTTGATATTCTTATATCCTAGTTTTGAGGCCAAGACAGGAGCAAGTCCTTTGAAGACTACCAGAGAGCTAGTCTCACTGCTGGGAAACTTAAATTTTATTACCTTTACCACTAAAATTGGACAAGACTGCTGGTCTAGTTCATGCAGTTCCAGTGTTCATTATTTTATCAAGTGGAATACAAGCAATACCTTCAGATGAGCAGCAATGCTTTAGCAGATTGCAGATTCCAATAAATATCTCCTCCTTTCATGTGCAAGGTTCAAAGCTTTGCAGGTCTGGAAAGCTTGATAGAAGATGGAGAGTTAGCCAGATTCAATTAATTAAGCCACATCTTAACATGCATCTTATAAAACAAAAAAAAAATACTCAAGTATCCTGTGGAAAATTGATAACAACCATGCTAAAGGAAGTGAAATCTTTGTCTGCAGATTTTAGTTATGTGCTGAGCCTGGACTGTGGCAGAAAAATAACATGGTATTGTCTTCTATGTAGAATACCGGAGAGAGAGAGAGTCCAACAGAGGAGGAAATTCAATCATAATCTCAGATTTCTACCTAGTGGACTCTTAGGGGTAAACGACGATTTATCAGACTTAGAATACTTTGAAATTTAATTATTTTGTAGAGGAAGTTCTTTTTTTAATTTGGATTTTCTTTCTGTATTTCAAGCTACATAACTAACTACATAATGGTAGGCTCCAGTCCTGCAACTGCATTTACTGAAGTCAGTGGAGCTCCATCTGCATTATAGAAGTTACAGTAACGTGCTATAAATCATAATGTAGCTTGTAAACATGGTCTCATAATAGACCCACTATCTTAGCTACAACCTAGGAACTTGTAGCAGAAATCAGAAATACAGGAATTTGGAACTCCTAGAATAAACTTCTAGATCTGAAAGCCTCAATCAAATTCTCATCCAATGTGCTGGGTTAAAATACACTCAACCAACAATATTGTTGTTGTTCATAGAGCAGTCAGTATACACAACAGTACACATTAGTTGCAGTCTGCCCCAGGCCTCTGACTACAGTCTGAGGGCATGGAAAATGTGAAGGACCCAGAAGAAGCTCACCTGGGTAACAGCAGCACAGATTGAAGGATAGCCTTCAGATCCCAAAGACCTGAGATAATGTTAGGAGAGATATAGCCACTTAATAGGAAGAGAATAGCCACTGTCACAGGTGCCCAAAGGACTGCAAGAATGGGAGCGGGGGAACCAAGCTTTCTCTACCCCCCAGTGGCTTGACCCTGCCAGAGACCCTGCTTAACATCCTCATGATTAACCGAGTAATGAGCTTTTGAATGTGGAGAGACGCCATCCCATCCCCCCCAACTGCAAGCTGAAGAAAAGCAGAAAACTGTTGATTTCCCGGTTGGTTTCCGAAGGCCAAATCCTGACATCTTTACTCAGGCAAAAATCCCATTTTCTTAACAACTGAGGAAAACCTGAGCGTTGGCTTCATGCTCTGGGCCTGCAGTAGACGTACACGTTCCAATGAAAGCGCTGTCCAGGTGTGACAGCAAGTACTGTACGCATGTCAGAACACAAACTAAAATGGCTACAAACACACAGAACACCTACTCAGTGCTGCTGACTTACTCTCAGAGGACCATGTTCTTTGGCTCTTAGAGTGGTTAACCCATCTGGTTATACTTTTAAAGAACAAGGGTGATTGAATATTCCTCCTTACAAGAAACAGTATTGCTCGTTCAGAACTATCAAAGTGCTCTGGTTTTTGTTCTGTGTCAGCCTGGTGTAAAGGTTAGTCTATCAAATTCCTTTGCCACTTTAGCTATATCTACATTTGAGGTGGGAAGGGTCATTTCCAGCTCACGCAGACGATTTCAAGATAGCATTCTAAAAATAGCAATGCAGCACAGGCAGCAGCTTGGGCTAGTCACCTGAGTACATTCTGCCTGGACCCGAGGGGTATATACTCAGGCAGCCAAACTGAGCCACTACCCAGGCTCTGCCAGCTACAGTTTTACTGTTAGCATGGTCACTCAAGCAAAGCTAGCACGGTTATGTCTACATGAGCTGGGAATCAGTCCTCCCAATTCCAATGTAGACGTAGCCTTTGTTTCATCTATTCCTAGTTCTTCTATTTTTCAGTTGTGATACACCTGGCTAAATTGTGACCTGGCTTATACTCTGTGCGACTCTACTGACTTTAATATGATTTCATGTCCCCACTATAGTGTCCAGTTCAGGAAAGCACCTATGTGTGTGCATGAAGTTAAACACATGCTTAAGTGCTGTCCTGAATCAGGAGTCTAAGTAAGGACAGAAACGGGCCAAGGTCTCCATAGCCTACTGGTTTGTGGATTACTCTTCCACAGGCTATTTTGTATCTTGGTAGAACATCCATTACACTCTATTGTTTCGTCTCGTCCATAGCCTTTATTTTTGCATTATATAATAATCTGGAGTTGGTGTTTCCCTGTTAGTGATCTCCCAAGCCTTTTTGCCCCAGTTTGCTTTTCTTTTTCTATGTAATATGTTTTTATCTTAATATTTTACTCCTATGGGTATTTGTTATATATCCAAATTCTTCCCACACACTCAGATGTCAGTTAAGCCATGAACAAGACTCCATCATCTCTCTCTAGCTTGGATTGCTCTTTGAACATCCTCTATGCTGGTAAGTCACATAAGTTGTCCCTCTCTGGGTAACATTTGATGGAAGGATTCTTTCAATCAGCTCCTTTTGCATGGTCCTCTGGCTGCCCAATGGCATGCATGCCATAGCAGATGCTGGTTTCATTCTTAACATGTGTCTCAAATAATTCCATCTACTTTTCTGGATAAATTTAGAGATAAAGGATTGTTGAACACACTATATATGAGACACATATTTGCTGTGGGCTAGATTGTGTTAGCCTTACACATACTGAGTAGCACTTTACCATGTGGGTACCCTCATTCATTTCAATGGCAATGTCTGAAAGCTAAGATATTGCTGAACACGCATAAAGGAACAAGGGGTGCGGAAGCACCTCCTGGCATTAAGTGATTCCATCATACCCAGAGTTTGCAGTTTTGTTCAATGGCTTTCAGCACCCTCCCCCCCATATAAAAATTGTTCCAGCATCCCTGCATAAAGGTGTCAGAATGTTCACAGTAGTTGGCTTCCATTTGCCACATTAACTTGGCACATGAATAAAGCTACTTACAACTGGCATTCAGAAAGTTTTGGAAATCACTTAACTCATGTAGTTTTAACTAGTTGGTTTTAGCTGATCACTAATTTATACTGATATTTTATACACAGTTGGGCACTAGCATTTTACATGAACAAAGTTGTTTGGATTAAAGTTGTCAGATCATCATCATTTTAGCCTGTGAACTGCATTCCTTGATAAGAATGTTTTTATATTCATTAGTGAATGCTTGAAATGCATTTGAAAAACACAGAGCACTATATAAGTGCTTATTATATTAATGTATTCTGTTCCAAGATACAGAGATATACATTGTCCCCTCCAAGGACAATTGTCCCCTTCTTCTGCAGTCTTAGCAGCCTGTACCATCCTTGGTCTAACCCATGGGGGTTCTCAGCAAATCAGGGCACAGGGGCTTTAGGGGCAGGAGGAAATGGGTTAGGGGATTATGCCACAAGCCATTCTCCCATTTGGAACAGGGCTGCATTAGCTTTAGGGGCTACTGCAGTTCTGAGGCTGCAGCAGTAGTCACCCAGAAGCAGGCGTATTTGGGCAGAACAAGCTTCCCTGGTCCATTGGAGAGTCCCAACGCACATCCCAGCTGCTCAAGTTGCACCTTGGGGTCCAGGATCTTAGTAAATGCTTCCACAGCTTGTGCATGTTCCTGTCTACTTTGTAAAATGGTTCCTCTCATGACACATTTCACATCTCTTCCAGATGAGCTACATCACCCTCTCTCATGAATTGCACATAGACGCCATACCAAAATGTACATGGGATTTTTTGGCATCACATACTGTCTGGTTCAGTTTGAGTCACTGCCAAAGTCTGTTTGCATTTTTAATTCAAACAGTGGCATTCACTTACAAAAGTATCCGTTTTAGGATCCACTTGGGGGCAGTTCTCTCCATTTTGATCTTTGTATCAGGATTAGCACCATGGAGGAAAATCCTGCCTCCTCCTTCCTAGTGTAGGAAGTTTTCATGCAGTGGAACCTGGGGTGGTTCTGCTATGCAGAAGTCTCCATATAGGAAGACCACATAAGGGGTGTTCAACTCCTGCCTAAAGCAGAATCTACTTCTGCAGGTGCTCCCTGCCCGCTGTCATTAAAGAGAGAGTAGGGACAAGGCAGGTGGGAGCTGGGGTGGAGTGGCAGATGTGAGGCTACTACATAGAACACACAATCTTTCCTCTCCCGTGCTATGATAGAGTTGAAGACTATTACTGTCACTAGGACTAAGAGCCATAGATCTGCTACTCTACAGCCTGGATGGGGGAATGCTTCCTTCTCCCAGGCCCCTACTGGAGTTCCTCAGTGCCCTGTTAAGTTATTCAGACTAGAAGGTACTTTAATAAATAATCTTCAGAAAATTGAGACCAACCATTTCCAGTCTTTTTTGCAACCAAAAGTTCCCATGATCAGTAATGGTGAGGCAAACAAACCAGCACCAATGGAAACAGGCTTTTGGAAAGTTCATTCTGCTATCTGAAGCAGGAAACTGATACCAGGCATTCAGCCTCATTTCATCCTTCCAATCACTGCTAGCCTCCCATTATGTCTGCACTCCCAGCCTCACTGCGCCATGCCCTTGTGCCACCTACAGGGCCGGCCAGAGTCTGGCCCAAAATGTGTAAAATGGAGTCCAAGATAAAGAATCCAGACACAGAAGATTTGCAAACAGGACCAATACAAGAGTGATGAGGATCCTTGCATGCATAAAGAATCTGGTATTATTTATAGGCAAAATCTTCTGTACCACAGTTTTTAAATACTGTACTAATGCCTGCCTGGCATCTAACTCCACTGTTTTCAGTAGATTTTATATCAACAATTTGAGACCCATTCAGTTGAAACATAGAAAGGGACTGCTGGATTCAAATTCCATGTTTGACACAATTAATAGTGTTTATAATTCAAGAATGTAGCTGTTAGGACAAAGACTATTCAAGACAAGCGATCGTATTTCACAGTCTCGTTACAGGGTGAAGAGGCACTTGACATAAGACATTCTCCTTTTCATAATACAGCTCATTTGACCATCTATCATGTACAATTCAGAGTGGCTTACATTTTTCCTTCCATTCCTATCTCTCTTAGCTATATTTTTTATAGGTTTTGTACATTTTATGATCTCTTTTCCCCTATATTTGTATCTTGCTTTTAGGGAGAAAAATGAACACTTTGAACACCTACAAAAACCTAGAGCACGCATAACCCTGAATGCTGTGCATTTAAAGTAACCAGTATGATGATGCAGCACTGTTAATTAAAACAAGTCTCCCTTTCTCATATCGAAGAACTGGAAATGAATATGTTTATCATAAACACTCACAAGCATAGGATAGCATACTGAGAAGATCTGTAAAACTGATGGCTCTTGACATAAATTAAGAGAGGTGATTTTGGAAGAACCCCTATATATTAAAAAGGGAACAAAGTGAAAGGTAAAACTATGTTCTGGGTTAAACTTCCTTGGTTGCATTTGTATATGCTTAGAACTGTTGTTGCATCCACATGTTAGATTTCACAAGCTTGGTGTAGTTCCTGTAACTCTGTTCTCCCAGTACTACAACATGGATCTAGTGAGATCATAGCTGAAATATTTTATTCAGTTTTGGTCTCCTCAGAGCCAGAATAACATTGAAAAGTCATGGTGGAAATACAGGTCCCAGTTCAGAGAAGAATCCCTATTCAGGAAGGCACTTAAGCACATGCACTGAAGTCAATGGAACTTAAGCATATGCTTATGTTCTTTTGCAAATCAGGGCCACAGAGATTAAAAAATAAAGGTCTTGGAGAAATGGCTTTTGAGGAAACAGAACAAAATACATCTACAGCAGTTTGGATAAGTGAAGACTAAGAGACATCATCATATACAAGTATTTTAAGACTAAAAGAAACAGAAGAGTTTTCTACAACTGTACAAAAGGGTATAATTGTGATTAATGGAATGACATTAAGGAAGGGAAAATTTAGAGTTATTAGGAGGAAAACATCATCCTGTTAAAATGTGCAACAGTCTATTCAGTGTAACGATCTGCACAGCTCTTCGATACTACAGTGTTAGGTGCTACTTTGGAAACCAACCAAGATGGATAGGATACTCCCCGAAAGGCAATGGTTCAAGCCCAGATGGCTGGGACATTTAAAACTAGATTGGACAAAGCATTTAAATATGTACCATAGAAGACAATCCTGTCTTGGGAGGGTGATAGACTAGTTTATCTAGTACTGTTTTTGCATCTTTATTTTCTGTGATTCTGCGGTGCTGTTCCCTTATTTACCAAAGAGTGGCGAATACCAAAGTACTTCCTGATAGAGGCCCCACGTGAGCCTTGGACAGTTCATGGATTTTTGGGGGGAAAACAAGCCAGTCCAGAGCTGATGAAAATGAAAGCTTTGCACTGCAAACAGTTCCAAGCAGATATAAAAATAGCTTTTGAGTGAACTGAGACAGTTCCAAAGCCTTAGATCTTGAGTAGAAATGAAGCAGTCTCTATCAGATGACTAACAAGTACTGTAAACTAACCTTCCAGGTGGTAGATTTGGCTTGTGCTTTTGTTATTTATCAGAGGCTAACAATGAAGAACAAAAATACAAGAGTGAAACAAGCCTTCCTTAACGAGGAGTTCCTTTCAGTGGGTTATTAATTATAGAAGCTAACTCTGAATCTTCTGGCTCTCTGCTGAGTTGCTCACAGTGTGAAGTACAAAGTGAGGGCCTGCTGTGTGGGTAAACCGATGACTCACTTTTAATATCAGGTTGAGCCAGGATCTCAAATGCTGCCAAGTTAACTCTACAGGGATCCCCACTTCAGCCCACTCGCATTTCCTAATAACAGCACTGTATTTCAGCAAACTGTGCTTAAGCTAGGCACTTTGATTTGTAAACAGAGGCCGTCTATGAAATAATGTATCACTGAAGTTAGCTGTATAGCATTCTAAGACAATGAGGTAGAAGGGAACCAGGGCTATTTAATACCCTGAGGATATTAGCCCAATTTGAGCATTATAGCAATTAATAGGAGATCATTTTAAATTATGTTTTAAAATTCTAACCATGTCCTCAACCATCCCAGGACAGATATGTCTGCACTTATTCACATAGTATAAAGTAGAGAGGGTAGATGTATTTATACGGGCAAAAAAATATTTAATTTATAGATCATCATGCAATGTGGACTGTGTTTTGACATTAGGACTTAAGCCATCATGCTAGCTGGATCTGTTTATGGGTTCCTTAGATATTTATTTGAAATCCTTTGGTCTCAACTTGGTGAATTTAGGATTCGCAGAAGCATTCCAGGAGTACAGACAGCTTCTGGCAGATTTGCATCTCATTCTGTCCTGGCACAAAACTACAGCTCATGTGCTATTGCCACGCAGATTGAAAGATACATGTTTATCGTCCTGGCTACATGACTGAAAATATATCGTTGTGTAAGCTCTGCATTAAGCTTCCTGCTTGAGAGGACAAAACACTTCCTGTTCAGACATACAAAGATTTTCTTAAGAGTCATCTGTTTGGTTATAAGATTCCACTGCCAAACTGACTGCAAATCCAGCAGCGTATTTTGAAATGTTAAACAAATCTCTATCAAAGGTGCTTAATTCCATGCCCTTTCCACTTTACAACAGCTTCAGTCTCCTTTGTTGCTGGCATTCGTGGCACTTTGAGCTTTTTCCAGGGGCAAACAATACTTGTGCCTGATGCTGTATGGACTGGATAATGGAGAGTGGCTTTAAACGCCATAGTAGGAAGTGAGCGTCTTTTCTCTTACCAAGTAAACTTTGCATCCATTGGACAATCACATGAAGAGATGAGAGAGGAAGAGAGACATGCAAAAGGATATTTAAAAAAAGCAAACCCTCGACCATCCTGGATCCTGGATGGCCTCCCCAGACCTGGATGCCGATATGTAAGGTAAGCAGGCACTGTGCACCAGCTATGTTTCTCCCCTCAAACAAATGGACAGATAGTGGTCACAACCTTGGTTCTGTCTCTCAGTCCATTAAGTCAGGGCAGCTGAACTGGCAGGGATGGGAGAAGGTGGGTGGTAATCATTGGCTGCTGGGCAGGACAAGCAGCAAGTTGTCCTGGGAGGAAAACAGAGCAGAAAATGAATCATGCTTCTGAGGCAGGACACCTATTCCTTAATAGGGCAGATTGTATATGAATAATGTAGCCCACAAATTGGAGCACTTTCTGAGCTATTGGATGTCCTGCAGATTACATTATATCTCGTTTGTGTCATATTGCACAATAACAAAATGCTACAGTATTACACGATGTAGTCAAAATAAAAGACTTCTGCTACTTCTTGCCAATTTAGAGAGAACACGTTGATTTGAAATTTCCTGCACTTTTCTATCCATTAGATATTTTCTGGTTTGAATCCACTAGTTTTGGGATGGTCCAGGGTTACTAAATGCTTACTTGCCACCAGACTGTCAGTCACACAGTGGGGAGGCTGTGTATATATGAGTAAAGTTTCACAACAGACCTACATTCACATTTCTATGGTGAAGCAGAAATTCCAAAGCGAGTCTGCAAAAACAGCTATTTGAAAAGCTATTCCAAGTTCAGAAATTTTACACTTACAACTCTTCAAAATAAAGTGATTGATGTCATGAAATATTCAAACTATTAATTTTTGTAGCCAAAAACACCTTTTGTACAAGATTCACTGATTAAATTCTGTCACTGTTAGCAAAAACTCATTAAATTAAACCCTATAGTTAACCCTCCCACATAGCTTTAAAAAATTCAAAGCAAAGGTTATTTTTAACCAGTTTAAATACTTCCTCATTGTTTCTCCCTTCCAGGAACCACAGGTCTCATTTGGCAAACACACAGGTACAAATTACTTGATTTACAGGATCTGTAATTACACTTGCTTAGCTTTTTAAAATAATTGTTCCATTAATAGATCCTCCCGCCCAAAGCCAGTAAATTAAGGTGAATAGGAAATCTATTAATGGAACTTTTTTTTTTTACAGATAGACATAGAAAAAATCCCAAATAGGCTTAATAATACTTTTAGCATTTACAGTCCTTTATATTTTAAATGCCACACAGATAGCAAGTACAGATTAAAATTTAGATGCTAGTCCTACTGATCTGAGAAGCTGCAAAATATAGTCATATAAAATGTCAAGGTTAGATCCTGAGCAGGTGTAAATTGGAGTAGCTCCATTGAAATCAGAGCTATACAGATTTAAACCAGTTGGCTCTAAATACATCTATTCAAATAAACATCTAAATTAAAAATTATCAGTGGACAAACACTGATATACACTACCCACCACACACACACAAACCCACACTTCCCCTTTCTCACTCTGTTTGATTGATTATGCATGATCCAGAATTCTGATCCATGTAGTCCCTGAAACAATGTGAGCTGGACAGTGGCTACCGAAAAAAATACAGATGTTTTTGAAAGTGACTACTTGAAATTGGACCTAGTATTATCTCATCAGTACTTAGCACACCTGCTATAGAAAGGGTGAGGGGGAAATGTAGATCAGAGAGACCAATAAAATGAGTACAATGAGGGGATGGGGAAAGGATTCCTAATTCTGTTACATGTATGTGCTCTACAGCCAAGTCACCGCCACCAGTATTCACGCAGCTGTTCATAAGCAGTGCATAGTTATTTCAGCATGTAACTGTTAGCGAGCCAGCAGCCAGTTTGGAACGAAAAGGTGAGGTGGATGAACATAGGGAATACCCAGAGCCATTTCAGAGAAAATAAGATAAAGTGGTGATGTAGATCATTGCGTAGTTAGCAGACTCCACGGCCTGAATTAACGTTGACCATTCTTTGTTCCGGGTTAAATGTCAGAAAGCAAGATATATAATCTAGCAAATTCTCAAAGAAAGATCTGTAATGGCAAATTCTGCTCTCCATTACATTCATGCAACTCCTGTGATTTCAACAGGGTTGTATGGCTGTAATTGCAGAATTTGACCCAAACTATAACTGGCTGCACTTAACAGAGTATATGTAAATACACACACACCCACAAATGAATGGCACCAAAATCGGTGAAGATGAATGGTGGATAGGAGTAGATTTAATTATAATGAAACATTACAGATTTTGCAGCAAAAACCACCACTATCTTTTAAGATTTACAAGGGGTTTCCTCAGTTGTGTATTTTTTATTACAGGAATGTTTTTCTAGTGGTATAGAGGCAGATTGAGTCTGCATGGTTATGTCTTACTCTCATCCAAGCTTATGAGAAAATGCCAACACTAACCTATCCAAAAGCTTTACAGCCGTCAAAACTGGCAGAGGTGCAATAATGACTTTTTCTGCTGTTGGAACTGATCCTGATGGTATTACTGACTGTTACTCTTGTCAGTATTTTGTACTCAGTGATCTTCTAGGAAGACAGCCTAGGCAACCTTTCTAACATTATTTCCTAAACTGTTCCTGGGTAACATGCACATGCTCTCGTTGCACATGAAAAAGCCATCTTTTGGGGGCACCAATAGGCAATTGTGTAAGGGATAATTAACGCATGTTAAGTGTTTTGAGATCAGATGAAAGGCACTATAGAAACACAGTATTGTTTGCATCTGCATTCTGAATAATTGTATGGACTAAAGACTACTGATGCCAATTACGAACACGTGAGGTGTTTGCATGCATGTTTTGTGAGCGTATTTGAAACTCTGGTGATGTGAGTCTTCAGAGATGTGGGGACTGATTAGGGAGGGATTAACAGAGGGTGGTAATATGAATTCAAGTACTTCATTTTCAAGAATATTACTTAGTGGTGTATATCTGAATGGGGTTAAACCCTTTGCACTCTGTTTCCAAGAGGGAGGTGGGGAGATCTAAGTGAAAAGAGCAGCACAAAATAAAATACTAAGTTAGACATGAAAACTGCACACATACTTCCCCTTTAACATTCCAGACATTCTGACTGTTCAACATTCTACTGGCTTTGGAGACTGATGACAGCAGATAAATTATGAACCAGCTCCCCACCTGATGTAAATCAGCATGGGTGCATTGACTTCAGTAAACCTACCCCAACTTGCATCAGCAAAGGATCCAGCCCTATTTTTTCTATCAGAGTGTTTTCTAGCTCTTGTAGCTAGGGCTGGGTGAAGTTTTTCAGACAAAATCTTTTACGCCTGACAAATGCAAACTCAGGCTGTTAAAAACATCTTATAAATTTGTGGCAAATTTGCTGATTTTTTTTTCAATTAACAGACCCCTGCCCTGCTCCCCAAAACAAAACAAAACTGTTTTCACATTTTCCAAATGAAACAGCTGTTTTGAATTTTTACTTCAGTTTTTATTTATGCCTTTAAAAATCTGAAACAAAATGTTTTTATTGAAACAAATGTTGAACGTGACCTGACACAAAGGCTTGGTCTACACTTACCTTGGCGATTCAGCGGCAGTCAACGGGAGTTACGCAAAGTACGCAAAGAACTTGCATAACTCCCATCAGCTTCTGTGCTTCTCTTCTGCATGCCGTCTTCACTGCACCGAGCCAATGGGAACCGCGTTCCCATCGATGCAGTGCTACGCCACTTGAGGAGGTGGTTTTAGTACGTCAACTTCTGGATCGAATGAGCGGGTCTTCACTGACTGCTTAGTCAATCTGACGGCGGCGACTTTGCCGCTGTCAGTGTAGACATAGCTAAAGTGTTCAGCTTTTGATATAGTCAGCAAATCAAAAAAATTCAGCCTTAGCTCTATGATTCATTTACAATATTTTTTCAGTAAAATGGAGCAGATGTTTCCACAGAATACCAAGCATGAGATTCCAGATGTTGCAGTAGTAGATTCAGATTCAGAGCTGATTCTCTGCACTCTAGCCTCACCATCAACTTCTCAGAGGGCCTTTTTTGTTCTGGTGATCTGGTCAGTTCTTGTATGGATGATCGCCAAGAAAATCCCAGAGTGTTGCAATAAGAAGGACTGGTAATTCAGTAAGTATCCCTATTTCCTCTATGGTCCCAGTTCAGCATGATATTTAACTTCAAGCACCTGAGTAATTCCACCGATTCATGGGACTACTCAGGTGCTTAAACCTGAGTTCATGCTAAACCTTCCTGAATACTGAATGTCAAAACACTAACACCAGCTGCAGGTAGGCACCTCATTTTTGCTCTTATCTAAATTTGGGAGTTGCAAAGGCTTCAAAAAGAACATAGTTGCTTTGAATTAGAATATTGAATAAAAGTCATATTATGGGGAAAGTGTCTAACAAATCCCCACTGTACTGTTACAGCATTGAATTATGATATTTATAAAAGACATGCAAAAGGATATTAATTTGCAGGATTAAAAAGATCCTCTTGTTTTTCTAGAACAGGGAGAAGTTCCAGAGACTCCATGAAGTCTGCTAGGGATGTCACTATTGATTTATGTAGAAGACTCAGATACTGTTGTGATGGGTAGCAGTATAAAACCCTTAGACAGACAAGTTTTATTTCTTTTTTAATGCACATTTCTGTTTTGACACTAAATAGTCAATCCATCCACTAGCTAAATGGCACAGTGTCGAAAATACCAATCCACATGCCATTTACCCTTCAGCCTCTATTTGTTGTCATGACTGTACCAAATAATGCAAGAATAGTTGGGGTATATTTTTTTTTTAAATGGTCTGGTACTTTCTTGGCTCTTTCAGAGCTGTTATTACTGGAATTTTTACAATTTTGTGGAATGCAGTGGGACCCTACAATTTCCTTGAGTGTAGGATTTCTTCTTTCCTGTGTTTCATGCCACAAAAACTTAGTTTCAAAGAGTACATACTCTTCTCTCTGCAAATTCCTAATCTAATTAACGTCCATAACAACTTAGACAATAAATTGACTTCAAGTGCTCTTGAAGCTCCATGCCACCTTGTTAAGTTACTTTCCAACACTGCTGTAAATCAAAGTAAAAAGGCTAAGGTCATTGTATATGTTTTCTGTATGCTCGGATATGAAGGGTTATTGCTTTACCAACTGCTCATTTATGTTGTTTTTCTAGATATGTTGAGGGAACTCTATTGTCATGAGGTTTATTTCTTGGCCCAAGATCTTCATTTACATCCTTACTAAATCAGCAGGTTAAATTGTAACTTCTAGTTGAATTTAAAACGTACGGGGTTTTTAAAATCAAATTCAGAGATAAGGAAAGTAGAATTTAATGGAGAAGGGAGTACATGGCACTTTTCACCATGTACTGTCATACTATACAGCCTTTAAATTCTGTTCTGTCACTGTCTTATGGATTCATTTTTGTAGTGAGAAACCAGAAACTAACTTGAACAAAGATTTCCAGGGAAATTGCATAAGATGCATCTGTTGATGGTGTGACTTGAATGAAATAAACAGAGGTATTATTTTAAAATAATGAGTGTAGTGGACCAAATTCATCTTTACATGTATATGTAAATTGGTTGTATCTGCCTATTGTTTTAATCATAGTACAATATGGTGTAGTACTTTCAGTTAGATTTTAAGGGGAATGGATGATATAGTTTACTATAAAACCCCTCTATGCTGGGTGCTGTATAAGCTAAAACATAGAAGATAGTCCTTTCCCTCTGAAGAGCTTACAGTATAAATAGGAACAAAATACTTAACAGGTGTGAGAAGAAATCAAGGGATGGAGAGAGGGGAGGACAAAGGTGACTGTGATGGGAACATGAGATGGTATGTGTTAGCTAAGAATTAGGAACCGAAAAGCAATTAAACCTACCTATAAAATGCTACTGTTTTTTTAAAATATTATATTCACAGAAAAGTATATCACAGTTAATAATGGGTAAGGGCCAAATTCTGAAGTCAAGGAAGCCTGAAATAGTCCTATAAAATATGAATCTGAACACACAGATGACCGGTTCCCTTCCAGCTAAAACAAGCTTTGGACATGCTGTCATGGTAACTGTGTGAAGTGTACCTGGAAGTGTATTTCAGCATTTTACCATGGTAGGTCTGCTTTACACAAATTTTTCAGATCTATCAAACCTAGCCATAAGCTCCCCATCCTACATTCTGGGTGCCTTTCTGTAGGTCAAAACACCACAAAATACAAAATGCTCATGAATATACCCACCCAGACCCTCAGCTCATTAGCTCCTTAATAGCCTGAGAAAAGAAGGGCGGTATGCACAGAAGGCCAACAAATTAGAGCTTTGATGGACAAGGGGATAGGAGGTATTGAGCATCTCAAATTCACTTCAGACGAAAAATTTGTCTGGAATCCTTCAGCAATCTTCTTTGGTTACAGCTGTGTGAAGTTTCTCTTTTCAATAGACTTACTAGACAGACTTAGTTACTCCAGAGGCTAAAAAGCTTAAGACTAGCCTCCACAATAAAATTGGCCTTCCTCTACCACACCCCAGAGAAAGCATGAAGGATTCTATATTAAGAGGTTGATCTGTCATGTTTATATATTTTGAAGGTTAGGCCTCCCTTTGCTACACTTCTTCACTAAATCACCTGAAGGATCTCTCTCTCTATAATTCCAGTGATGGAGAATCATGGGACTTCAATCATCTCTAGCTAGTTTAAGGTTGACACTTGAGGGTAAAGAAGGAAATGATAGTTCAAGGTGGCAAGTTATCCATTTAAAAAAAATTCACAAGCATATTTCTAGTCTCACTTCAAATGGTTTAAAGGCCATGATTAATTTGTTGCTGGCGATAAAACGTACATTTGAAAATAACTGGAGGCAAGGACTGAAAACAAATCATCAGTCAAGCATCTGCCAATGCTGTTATAAAGAATTAAACACAATAGAGTCTTACCTGCTGCCAGGCACTATGACACTGATGCTGAACATGAAAATCAAGATCAGTCTTTTGTATAATCCAGAGTTCAGTGAGAACAACCAACCAGATTCTTCAAGGCTATCCATTGAAGAGGAGAAGGAGCCCAGTCTGGCTTCTACAGCACCACTTGGCACACTGTGGGAGGCTCCTTTGGGGCTAGAGGAGAACCTGGCTGGAGTACCCAAGATCCACTGGTACCATAGTGATGGGCACTATGAATGGATGGGGAGAGATAGAGAGTGAGATTAAATAGATGGAGTGTTGTGGGAGAAAAATCTGCGCTGTCTGACTCCTAATATTGTGAACATACCTCTCAAATGTCGCACATTCACTTTAGTCTCAAAGTTACCTACGTTTTACACAAATGTCTGACCAACCTGATTGCCTTCTATGATGAGGTGACTGACTCTGTGGATGTGGGGAAAGCAGTGGACAAGATATACCTTGACTTTAGCAAAACTTTTGATATGTCTCCAACAGTATCTTACCAGCAAGTTAAAGAAGTATGGGTTGGATGAATGGACTATAAGATGGATAGAAAGCTGGCTAGATCATTGGGCTCAATGAATAGTGATCAATGGCTCAATGTCTAGTTGGCAGACAGTAAGAAGCAAAGTGTCCAGGGGTCGGTGCTGGGACCACTTTTGTTCAGCATCTTCATTAATAATCTGGAGGATGGCATGGATTGCACCCTCATCAATTTTTCAGATGACACTAAGCTCGGGGAAGTGGTAGATATTCTGGAGAGCAGGGACAGGATACAGAATGACTTTGACAAATTAAAGGATTGGGCCAAAAGAAATCTGATGAGGTTCAACAAGGACAAGTGCATAGTCCTGCACTTAGGACAAAAGAATCCCATGCACTGCTACAGACTGGGTAGGCAGCAGTTTGGCAGAAAAGAACGTGGGGGTTACAGGGGACAAGAAGCTGGATATGAGTCAACAGTGTGCCCTAAGCTGTTCTCAGTGGTAATAGATGACAGAACTAGGATCAATGGTGTCAAGTTGCAGTGGGGGAGGTCTAGGTTGAATATTAGGAAAAAGCTTTTCACTAGCAGGGTGGTGAAGCACTGGAATGGGTTACCTAGGGAGGTGGTGGAATCTCCATCCTTAGAGATTTTTAAGATGCAGCTTGACAAAGCCCTGGATGGGATGATTTAGTTGAAGCTGGTCCTGCTTTGAGCAGGGGGTTGGACTAGGTGACCTTCTGAGGTCCCTTCCAACCCTAATCATCTATAATTCTATGAAACCTAGGGCCCTATCATTGTTGAAAATTACTTAAAAGGGTTATAATCATGAAGTTATGGAAAATAGTTGCCATAAGTGAATGAATTCTACAGCATCTGACGTTACCTACATGAATATTTTATATGTGATCCTCATTTTGGATCTTTGTCACACTTTCCGTCCCATGTGTGGGCTTTGACAGGTTGAGTGGTCTTGTGAAGAGAGGAGACACCTTTTCATCATCAAGGGCATCCCGCTGAGGAGGAAATGAGGTGCAAGCTGGCTTCCCAAAGGCTGTCAGGCAATATGGAGGAGACTGCAGGTTGGGGCCCCTAAACCTGGAACACAGCACAAAACATTGTGCTCCCTTAGCAGTCAAACCAGTCTTTATCTGAAGATGCTGAGCACTACCTGCAACTTTCAGATAACTAGGGTCCTGTGTGTCTCCCTGTTCATATATTATGGAGCAGGGTAGGAATGATCAATTATGCCCTTCAAAATATTAAACAACTCCTTGAGAGCCCTCTAACTTTCCTGCTCAACAGTCCTAGTCTTTGCAGTTTCTTTGCAATACATGTCTGTTCTGACACACAAAAATGCTCTTACGTGGACATTGCTGGTCTTTAACCACCATCAGCTTCTGCCAGTTTCTTTTTTAATTGTATTAACTAATTTGTATCCAGTAAGCTGGTTGTTGTTGTTGCTTATTGTTCCTTTTTCAGGCTTGCATGAACACATACAATCATTGAATACTCATTATGAACACAGGTGGAGTTTGACTGATTAATTTGGGGGGACCAAGGAGTAAGGATATTAGGGAATCCCATGCGGGGAGGATGACCCCTTCACCCCCTTATAGGCCTGGGGGGGAGGAAGGGGAAGGGACTTGCACCAGGCCAGAGCTGGGAAGAGAACTCAGGAGTGCTGGTTCGGGCTGCCAGCTCACGCTGCTCCCACAGGTAGCTTGGGCCTGCTCACCTGCCTCCTTTCCCCTCCTCCAGAAAGGGACCATATCCAGGGGGCTTCCTGCCCCCCAACTGGACCTTCCCCCATTCATCATCTCATGGGCAGCTTCTCCCCTCCCCCGAGCTAGGCAAGGTGCACAGAGCCGCTCCCAGTCCCACCACCCCTGGCTCAGGCTCATTTGAGTGGCTGGGCTGCGTGGCCAGTGGTCCTGGTCCATGGCATCCACCTTCTGTCCCTTGGGACCTCCCGCCGTGCCAGCATGCTAGGCTCCAGCTCCAGGGATCAGCCTCCTGGGACTGTGGTAGGGTTGGATGAGTGGGATCTGGGCGGCACCTGCCAGCCCCTCTGCATGGCATGTCCGTCGCTCCCTGAACCTCTCTTTCCCTGACTAAGCCCCACTGCCCATTGGCTTCAAACTGAACCCATAGCCCTGGCCCGCTGCCTTTGGACCCGATTGGTGACATTGACTAACATCAGCCCAGGCTCAGCCAACTGCAGGCCTGCAATGTGATGTCATGCTCCTTAACCCCACCAGGCAGTTACCGTTTGGGGCATGGGGGCAGAGCTCGCACATGCACACACAGATTGTGCACACACACACAGCCACAGCCGCAGAGACACACACAGATCACACACATACACAGCGACGCACCCACATAGCTCTCAGACACGTCGAATTAGTTTACTCTGGTGAAATCTAAGCAAGTTATTTTAGATTAGCATTCACTCAAACGTAGTGTACTCAGATTGAAAATACTGGACTGTCCAATGAACAGATATATCTTTTTCAAATATGTGATACATGCTGTAAAGGATGGAAACAAGGGGAACAGTTAGATTCTGGCTTGTTTTGCCCTTTATCAAATAGTTGCGTATGCACGTTTTTATTATTAATTTGCATTTTGTTCAACTAAAAAATCATCCTAAATTTGGGGAGGCAATACACCCCATGCAGTCCCCCAAACTCCGCCCATGATTATGAAATATTTTGCTCTAAACCCAGGCCTTGCCCAGGATATTATATGAAGAGATTTAAAAAACTGGGTGAGACTGTATGTTAGACTTTCAAAATTATCTTGAATTTAAGATTCTAAAATATCGTGGGCCTTCAAATCACTCCTCAAAAGCCACTGCCACCTTGATGTAAGCAGTGATTGTGTCATTCTATATGCTCATACAGCACATAGTAATGGGACCTGGATCAGGACTGGTTGATGATATTGCAATACACACACAATAATGGTTGTCTTAAAGGAGAACGTAAATAGCTTTCCCTAAGTATAAAATCTAGTCTGACATTTTTAAGACAATCTGATCTAGAGTTTTCCCATTGTTTAGTTCGCTGACATGTCTAATATTTACTCATATGCTTTGTAATACTGTAGTTACTAGATTTATAATTTTCATTGTGTAATTTGATGGATTGAGTGGACATTGTTCTATTTTTCCATCCAAACATACCCAAGCAAATTTCAACTTAGTGAGTAATGGGCAGTGTTAAAGTCAACTGGAGTGAATCAGGCTTTTGTAGCTGAACACAGACTAGCACTGCCCTGTGGGTTTTGTTAAAAACAAACAAATCATTCCAGCAAATCAAAAATTGCCAAAAGTCTCCATAAGACCATCTACCTCCTGCTTTAACTCCCAGCCTTTCACAAATACATAGCGGAACAAGCTAGATTACTTAATCTTTCTTCTTTGAATGCTTACAGGATTTTGTTGCTCTCTAAACAAAATTTTAAAATTTATTTGAATGCTCTGTAATCAGAAAACAAAGCTAAGCCCCAATTCTGCAAGCTGTTCCATGTGGGTAAACCCCTAAAGTCACTGGGACACTGCACTGGTGCAGGACAATTTCCAGCTGTGCAGAACAATTTGTAAGATAGAGGCCTTACACAATGATTCTGGCAGCTGCGGCATGGGTGGTACACCTCCCTACTGCCCCCTACCAAGGGCAGTGGTTTAAGTCACAATTTAGCTTTTAGGCATAGAACTAGGAATAATCCATTTAGGAAAGTAAAATACAGGGCAAAAGTCAGCCAAAATATCAAGAGGAACATAGATCAATATTGTAAGTGCTGGTTTATGAATAATAGAGAGCTGAAATACATATTCCCAGTTCAGTTTCTGGAAGTGATGGTTATTTCACAAGAAATCAATAAAAGTCAGTGCACTTAAAATATGGGATAGATCAAATAAAGTGTTTCAGCATTAAAAGCTATTAGTTTTGTGAAACAAGTTTCTTTTACAAAATTATTAAATTCCATTAAACTAATTTAAAAAAAAAATCAGACATCAAAGTGCTAATTTCATAGTCCCCTCCAAACTGTTCCTGTAAAGGTGTTAGAGGTAATTAAGTGCCATTTTCTCAGTCATTCAGAATCTGCAATTAATCAAAATGTAGGGCCTGAATGATTGTAGAAAACAGTAACACTTAGTTTATTATGTAGCACATTTTCATTCAGGTTGTTTTATGATGGGATCAGCTACACTTTTTCCTCAGAATTTATTATGCTTACCCTTCAGCCAATTAATTTTTCTCACTTTATGTTAACTTAGAACCTGATGAGTTTTGTGTATGTGCATAAGGTTGCTAGTCAGTTACACTGGTCACAAGTCTGACGGATTGCATGTGTTAAAGCAATTAGGAGCCCAGTACAGTCAGAAAAATTGTACTTCATTTTCTCAGAACAATGGCTTTTCTTTTTTTAATCCAAAAGTGAATGAGAAAAGAGGAACACTAACAGATAATTCAATCTGCCAAGGAACTAATTGGCTTATTCAGTGAAACATCTACTACTGTATTTTCATGTTTGGGGAAGGAATAATTTGTGGTGTATGCACCAGTAGTAATTTTGTCCTGCAATGTGGGACATGAACATATGTAACTGACTTAGAAGAGCAAATATAAAAGTAAAAAAGAATGTATCTCAAAATATTGCGATAATGGTGAAATACACATTTATTTTTATATTCAGAGCTAACAGGCAGTGTTTTCACTGTGGTACTGATGTGCATTTGGAACTATATACTGTTGTTTTGTAAGTGTGTTGGTTTTACAGCTAATCTCAAGGATAAAGAAGATTTTAAAATTATAGCCCATTAAGTGAATAGTTGGCTGAATGCTGCTTGTGTGGATAATAGTTTTATCAATCTGACAAGAGGACTCTGAAAAGATAGGCTGCAAAGACAGATTAAGTCAATGACAGCTATCTGTTGAAATGCGCTGCTGAAAATCTTCTCTTGTTTCTTAGATATAATGTTGAAATATACCCTGGGACAGGAATAAAATTTAGCTAGTATAAATAGAGTGTGCTGCAAGGATGAACTGTCGGGGATGGTCTAGATATATTCCTGCCCCAGCGTGGGAGGATGGACTAGTTGACCTCTTGATGTCCCTTCTGTCCCTGTAGGACACTTCTAATAAACACATTCTAAAATTTTCACTGCTTCCTTTGGTATTGTGGTTTGAAAATAGGGCTGAGACACTTGTATTCTAATTCCAGGAAGGCCAGTGATGTAGGCAAATCACTTAGCCTTATTCTAACTCAAATTCCACCTGTACAGGGGGACAATAATATGGACCTACCTCATAGTGAAACCATGAGGCTTGAAAACTTAGTGTTTGTAACATGCTTGAAAATTCTTGGGTGGAAGATGCTAAATATATATTATTTCAGAGTAGTCAGGAATTTTGACAAAATGTTTTTTCTTCACTGCTGATTTGTCAAAACCAAAACTTTTTGCAGGAAAGGGTTGGTTTTGGCAAGTCTCTCAACTTAAAAAGTGTTTTTAAAAGGTTTCAAAACTATCACTGTCCTATTTCAACATTTTTTAAATGAAAAATTGCAGTTCAATTCAAATGACATTTAGAAATTTAAGATAATTACAGTAAAATAATTTTTATATCGTCAAAATTGAAACAAAGTTTGAATTGACCCAAAATTGTATGGTTGGTTATTATGCTGTTGTTCTGACTTTTTGGTTTTTTTTTTTTTTTTGACAATTATCAGTGCAGGAGGTTGGTTCCCATTCAGGACAGATATTTTTCGGATAGCTTGAAAGTGTTCATAGGACAGGAAAAACATTTCCCATCCAGCTCTCACTTCTGCAAATTTTAAAGTAGTTAAAATGTAATTAGCTGACTGAAAACTAATCAAAGCAGTATAGGATACTCAGAAGATGATGAATCACACTGCCCAAAAAATAAACAAAACAAAACAAAAAAAAACCTCACATAAATTTAAACGGATAGAAAGGATAACATCTAATGAATTCTCCCCAAAAGCACTGATAATATAGTGGAAGCAGTGATTATTCAGCAGCACTGACATAACTCAGAGTTCCATAATTATAATTTTCTCTGTCCAGGAATGTTTATATTGTGAAAAACTCATTAAAAGTACTATAATTCACTTACTAAGAAAAAAAGAATCTCTTGGGAAATACTGCTGTAGAGAACACCCCAGCAAAGAAAAATGCTTCTGTGGAATTGATCTCTGGATAAAACCTCACATCAAAAAGTGACCCATGAGGAAAACTTCTAGAGTACACCTTTCGTAAACCACCACCTACCAGCTCTGTCTCTTGCCGAGCTCACAACTGAGAACTTTAAAATTGCAGGCAGAGCCCCAACAACTCTCAGAAGAACCAGGCCTTCTTTTACGCCATCCTAATTAGGTCCAACAGAATCCCTTATCGAGCTGGACCCAAACAGGTCTTCTAGATCTTTTGGCTCATAGATGGCGATGTGTGTTAGTATTATATAGCAGTACTTTATGGCTGACTCATGGAATACTATTGGCTCTGTCATTTAGTTGGTGGATGGAATTCTGTGTCCAAAGGACTTTTTGAGGAAGCTCCTTCCTTGTAGGAACTATTATTTTCTCTTCATGTTTTTACAACTCCCTCTTATTATTATGTATTGGCATCACTGCACTGTACATAGAGCAGTGACATAACATGACAGCTACATTAAAAGCAGAATTAGAAAAGAATGTTTTTACAATGTATGGATATTGTACAAGAGTGAATCCCCCCAGGTGGGTGCTAAATATGCAGACAAAGTATCTTTCTACTATATTAGCTACAGATGGTATCACCAGCAGTAAGTCAGAGAGAATGAAAAGCACAAAGGTCCAGATCCAGATAGGTAGTTAGACTTAGGCACCCAAGTCCCAGTTTTGGCTTCACTGAGTTCCACAAAACTCCTGCCAAACGCAGTAGGCACCTAAACTCACTTGGTGTCCAAGTTTCCTGGGTAAAAATTCCCACAGTCACCCAAGTTTCTGCCTCTGACCATGCATACTGCTGCCTATCTCCTGCATAAGCCCCAGAGTGATTCACAAACCAGGGAAAGATAGGAGTTTTCCATCTAAATTGTGTACAGGACCCAATCTGGCAGGCATGCTGAGACGCCAGCTATTGGATTGGGTCCCATTCTAAATTTGGTGGGAGGAGGCAATAGTGCCCATCTTACAACTTTTAACCCAGGAGTTAGTGCACTGACCTGGGACATGGGACACCCTGGATAAGTTCTCCCCTTCCTGCCAGAATGAGAAAAAGAAGACCCTTGTTTAAATCTTGCTTTTCAGGAGAGCTCTAGCAACTGAGCTATGGACATTCTGATGTGAGGCATCCCCAGGCTCTCCTGTTGAACCTGTTGTACTCTGGATAAATAAATAATGAAAGAGTGATTGGAGCAGGAGTACTGGATGCTAAGTCACCCATGTGGTGCCCTAACCATTGGACTACAGAGTGGTTCTTATGTTTTCTCTGGTTCAATGACTGTTACACCGTGGATAAATACTTAAATAGCCATTGGGCCAGAAAATGAGAGAAAGAATCACTCTGTAGTCCAGTGGTTAGGGTACCCAACTGGCAGGTGGGACACCCTCGGTCCAGGCCCCCTGGTCCAACCACTCTTCCATTATTTATCCACAGTGGAACTGCTTCCTGAGGAGAAACTGACTGAGCCCCATATCAGACTATCCCATAGCTTAGAGGTTGGATTACTTTTGTAAGAGTTTGAAGACCCCTCCGTTACAAGAGAACTGGATTTGACATAAGCACAGACATTTTGTATACTCAGCCACCATAAACTAGAAGTGAGGGCACCACACACACAGGAAGAATTTGGCCTAGGGCTTAGGCAGACAAAAACACTACACAGCTACAGTGTTACTAACAAGGACAGATACAGTAAAGCGACAGATTAATGAGAATGGAAGATGAGTGTGAATAGCTGCCCTTGGTTATCTGTAGGTTTCTTGCTGGGAGTTGTTTTGCTGCTAAGTGGAAATGATGATTTCTTGGCTGTTGCTAGGGAAATTGTCAGCCCATTAGGGGCTACTTTGAGTTATGCTTTGTTTTGAGTGACCTATAAAAGAAATTAGTTAGAGTGTGCACTTGAGAGATTGTTCAGAGAGAGGACTTAAAGGGCTGACATTTGACTCCTCAGCTGCTAGGAGGAAGGCTGGGCACCAGAAACCTGCTGCTGACCACTTGACACCATCTCAGACTTTGGGTAACTATATCTGGGGTGCTCTAGACTATTGTGATTTTAGATATTAGCTTTGAACTCAATAAAAATCAAGGATTTTTGGATGGAAGTTTGTGTGTACAAATAATTTATCAGACAGAGGTGCTGTGTCCCTCACTGATTCATTTTCTGACACTGCCTGGAAAACAGAGACTAGTTATCATGGCCTTGAGCTCAGATAGGATTTGAACAGAAGGTGTTACCCAGGGCTCTCTCTTCCTCTGGCAGAGCATGGGGGAATTGAACCTAGTCTCCTACATGCCAGGTTAATGCTCTAACCACTAGGCTAAAAGTTGTAAGGCAGGCGCTCCTTTGGCATCTATTTTGTATGGAGCAGGACAGGTGCCTTTCCCATCCCAGAAGAAACACCTTAGGTGTCTACAGGTAGTTGGTCCCTTTTCATGGATTATTAAGCAAAAGTAGGCACTTGCCTGCAGCCCAGACTTAGGTGTCTCTGTCTGAGAGAAGGGTACGCACCCCTGTCATCAACATTTCCCACTAGTTAGCTTAGGCAGCTCTGCACCTAGCATGCTGGCTTTTCTGGATCACATTTTGGGTGCCTATCTCCCGCATTCATTTTATAGGGAGCCTAGGCACTTAACTCAGGCTTTGTGGCCAGTACTGTTGTTCCTGTGATTTTCTAGGTGTCTAAAAGTTAGGCTCCGTGATGCTCAGCATTGTAATGCCTAAGGCCCTTCATGGATCCCACCCAAAATGCCATCTGGAACATTAAACCTAAAGCATATCAAAGTATTTGAAAGACTGAGGGCCGAATTCTTCTTTGGTTTACTTCTCATGTAATCCAACTGATTTCATGAGTTAAGTCAGCAGAGAATTTGGCACAAAACTTGCTAATTTACACTGAATTATTAGATGCCCAGGAAACCTGAATAGAGAGGTGCTATTAGGAGAAATTGTACAAAATGAACATGCTACAAATGTTTAGATAGACTAGCTATTTACTGGACACGTGTGGAGCTATCCAAGAAACCATTGCAATGATCCAGTCAAGAAAGGATCAGAGTCTCTGCAGTTGACATAAAAATCTATCTATTGCAGTTATATTCAGACCTCAGTGGTTCAGAAGCCAAATTAGTGATCAGCATTACCCAATAGAGCCACATAGTGTGAATTCATTGTTTCATTTACTATAGTACTATTCATATTTAAACAGTGTGATAGGGCAAATATATTATATATATATATATATATATATAATTCTCACAGCAAATAAGTTAATAACTTAGTGCAAGTTGAAGCCAGTCAGGATGTTTGGTTAATTAGTGTTTTAATATTATTGGCTGCAAAGAGGTGCAAGAGACACATTAAAGAGCCACTGGTGGCTCATCAGCTGTTGTCTGAGTATCACTGATCTAATGGTTGTAATAGTGCCTCTGACCATAGCATGATAACCTAGTGATATAATTTACTTGTTCAGTGCCAACAAAGTGCTTGTTGTTAGAAATGGAGAAAAATAGAGTGCATGGGCCTGTACTCTTTTCAGTCTGAAAGAGACATACAGAAGAGAGGATACTGGGAAATCTAGAGGTAGGGAAGAGTTAGAAATGCGCATTTTTTTACCTCCACTCAAAATTAAAATAAATACTCTTTTGTAGCTACTCAAGTGTTCTTTTAAGATTACAGTGAGATTTGACAAAAGCACCAGGAAGGACCAAAAATGATACCACTTAGCTATGGTGACCATATGTCCCATTTTGGCTTGGACAGTCCCTTTTTTAAAGTCCTGACCAGCTGTCCCGACTTTTTTTTGGCACAATTGGTCATTTGTCCCATTTGCTCTTGCCAACTGATGTCAGAGGGGACTTGGGCTGGCTCAGCATGGGGGAGAGGGCTTGGGCTGGCACAACGTCCCGTTTTCCCTTTGGGAAAATATGATCACTCTACACTTAGCTCTTGCCACTCATCAACATTCCAAGGTGGGGGAGAAAGGGTACCTGAAATGAATGGTGACCCCAGATTAGGGTTATCATCTTTCAGATTCCCAAAAGTGGACACTGCTGGGGGGGAGGGAGCTAGAGGAGGTTTTTGGGTGCTAGCTAGGTATGTGTGTGTATTGGGAGGGGATCTTTGGGGGGGTGGGAGGAGGTCTCTCAGGGATGCTGCAGGGTGTACCTGTAGCCTCATTCTCCAGGTGGGGAGCCATGTCACTACTTGTCATGGTGGGAGGGCGGCTGGTGCAGGCTCAGGAGGCAGCACATCTCTGCCTCTCCTGCTCCACAGGGCTAGGAGCAGGGGACTGAGCAAGCGGGATCTAGCGGTTGCGGCTGCAGTGGAAGGGCCAATCAGGCCATGGAGCCAGCTTTTTCTGAGCTGCAACAGCTGCGCTGCAAAAATCCTGGACATTTCCTCTTGTTTGAAAAATGCACCTGGACAGAAGGCACAGAATCAAAAGAGGAAATGTCCAGGAAAACCCTATGCCAGATTGTCAAACTAATCCCACTACATGTTTAGAAATGATTTAAGAGATGTTTCCCTGTGTATCTGTAGGGTTGGTTTTACATTTTGTGGGTTAGGCTTGGAATGGATGAACTACTTCATCCTTATATTTTGGATTTTTTTATTTTGGGGAAAATGTGAATAAATTAAAGAATAGGAAAGGTGGTTGAGGATTCAGAGATGCTAAATGACACATAGTGCTATGAGGACTTATAGAAATAACTTGAACTTTATGTGTATGAAAAGATGCCACTGGTATCTCTGCACAATAAGCCCATAAAAGTATGTTTTGAAAAGGGTGCAGTTATGTTAAAGAATATTTAAAAAAAGAAAATATTCTTACATTTTTAAACACTTTATAATAGTAAAACTGAAAAAAAAATCTCTTTTTCTATTCACTGCTCATGCTGTTTACCTACTTCTTGCATTTCTTTGAACTTGGAAAATGAAAACAGACTAGTAAATGTCCTTTTTTAATAGTCTCTTTCCACTAAGTTTTTCACTTTCAGGTTCTGATAAAAAAATAACAATATGCTACTACATATATCTCTAGGGTATTCTGGACTGAATAAAAGCATAATTTGTTAGAAAATGAAAATTACTATATCTAGGTGGGTTTTTTTAAACCAAGATAGTGAAGAGAATTTAAAAATCCTAGGGACAAGCTCTTGTGCTGTCAAATATACATGTGATCTATTCTTAAGCTTCAGAATTGCTAATTTTGGTAATAAATAAGCAGGCTCATCACAGTTTCTACTTTGGAAACCTGGACTCTCATCTTTAGACCATAAGTAAAATGAGGTTTTTTGTTAGTCAGTCAACTCAGCTAAACATTATTTGTCTGCATCACTAATTAAAAGCATTATGCAGTTTCAGCAAACATTTCAACTGAACAGTCTCAGGTCACAGATGGCCTAGCAAAGTCTTCAAATAACTAAAATATATCTAAATTAAAAAAAAAACAACCTCATTGGAGCATCTCCACCAAACCTGAATTATTTGAAAAGTCATGAACAGGGCCAAAGTGTGTGTGTAATTTTCATGAGACCTAAACATTCATCATTTAAAAGAAAATACAAGGTTTACTCTGAACATAAGAACGGTCATACTGGTCAGACCAATATCCTGTTTTCCAACAGTGGCTAATGTCAGGTGCTTCAGAGGGAATGAACAGAACAGGTAATGATCAAGCGATTTGTGCCCTGTTGCCAATCCCCAGCTTCTGACAACAGAGGCTAGGGACACTTCAGAGCATGGTTTTGCCCATCCTGGCTAATAGCACTGATGGACTATCCTCCCTTAACTATCTAGTTAAGTTATCTAGTTCCTTTTTGAACCCTGTTATAGTCTTGTCATTCACAGCATCCTCTGGCAAAGAGTTCTACAGGCTGACTGTGCATTGTGTGAAGAAATACTTCCTTTTGTTCGTTTTAAACCTGCTGCCTATTAATTTCATTTGGTGACTCCTAGTTCTTGTGTTATGAGAGAATAAATAACGCTTCCTTATTCACTTTCTCCACACCAATCATGATTTTATAGACCCCCATCATATCCCCCCTTAGTTGTATCTTTTCCAAGTTGAAAAGTCTATGTCTTATTAATCTTTCCTCATATGGAAGTTGTTCCATACCCCTATACATTTTTGTTGCCCTTTTCTGTACCTTTACCAATTTCAATATATCTTTTTTTTGTGATGAGGTGACTAGATCTGTTCATAGTATGCAAGATGTGGGCATATCAGGGATTTATAAAGAGGCAATATGATATTTTCTGTCATATTATCTATTCTTTTCCTAATGATTCACAACAGGCTGTTGGCTTTTTTGACTACCACTGCACATTGAGTGCACATTTTCAGAGAACTATCCAGAATGACACCAAGATCTTTCTTGAGTGGTAACAGCTAATTTAGACCCCATCATTTTATATGCATAGTTGAGATTATGTTTTCTAGTATGCATTACATTGCATTTAACAGTACTGAATTTCATCTCCCATTTTGTTGCCCAGTCACTCAGTTTTGTGAGATCCCTTTGTAACTCTTTGCAGTTTGCTTTAGATTTAACTACCTTGAGTAGTTTTGTATCATCTGCAAATTTTGCCAGTTCACTGTTTACCCCTTTTTCCAGATCATTTAATATGTTGAACAGTATTGGTGTCAATGGGGGACACCACTATTTACCTCTCTCCATTCTGAAAGCTGACCATTTATTCCTACTCTGTTTCCTATCTTTTAACCGGTTACTAATCCAGGAGAGGACCTTCCCTCTTATCTCATGACAGTTTACTTTGCTTAAGAGCCTTTGATGAGAGACTTTGGTCAAAGGCTTTCTGAAAATTTAAATACACTATATTCACTAGATCACCTTTGTCCACATGCTTCTTGACCCCATCAAAGAATTCTAGTAGATTGGTGAGGCATGATTTCCGTTTTCGAAAACAATGTTGATTCTTCCCCCAACAAATTGTGTTCATCTATGTGTCTGATAATTCTCTTCTTTACTACAGTTTCAACAAATTTGCCTGGTACTGAAATTAGGCTTACTGGTCTGTAATTGCCTGGATCACCTCTGGAGTCTTTTTAAAAAATTGGTGTCACATTAGCTGTCCTTTAGTCATCTAGTACAAAAGCTGATTTAAATGATAGTTTACATACCAGATAGTAGTTTTGCAATTTCACAATTGAATTCCTTCAAAACTCTCCAAATCCTTCTCTAATGACACCTCAATGTGGGACAGTTCTTCAGATTTGTCACTTAAAAAGAATGGCTCAAATTTGGGAACCTCCCTCATATTTAGTTTTATTTAGTTTCTCCACAATGGACTTATCTTTCTTGAGTGCTCCTTTAGCAGCTTGATCATCCAGTGGCTCCACTGGTTGTTTAGCAGGCTTCCTGTTTCTGATGTAAACATTTTTTTGCTCTTACTTTTTAGTCTTTGGCTAGCTGTTCTTCAAATTCTTTTTGGCCTTCCTAATTATATTTATTTGCCAGAGTTTATGTTCCTTTTTTCCTTCTCAATTGGATTTAACTTCCACTTTTTAAAAGGATGCCATTTTGCTTCCAACTGCTTCTTTTACCAGTACAGTCTAGTCCAGGGGTTGGCAACCCGCGGCTCTTCAGCCGCGGTAAGCTATGTTTTGCGGCTCCAGATTTGCGGCTCTTTTGACAGTAAAGGTTGCCGACCCCTGGTCTAGTCTGTTCTTCTGATATATTTTGTACCCTGGTATTACTGTGTCCCATCGATTATTCTCATTCCACCAAGTTTCTATGATGCCAAGTTTCTATGATTATATCAACATCCTCATTTAATATGAAGCACTCTACATTTGTACACAAGCACTTAAAAAATTGTTACTTTTTAGCTGTCTGCTATTATGTGATATAATTGAATGAGACTCTTATTTGATTGTTTCTCATCAGATGCTACCCATATTTTACCATCTTCCATCCTCTCCTCCTTACTAGGATATATAGAATCTCCATTAATAGATCCTCCCCTAAGGGATGTCTCTGTCCTAACCATGTGTTCCTCCATACCTGTCGGCTTTCCCCCAGCCCTTAGTTTAAAAATAGCTCTATGACCTTTTTAACTTTACATGCCAGAAATCCGGTTCCATTTTGGTTTAGGTGGAGCCCATCCTTCCTGTATAGGCTCCATCTTTCCCAAAAAGTTCCCAGTTCCTAATAAATCTAAACCCCTCCTCCCTACACCATCGTCTTATCCACGCATTGAGACCCTGCAGTTCAGCCTGTCTAACTGGCCCTATGCATTTATTAATTGCATTTATAAATTTTTTCTCACAAAAATGTATAGCAAATTACTTTTTCCCTTCCCTTTCCTTAGGAGGTTTTTTTTTTGGCCAGGCAAGTAAGAAATAGCAATAATTTTTATGTTAGTCTTATTTTGTTGGAATCTGTCTCCTGAGAATATAGAGTAGCATGATATATACATATAGTATTAACATTCTTTAACATTGAAAGAGCAGGTTAAAAAGAATGTTTGCATTCTCTCTCAATTCAGGTCTCTGTTGTATTACGCTTTGTTCCACTATATTTAAGGCATAAGTGGTTCCATTGTAAAAGCCCTGTTTTTAGGGTATGATTTTCTTATTAAAAATTGTTGTGAACAGAAACTTGGCATGAAAAATTCTATCTTTTAAACTTTTTATATAAAGTTTCACTTAAATCAGGAAGTGGGGGGTTAATAATAAAAGGATGACATTTTACTATGTTGATTAATCCCTCACTTGCACTCTAACTTGAGAGAACTTGTTTTTCTCAGTTGTTTTCACATCTTTGATGCCATCTTAAATTGCTGACTTTTGGGTTTAATATAAAAATTACCCAGTCCTAAATCTTACTTATCTCTACGTAGGCTTTGTGGTGGTTTTTTTTTTTTTTTTTTTTTTTTTTTTTTGGGGTGGGGAGGGTTTATGTGTGTAGTAATAAATAATATTTTTAATGAATCAAGTGTAGGTGGAAGATGCCAAATTGACACATCTGGAAACTAAAATAGGCTATGCTGGCAACATTTTATCATGGAACCTGGAAATGGAAGCTTCTTCCCCAGATTTTCCATGCAACCATAATAATCTGTAACTTTGCATGACATGGGAGATGCAGAAAGTGATGGATCTCTACTTGAAGGCATGCTAGCTGATCTATATGATAGAGAGGTTGACTAGTTTCATGGAATCTTAGTATTTTAATAGGTATTTCTAGGAGGCTTATCATCAAGTCATCACACTATCTGAAGCTCTTCAGAATGGGGAAGAAAGCACCCTCACAGTGGGAAGAGGGCACATTGCTATATTCGTCACTGCTATATAGCAAAAGGCCATGAAAGCCATTTCCTCTTAGCTGAATACAGCTTCATAGATCCAACAGGGAAAGAGAGCTCATAAATATCTGCTGTCCCAACCACTCCTCTACAAAACTAATTACCCAGCTAATTTCTTGTAGGCACCAAGGCAAAATGGTTGAACACAAAAAAAACTGTGTCTAGAACAAGCAGTGTAACATTATTTCTTATGAGTCAAATTAAAAGAACTTTCTATGCTATTCTGTTGAATGTCTTTGAGGCTGGGGGAAATTAATTTAGTATTTCACTTCAAATTACTTAGGCCAAA
Organism: Mesoclemmys tuberculata; assembly: GCA_007922155.1. Classification (NCBI taxonomy): domain Eukaryota; kingdom Metazoa; phylum Chordata; order Testudines; family Chelidae; genus Mesoclemmys; species Mesoclemmys tuberculata. Next base: position 51,453,017 of record ML675603.1, read on the forward strand.
ATATTCAAACTTGGGTCCTAAAAATTAGGCACCTAGGGCTAGATTTTTAAAGGTATTTAGGTTACTATAGATGCAGATGGGCACCTAGTGGGATTTTCAAAAGTGCCTGGGCACCTAACTCCCATGATAACTAGAACTAGGATTCACAAATGTAGTTAGGTACCTAACTCACATTAAAGTCAATGTACTCCCATTGAAGTCCATCCAAAATACCTTTGAATCTAAAAATATGTGCCTAGATACTTCTGAAATCCTATGAGGCACCTATGTGCATCATCATCATCATCACCTAAATGCCTTTAAAAAGTCTGGCCCCAGGCTAGCAAAGCACTTTTGCACATGCTTAACTTTAACTACGTAAGTAATCCTGCTGAACTGACTTCAGTGGGACTATTTACATGCTTAATCCATAATTATGCCCCTTACATAAGTGGCCTTATTTTCAGAGCTGCTGGATGCGGAATCTCTCTAAAAGTCACACCATTTATTTAGGGTATATGCATCTAGGTACAGGGAACCCAAGTGTGATAAGCTTTTTTATAAGCATGTAACATTGTGGATAATTATCACACAGGGCCTGATTCAAAGCCTATCAAAGTCCACTGGAAAGACTCCTATTGTCTTCAATGCACTTTGTTACTATTTTTCATTGAGCCAAACTCTTGCCTACTGTTACACAGAGCATTTTGTTGGTAACAAGCAGGTAAACATAATCCAGGCCCATTTGTGTGGCTTCTATTTGAAGATTTTATATCTGCTAGTCTGTTCAATGTCACTATGTTAATACAGCAATATGGCGGTAACATTCTTGTATGTGAAGCTGCACATTAGGCACTCACTAACAGATTCGTGTCATTAGCCCCCACATAGTATTAATCATTCTTCAAGGTCATTTTTAGCTATCAAAGTAGGCATTTTAGTAACATTGCCAAGACAGCTTTCAAGCCAGGCCAGTTGCAAGTTTTCAGGTCCTGGGGGTGGAGGGACAGTTATAGAATGCACAAAACAAGTTTTTTTGGCAATGTGTCCATAAAGGTCTGTGACAGGAGAGTTGCCATTCATCAGCATGCATGCAAGCTGCCTCTGTTTTGGAAACCAGGGCACATTTAAAGGAAAAATAAACGTATTTATCAGTCTGGTTACAATTTTTTGAAGTACAACAATGAAAAGTTTCTCCTATCTGTTTCAGACTATGACAAGATTAACTAGACATGATAAGACTGAATGTGTCACTTCAGTTAGGTGAGCACTCTGAGCCAGGTACATTTCGTATGAGGATTCCAAGTAAATCTCTCACAAGATTTATGTTTTCATTTTTTGGTTTTCAATATTTCATCATTACTGAAGCCAAACAACCAGTGACATAAGATTTCTGGATGCTTATTACTATGCCAAATGGCTGAGGCCCTACAAGTATAGAAAACATATCAAATTGTTTTTCCTCTGAGAAAGTGATGACATTTAGTCAGAAATATTCTATCAACTGCTTAGGGATTCAGTTGTGAGTGAGCTTGCTTTACTAGGTGGAAGAGCTTATTGGCTTGAAGATACCTGCTTTCTGGGCCAAAATTGGGGTGTTGGTCTTGGTCTACGGTGGAGGCAGGAGCAGGGTGAAAGATAGTTAGAAGGTGCATTAGCATTTTGTGACCATACCATAGCTGGGGACTAACCTAGAAGGGGGGAATTTAGCTTCCTTTGAAGCCTGCCAAAACCACTCCTTTAATCTACTAGAATGGGTTGGAGACTGACAGATGTTCTCTCTCCCCACCTGTACACACAGTTCACCATAACTGGTAAACATTATGTGCTCATTATTGTGAGGTAAATAATCCCAGTTTAACTGAGCCAAGTTCTATCTTCCACTGTGGAGAAAGAGCTCCCCTTGACTTCAGAAGGAGCTAGGCCCTAAGTCAGAATCTGGACCACTGAGACGTGGGCCTGTGTGGGGCTATAGAAATGAATGGATGATTATAGCACTGGCCTGTGCTTTGTTTATTTGTTAATAGAGAACTTCATTTAAGGAATTGCTTGAACCATTCCTCTGTCTTCTACAGAGACAGAGCACTAATCTTATCACATCCAGGCATTCGACTATTTTAGCTACTAAACCTCTCTAGATATTGTAACAAGGTAGTGCCAAAACACCTGCTGCTTTTGGTATTTACAGAAGGCTTGATTCCCTGCTCCTCGTGCATGGGATGAAAATTGCACCCTGTTGGGTGGGTGAGGGATTCTGCACCCAAGTGGGAATTCAAGATGGATTCTGCCATCATATGCTTAAAGTGGTCTAGTAAGATTGGCTTTTTTTCTGTGGATGTAGAAGATCACAACATTTAGAATGTTGTCTCTTATTTTCACAGCATCAAAGTCCTTTTCCATTGCCTGAATTCAAGTGGGGAGAAGTAGGCAATCTTGTTAGCTTCCTCTGATCAATATGACTAGTAATAGAAAGGTAAATATTTACTTTCAACTGATGCTTTAAGGTCAATCAAAATGCTTATGTATTTGGCCCTAATTTCAAACTCCCTTAAACTGTATCTTTACATGTGCACCCAACAGCTCTTCTAGCTACTTCCTTCATGACCCTTTCAGCAGTTCCTTGGGTAATCCTTCTCCTTGTGCTGGGCAGAGGGAACCAGCTAGTAACACCTCTCTGCAGCCCTTTGCATGATTCCCTCTTTTAAAAGGCCCAGGTGCCTCCACTTAAGCCCCAATTGGGCAGCAGGTAATCAGCCCTGGGGCACTGGCCCGTGTTCTCTCTTAAAGAGGGGAGATTCCTTTTACATGTAAGAGAGCACTCTCTCTCAGATTTGAGAGCATGAAATATCACATGTCTCCTGACTAGGAGCTGTACAGAAGAAGTGCCTGCATAGGTAAGTCACCTGGTTAGCCAGCCAACAGAGGTATACCTCTTTTCATGAAGGCCATGCAAAAGAACTTCAGAAAAAATGGTGGCATTTCATGGTAAGAGTTCCTCCCCAACTTTTAAGTTCTCAGCCATTTTGACTGTATACATTAAACGCATGTGGTATACAGCTACAGTAAGGCACGTACCAATGGCATGCCAAAAGTTCTAGATCATTTTGATACCAGAGGTAACTCAGTCACGCCTCCCTTTACTCTACAGCTAATTTGTCTGCATCAGTTTCACTGGTGTAGGAGTGAAATTGCCCATATAGTGGTTATTAGGCCCAGCTGCCACACCTGTGTGACAATACAGGCTTTCAGCTACTAGTGATGTCCTAAGAGGCTGGCAGCTGGCTTGTTACTGTCTCCATCTGCTGGTAGGAAGAGTTATACTCACTCTGGGCTGAATGGAGAAAAACAGTTGATTTTTGCCAGCATTTTCTAGTTCTTCCTATCTACTGGAGATGTTTCCCAGTTTCCCCTTTTGCTGGATACTGAAATGAACTCAGCATCCTGTTTTTGACAGGATCTTTTTCTATGGACTGTGGTGTTGCAAAGGCAGCATTATTTCTTCACTGCCTGATAAGTTAGGAGAAGATGGGCTGTTAAGAGAGAAAAACTCCTGTTTAAACAGGTCTTTGATCATTTTCCAAAGAGGAAGGAGAGGGAGAGGGAAAAAAGACACCCCCCCAAAAAAATAAAAACCACCCTCAGAAAACACAGTTGGATGGATTTAAATTTTAAATCTAATACATTTGAAAGTTCTCCCCAAGTAAAAAGTCCATCTTTAAGATTTAAAGACATTCTTGAGAGTTTAGAAAGAAGTAGTCCTTTTCTGCCATATTTGGAACTAAACAAATCTAAAGTAAAATAATATTGGAGGAAATGAAAATAGATTTGGCTCAGATAACTTTATTTCCACCTCTGGTAGCTGATTGAAGACCTTGTAAGACTACAATCTAGTGCTGATAAGGGAACATAATGAAGGAATCAAAGAGAAAAGTCACCTTCATGTACAGGGATATAAGATCTGTTTCCCAGCACTTCTTCTCTCAGGGTGAAATCCAGGGCCTACTGAAGTCAATGGGAAAACTCCTATTGACTCCAAGGAGGCTGGGATTTCAACCTTGATCTTTAAAATAGAAGGGGGGAAAAAAGCATACAGAAATAATGGAGGCATTGTGCCAAGTGCATATTAAATACAGATGGGGATTCCCATTCTGCAGAAACCAGGCATTGGTGATTAGAAATGTAAAGGAAATCTGTGATGCTTTGAAGAATGTTCGGAACAGAATTAACTCCCTGGAGTCATATTGAATAGGGTGGAGTGACAGCGAGCACCTAATAAATGGGAGCAAAGAAGAGATTGAGGAAAGAATAATGCAATAGAGAGCAGGGATGTTTTTGGCTACGCAGGAGAAGAGTGACTAAGTAGACAGCACAAAGCTGAATTTATAGAGGAGAAGGTAATTACATAAATACAATTAGTAAACATAGCAGTGTGTTATGTTCTGAAAGATAGCTCTACATTTTGAATAAAGAGGTTAACCAGTTTAAGTATTATTAAAAAGACATTAAATGGGGATGAGAAATCAGGTGGGACAAAAGACATAGGAAATGCAGAAGAATATACAAGTCCAAAGGAGGGTGGGAGAGAGAGCGAGAGAGGGAGAAAGAGAGCTTGACTGACAATAAACTAGGAACAGGAGCTGCTGGACAGTTTGCTTAATACAGGATTTACCATCATTAATCATTACAAAGATTTTATATATTTGTCAAGGGTCACAACTAAAGTAAGAGTGTGAGGAGCCATGGCTATCTGGAAATTACAAACAAACAGATGGTGGGCATGGCAGCTGAAACAGTAGTGTGTGACAAGTGTGTGTGCGGGGGGGAAACAGTCCATGGAATGCATAGTCCTAATAAAAGTACCCTTGAGCTGGCAAAACCCTATCACAGCAGAAAGCATTCCCTAACCTCTCCCCATTGTCAAAGCCTCCTCTCCTCTAGAAACAATAACCCCCAACCCTGATCCATACTGGCTGTGTGCTTGTCACTAGGAGTGAATGAAAAGTTGGAGGCGCATGTTACTGAGGGGTGCCTGCTCCAGGGATATTTCATCCCCTCGCTCTCCTTACAGATTTCCTCCTTGATACCATACTCCAGCTTCCAGCCATGCAGCATTTTCCCCACCTTGAAAAATCAACTGGAAGCCCAAGACAGAACCAGGGTTTGGTGGGCCCCAAATTCCATCAAGCAACTCAGAAGGGTAATGCTGGGCGAAAGGCCCAGCCTGCCAAGCCCCAAGCTCCTCTTTAAAGTAGGGAATGGGTGTTCTAAAGGCAAAGAAGATTGCTGTTGTGTTAAGGGGGAAAACTAATTGCCATAAATCTTTCAATTTATAATTTGCAAATGATCATTGCTGGCTACACAATATTTGCAGTATTTGCAGCTACACATTGTCATTGGGGATTATATTTAATATATGGAAGTGAGGAAAGAAGAGTTTTTGTTCCTCTTTCTCTAGTTTGGAACTGGCCAGCAATGCTTGGCTTAGAGGTAAGCAAGAAGTGACCCAAGACTTAACCCAAAACCATTGTTGGATTTCTCTAAACTTTTTTTTTTAAAATACATACATCTCCTTGCTTATTGTTTTCAGCTGCAAACAGGAATATTAAAATAGTGAAAGGCTGTTCTTGTATTTAGTGTCCAGCCCAGATGAAACCAATGCTACACATTTCACAACACAGTTCAAGCTCATGAGTTTTCCAGGCCAAACCAGTTTAAATACAGTTGGAAGAAGTTCAGAGACACATCCACATTCTTGGATGATCATCCCTTCCAAATCATTTGAAGTTTGCTCATTCTTACCCAATGTTTCCATATCATCAAGCTGATTCTTCCATTGGTTCAATCATTTCCGAAGTCTAGAATGCAACCCATTTAGTCAATTTGCTCTCCACTAATAACACTCTAACATCTGCTTTGGCTGGGTATTATCCTTCTCTGAAGGAAATATTTATATATTTAAAATTTTGGCACACCAAGAGAACTTCCTCTTATTTTCAGGAAGACCCCAGGAGACAGCAATGATACTTCTAATGTCTCAGTGCAACACTGTGATGAGTTCTCATGAGTGCCTCCCGTTTGCTGAGCACAATCCTGCACGCCTTTCTCCGTCCCCAACGTCCCCTGTTGGCTATAGCCCTCACCACTCAGGTCTGCAGGGGCTCCGCCCTCCGGCTAAGTCACACAGTTGAAATGCATGAAGGAACCTTTTCTGGGATAACACAGGCCACCAAATGGTTGGCCCTCTCCAGGGTCTTTTTAGACCCATCTCTGGGCCTGTTTAAATTCCAGCACCTTTCTTGGGCTTTAAGTACTGAGTCTTATCCCCTTCTTGGGGCTTAGGCCACTACCTCAGTGGATGGTGGGGGGACCCAGGCCCACCTACGATTCCAGGTCCCAACCCATGGACTCTACAAATAGCAGCCACGGGATGCTTTCTTTAATAGTTGCTGCTGATGCATTGCCTGGGCTACTTCCCCACTCTGTCCCATCACCTTCTAGGTTCCTGGTCTGTTCCCTGTTTGAGCAGGGTTTCTTCCCAGCCTCGTTGCTTGGAGAATTTCTCCAGGTCTTCTCTCAGGCCTTTTTGCATGAAGAGTTTGTCTCAGCTCCTTTTTAGTTAGGGTTCTGCTCCCAGGCATATATGCTGAAACCAGGGGTGCTGCCACACCCCTTGGTTTGAAGTGGATTCCATTATATACAGGGTTTACAGTTTGGTTCAATGGCTCTCAGCACCCCCACTATAAAAACTGTTACAGAACCCATGCTCCCAGGCCACTCTGCCTGGACAGCTTCACAGTCCTATCCCTGCTTAAGCAGGGTTTCTCCCCATTCTCTTTACTGTGGAGTTTCCGAGCCTTCTAGTCCTTCACCTTTCTCGTCCCAGCCAGCAACTAACCTGCTCAAGCCCTGCAGCTCCTTTTATCTGACTCTGCTGTGTTCTGATTGGCTGCTTCCCTGCAGCCTCTCTAGGCAGGCCGAGGGGACTCACCTTTACTACTCCTTTCCTGGGGCGGGGTGTGATAGGACCACAATGCCTCCAGGTGCCTGGTACACCCTGTCAAATACCGTAGCAATATCGTAGGCCACTCAGTCTAAAATAGTAGAAAACACTGAATAACAAATTCAGTTCTTTTTACATGAAGACTAATAGGCTAAGCCATGAAGATTTAAAAAAAACAAAACAACGACATCACAGCCTCTCTCTCCCACTCATTCCTCCAGAGCATTGGCTAACAGGATCCCTTAACAGGACCCTTGCTAGTCCCATCCTGGACCTAGTACAAAATACTATCCATTGTGCTATATTGCTTCAGATTGTATAGCAGTTTTAAGTGTACACAGAGCACTGAGACCACCAAACTTACTTTGTCACTTAATATTTTAACACCGGTTTCAGACGTTAAAACAGGGTGCAACCTAGCATCCTCTTAAATTTGTTTGTGGAGTTTTCTCAGCTCTAACTTTGGCAAACTGCCACAAAGGGAAAAGAGAAAAGGGATTTAGAATGAAGTTACTGAGTCTGAACATTAATGGGCACTGCCAGTTTTCTGGCACTGGAGTCTACTTCCAGATGTGCCTTTAAAAGACTAATTTTAGTTGCTTATAAGAAAATGTGAGTATTTTGTTGAGTTTCAATAGTGAGAGAGGATGTAATGATGACAGGTCGTTCTGAAGCATCTTTTAACAAGAAAAAATGGATTAAAGGCTTTGGGAATGATATCTGTGAAAGATCTGAGATTGCTTTCTAATAGTTTTAAAAAGTGCAGCTGGATGAACTTAAATCCCAAAGATAAATCAATTTTTCTCGACAGAGTCCTATACTAACTTTATTATTTGTTACAAAGCAATGTGGATATCTTCCATGAATGAAAATAGTAAAAATTCACTATTTTCCATTAGCTATCTTTTTCATTGTGCATGTGTTTAATCTTATCAAGAAGGCTGTAAATTATAGTTGTTATGGTTCAGATGCTAAAGAACCCCATTTGAACTCCAATTTGCATTTACCTTTGAGGATGGGGGTCCAACTGCTGCAGTCCTTAACTCAGTGACTCAAAGGAAACTTTACCTAAATAAAGACTGCAGGATTAGGGCGAGGTGTTAAAGATACTATACTCATAAATACTTGATTTACAAAACACCGGTAGTGTACATAATCCATCATATGAAAGAATTCCATAATCTCTTCAGAGCAGAAACCATGCTTCATTCACATTTGTACAGCACCTAGCACAATGCTGGCAATACCAGAAACAGAGTGCCATATTCTACCATCCTTATTCACTTTGAAGAGTAGAAAAGATTACTCTGAGTAGTCCCACTGATCTCAATGGACTAGATTTTGCTCTGAAATGGAAAGCCCTCTTCCCGTACATGTCCCTGCATAGATTTTTCATGCTGGGCCAGCTCTGACAGTCAGAAGTAGTCGGATGCTGGATACCTGCTACTCCCCTTCCTCGAGAGCAGATGGATGAAGAAGAGTGGCGAATTGGTGCAGATGTGGCTCCAGAAGGTACCTGTGATGTAAGGTACTCCTCAGTGCAAGTAGAGGTGATAGAATCTAGACCACAATAATAATTCCCATTTACTAAAATTATTATTTGTAGTTGATAGTTTGAACCATATTTTACTTTTGTTCTTGGTGTAAAACTAATTGATGTCAATGGGAGCTGTTTCTCCTTCCACTTCCCCCCTCCCAGATCGGTTCTAATTCTGGAAACTCTTATACAATTGACTAAGCTCTAAGTACATGAGTAGTCTGAATTAAGTCAATTGGACAAGATACATAAATGAGGATTATGCGAGTAAGGGTTTGTAGGACAAAGTGGTGGGAGTTGCCCCCATTTCCATGCTTTTGGTAAATTGTGCTCCCTAAAAAGATACTAGTTATACATGTGAATTTCAGGAGAATGTTTGTGGATGACTTCTTCAAACATCTTAATATTCGCATCAACGTTCAGAGAAGTCATTAACCTGCTATCAGTCTCAAAACTTGTAAAAGTCAACTGCAGAAGGCAGAAATATAAAATGTACTTAAGCCAAGGAAATCATATGGAACTTCTTTTTCAGAAAAATGTATCGAGGAAATTTAAATACCAGAATAGAAGTAAATCCACACCACTGAAGAAAGCTGGGAGAGTGTGTGTTATGTAATAACTTTTCTGTTTTTAGGTTAAAAAAGCAAGAGTCTGGAAGGTTGAGGACTTGTGTGGCATTAATAATCAGAATGAGTTGGGCCTAATGTGAGACAAGAAGCAAATTTTAAATGCTGTGTCTTGTGGTATAAAAATCACTTCTATAGTCTTTCAATTGGTTCAATATTCTTTTTTGTTGTTGCTATACCTATAACTCATCCTGCTAGGATATTGCCTAGAAAGAAATGCTGTGTGTTAGATGAGTTAATTATTTATCTGAATGAACAGTTTTCCAATAAAGATGCTAGAGTGAGCAGCTATAACCAAAGTGGCTTGTATATAGGAAGAAGGGAGAAAAATGTGTTAGATTACATAGGAGACTAAAAACAATATTACTACAGAAAAGCAATTATTCTTTTAACTGAGACTTTGGAATAATAGTAATAGTCAAAAGGTTTAAGTCATACAGTATATATGTGTCCCTTCTGGATCAAAATGTCCCACGTTTTGAATAATGACTTTCACAATCAAGACTGCCGTGCTACTGAAACATTCACATTTGAGCAATAACTGAGTTTAGTGTTATAAAGACTGAAATATACTATAATCTTTGTATACCTAACAAACTTCATCTGATCATTTTAAGGACAAGAAGAGTATCGAGCTCTTTGGTAACTCACATGGTGAGGATTCTAGATAAAGCAATACTCCACCGTGTGGCACTATGTGAAAGAAAACAGCACTCTCTAAGAAGGCATGCTTTCCTGAAATTCCCAGAACACCAAAGGAATTGCAAAGTAAATGGTTAAAATAAAAATTATCCTTAAAATTATGGCTGGTCTGCCAAATTAGGATGGAAACATATTCCATTGGAATATGCAGTACTGTTGCAACTGAAACATTTAATGAAATCAGGGCAATTTTGCCAGAATTTTGTTTAGAAAGAACTCTGTCAAAACTTCTTTGCCTAATTTGAAAACACTCCATTTCAATATTTTTGGAACAAAATATTTTTTGATTTTTCATTTTGAAATGACCTTTCAATTTGAATTTTTGTTATTTGATTACATAGTACAAAATAAAAAGTCACAATTGAAAGAAAAATTTTCCTTCCCAGAGAATTTTTGAAATTTGCAGTTTTTGTTCTTATTCAGAAATGAGACAAACTTTGAAATTTCCAAATCCTTTGCAAAACAGAACTTTTATCCTCCACGCATCTCTACTTAAAATATATTTTCAGACTATGGAGAATTGTTTTCTCCACCATGTTCTACAAGAATATAAACTCAAATTACAAGCTAAATCTATTCCAGAAAAAACAAAAACCACATATCACTTCAAGCATAAAAGAAAAATATTTATGCAGCAGAATTTTGTAATTTCTGCCTAAAAGAAGACAGTGATTAAGTATAGAAATGAATTTGACTTTTTACTCTTGCACAGAATCAACAAAAACTCACTGAAACCAAACTAAAAGAAGCATAGAAAATGATAGTTGATTTACTATCTCACTCCTTAGTTTGCTTACAAATTGTGGCACATGTTCAACACATATTGAGGGCAAAGAGCCTGCCCCATGACCCTCTTGCTTTTGCCAGAGAACTGGCACAATCCTGCTGGCAAGCACAGACACTGCACATGGCAAGCACTGCTGAAAGGGATGCTTAAGTGCTTTTGCTCAACTCACACCTAAAATGACTTAAGAATTGGAATTTACACCACTTCCATTGTCAGTCCAGTAAATCTCAGATATTCAGCTTACATTTATCTAATTTCACCCCATCCTTTAGTCAATATTTGACAACAAATTCACATCTTTACTCATAACAAGCCCACCAGTCCTGGAATCATTTTTTGTTATTGGTCTGAATTTACTCCAGTTTGTCAACATCTTTCTGGTATTTTCTCTCTGAAGCACAGTTTACATACTGAGAAGTTGAAATGACTTATACTCAGAAACACAATAATTGCTTGTATATTTATAAGACCTTTTCATAAACTTAAGGGAGATATAATCTTTTGGGAATTTATTTTGCCTACAAAGGGACATGTTGTTGGATTCTATTAATATGAAGATAAAGAGTTTTGAAACAGCGTTTCCTAACATTAATCATAACACTTGTGTCACAGACTTCATGTCTAAGTAGAAAACAACCAGGAACTAAATGGTGCTGAACTTGAATTAGTATTTGGGATCATATTTTAAGATATTTTTGCAAAATCTGAATGCGAATAGATTCTCAATTATCCTAGAAATGACTATAGTACAAAGGCCTAATCCTAAACTGAACTCAACAGTGTCTTTCAATGAGCTTCGGATATGGCCCTAAATACCTAGATAAATACATATAATTACCCACAAATACACATTAATTCTTTACTGCCAAAGAGACCTCACAACTATCCCCCCTAACATCATTCACTTGACTGCAGAAAGGCTGGCAGTCCAAGTTTTAATATCTTAATGTGTGATGAAGCAGAGAAACTGTCTGCTTGTATGGAAGGGGTTAAGAGATCCTTTGGGCCCAGTTAGCCCCACCTTGTTATATTTACAGCCAATGCCAGGTCCGAAGGGGGAAGGAAAGGAGAGAAGTTGGCTCAGTTTGGGGCTGACTAACAAAGATGAAGGAGCTAGCTACCTCCCTCCCCACCTGAGTTGAAGGCTCAATAGCTTGCTGGCCAATGCAGACACCTGAAAATAAGTACCATCTCCCTGGCTGAAGGAGACAGTGGAAGAAACTTAGGAGCACCTGGGCTAAGAGATAACTGGCTGAGCAAACCACAGAGACCTTGAGGGGTTCCGGCTCACCAAACTTATGGCTGTCCTACACAGAGGAACCAGAGGATGCCGCTCACACTCCACGAGGGGGGCACTACCAGAGACAAGCCACCATAGCGACTTGAACTACAGGGACCATGCCCCAAACTGAAGAGACAGTGGTAGGAAGTAGCTCAGGGCAGTGGACATAGATTCCCTGCAGGGGTTGACTCATTGAAGACCCTGGGCTGGGACCTGGTGAATTGGGATGGCCTGGGTCCCCCTACTCCACTGCCTTTAAAGACTGGAGCACCTTGACCAGGGAAGCAAGGGGCTGGAAGTCAACTGTTTCAACCACTAGGCTGCTTGGCCCTCCAAGCTGATCAAAATATTTAAAAAGTGTCAAAGAGGTTAACTTTAAAACTATGCATGTGTAATAGGAAGCGTTCTCTTTCTGAAGAAACCAGGAAGATTTGGTGTTTAGTATTTACAGTTTAAACATGTTAATAGTGAACTTCATAAACTCACTTAAAAGAAGAAAATCCTCACATAAGACAAAATTATAAAGCATTTGCAGCATCAAATGCAAATTTCCTTATATACTATTTCTCAACCACATCTTAGAGATGGCCTGGAAATCCAGGTTTTTTCTTTAAAAATCACATCACAAGTTAACATGGGGGCTTCACTTCAGACCCATTTTTACATATTGTGGTGAGACATTGGCCTCCAGGAGTTCAGTCTCTATTGACATTTAGTCTTTGGCCGTTGTACAGATATTACCAACATCTACACCAATTGCTTTTCCTTTTTCATAGTGAGATGGCCAACTACCCTTTTGGGAATGATTTGAATCAATCATCTGTGTGACCTTGAGTACATTTCTTAATTTCCAGATAAAGTGTGCATTGGGGAGGGAGAGAGAGGTTTTGGAGGATTTTATCTGTCTAATGGGTGTCCAATCCTACTTCCTTTGAAGTCATTTGGAATATTTTTTACTTCAATAGGAGTTGAAACAAGTCCTAGAATTGGTAAGAGTTTCTGTAAACTAACTTTTGATGTGTATTGCCTTCAGCTGTGTAGACCATTTATTAATTAAAACATCTGTGGGTGAACTTCAGTTTGTAAAGAACCTCAATTTGCATTTTTTATTGCTCAAGAATCAATCTACTGCAGCTGCCATTGTCTTTGTGGCATTTGTCCTATCAAAGGAAATGGCAACAAGCTAATGTATTTATTGCAGACACACTCTTTCCTCCCACAAGGTATCAGAACAATGTAAAGAGTAATGCTTGTGTCTTCCTTGTGAATCATCATGTCCAATATGCCAGTACACTACAATATGGCGGTCCTAAAATGGACCCTGCTTTCCAGCCCTCTAGGAATTAAGTACATTTATAAAACTTTGGCCAGTATTGCAAACTACAAAAAAATTGCCCACTTAAAAACTCCTAATATTAACTAAAGCAATGAGCAATATATATATACTGGAAAGAAGGACGAAAGTTGTAATTTATACCTCCACGTAATTCATTTGCTAAATTCTTTTGTTTTCTATTTTAGCTATGTTCTGACAATAAAGTAGCATAAACCAAATACACATTTATGCAGTGACTAAACTTCAATAGCTCTGAATATCTTGACTGTCTGGAGCTCCAAAGGAAAATGGAACAAAATCTGTGGTTATGATTTTTGCTTGAGTAATATAGTCTATTTGAGATTATGGCACATTTATTACTTGATTTGCCCCATCTATAAACCCTTGCTGGACCATATTCAAAGTCAGCATATGAAAGAACGTGATTATTCCAAACCCCTCTCTCCACACTGAAATATGGTTCTTGCAACAAAAGAGGTAGTTGTAAAAAAATACAAATTAATTCTCTATTATTTTTATTATTTATTTTTTAATTTCAGGACTGTGATCATTGCAAACTGCAGCTAGGTCTAATGTTACAACACGTGTTCTACTATAGGTAGTCTCTGACCAGAACCTGTTTTCTTAATAGCATACTCATCTTTACTACTTCCTCGTCTTTGATCCCATTGCACCCTTAGCTGCTCATATAGTCACCTGGTTTATTTTGTCATAATGCTAGATTGTGAGGGCTCAAGCAGGAATTGTCCCTGTTATAGTTATCATACTGTACCTAGCACAATGGAGCCCTGATTGATGATTAGGGCCTTCTAGGCACTACTGCAATATAAATTATAGACAACATATTTGTGCAATACCTAATAAAATGGAGCCCTGATACTGACTGGAGCCTCTGAGTGTTACAGTGACATCAAAAAGACTTAAAGTTTCCAGAAGGAGCAGTTTAGACAAGGTCATTTTTAACAGCGCTGTACTTGTAATCAGATTGTCAGAAAGAAGGAGCAGATTTGCCTCTCTTTTTCCCTAGGCCGAGAATTTCAATACCCAATAGGCACTAGAAGAAAAAAGGATAGGGAATGGGACAGGGGGCAAAAGTGGGCTTTTAAGTGTGACTAGCCCAAAATGTCAGTCATGTGTTTATACTTGTTTCCTTAATGAATATACTACAGTGATCACTTATGGGACCATGTGATGGGGTGTTTATGCCACACAAGGCTTAAGTAGGAAAAAAGGGCCAATTAACCCGATGGGATGCCAACTTTCTAATTTCTGAAAACCAGGCCTATAGCAGGAGTGCTGGAACCTCCCACTACCCCATCCCCCACTTGCTCCTCTTCCCCCCCCCACTGTTCTCCCCATCCCCCCCTTTGTTGCCAGATCATCTCCACCTTCCTCCCTCCCTACCTGGGCTCCCTCTGCTCCAGAGCTGGGATAGGAGCTGCAGCCCCTGACACAGAGTCTGCCTGCCCACGACATGCAGGTAGGAGGTGGCCCCACCTGAGCAAGGGCTGGTGCTGGTCGATGACTCATCACCTTTCCCCCACGGTAATCAGACTTTTGATGTCTGGTCAATACATCTGACTGGACACTGTACAGGTCCCCTTTTGACCAGACTTTCCAGTCAAAGACCGGACACCTGGGAACCCTATGCCAGAGGAAAGTCAGGACTGATACGGCTGCAGGAAGGAACCCCGCAATCATTTCCTAGAGAGAAGGGAAGTTGGTAAGAGACAAGGAAGCAGGGGTTGGCGACAGGGGATGGGGGACCAGGCCCACCTACTCCATCAGGTATCAGCTCAGGGCCCAAAAAGTGGCCGTTGGTACCACTACTGGGTTAGGGGGATCCTACCACAACATGCTGACTCGTATTGCGACAGCACAACCGGACTAATGTCTGGTTTCTCTGGGCTACTTCCTACCATAGTCCATTGGTAGAGTGCCGTCATCTGAGAGTCCTCTGTTTTCTCTGGGTCAACCGCAGGCGAAAGTCCCAGCAGCTCCTCTCTGCACCTGGTCTCCTCTGGGGTCAGGGCACTACATGACTTGGCAGCAGAACTAGAGTCCTACACCAGGTTGCAGCCATCTGCCTTCTTCACTGATTCCTTTCCAACTGCACTGAAGGGCCTGCCTCTTATACTTTCTGTCCCGCCCCTCTGTTTCCGGCGCAGGGGGTGGGGCTGGCCTGGCTCTGCCCGCCAGGGGACATATAGGGGTCCCACTTCATCCAGCTCAGAAGGAGACCACTCTGCCTCACACCAACGGCAAAGATTTTAACAACATAACCATCAGTCTTGGTACTTAGATTTAACCTTATTTTGCAATCCTCTATTTGCCACATGTACACCAACAAATCCCTGTTTAACAGCAATAAGCATAATCTAAAGTGATGTTAAAAAGTCAAAAATAAGCCTACAAATATAAATCAACAAAAGGACATTACTCCCTGGCCTTGCAGGCAGCCTTACAAGTGTTTGTTCTTTACAATTAAAAATCTTGGCCTGAATCAAACTTCTACACAACTCGCCATTTGAAGGCCTGGAGAATGTAGCAAGTTAAATATTTATAGTGACCAGACTTCATTTATGGAAACTCTTATGGAAAAAGTACAAATTTGGCTTCTTTCCTTAGTTAATTTGAAATACTGGAAAAAACTTACATTTTTCTTTAAAATTTTTTTCTTTAGAGTCATGCATGAAGTGACAATTTGCTTTTCAAAATCTAAGTTTTCTTGCCATGGTTAGCTAATCCAAAACAGTGTCTTCAGCAACATCAACAGTTTAGCTACGAAGTTGCCAATACTGGCTCCAACTGTGAAAAGCTTTTGTTTAAGTCTTTCCTTGACTTATCCTCAAATACAGAAAACAGTCAACTATTTTGTAGATCTCATTATCTGATATATCCAATTGCACACAGTCTTAACTTGTAATATGGTATCATGTTTACTGAGCAGAAATCTAATCTGTGGAATACGATATAATCTGCAACATAGGAACATCATCTTATTCAGCAAGCACAACTATTGCCAAAAATAATACATATATTTTTAATTTTTCTTTTATCTGTCAAAAAACCAGATCCTGTGATCAATGTGATAGACTTCTTGTATTTTCAGATGGCTGGTTTCAGCACCCCCAGATAGCCTATTATATAGTGCTATGGATTTGCAGAACTGCAGTCAACTGTACAGGAGGAATTCAAATGAAAGTGTCTCTTTGGATGGATTACAAACAGAAATGATGCTGAGAAACTTATTTTTGTACTATGCTACCTTTGATATAGGGCTGTGAAAACCTCACATTTTTGCAGTAAAAAATGAATGTAATAGAGTTTTGACTTTTATTTTACTCTTAGAAGTCTAGTATTAGAAAATACTTTTCCACTGGTGATTGAAAATTATTCTAAATAGTTAAGTGATGAGATCATCAAGGTTCTTGTTATGCTTATTAGGAAACAGGAGTCAGACTTATCTAGAAGGTGGCAAGGAAACTAGTTGAGTCCCTTGTAACATAGAGCTGTAGTGAGTTGTACTCAACTTATTTGCTACAGGTAGAGCTGTGAAATGCAGAGGGATTGGCTGGAATCTAGAAGCTTCTGGAACATTGGCAGAGCCAGTGCTAAGAGTCCTAGAAGAAGCTGGCTAGCTCATCTCATTTATGAACCTTCAGTGGACGTTACAAGGGGGCTATTTCTCATTTTAACTATAGTATATGTAAAAGCTCCTGCTGTGATGAATACTAGTGATTATTAAAACACTAGTATGCTATCTGGACTTTCTTTGCCCTGTGCTGATTGACCGTTTGCTCCAAACCTCTCCCTCCTTTAGCTTCTTAAGCTTAAGCTTAAGCTTCATGCCATACCTGTCTCTCCTACCCTCTTCCTGTCTATCCTGTTTCCTTCACCCTCCTTCCCTTCCCTTCCCATTTAGCTTATCCCCTCCTAACCTCCCATTCCCCACCAGAAAAAATTGTGGTACTAATATGCCACTTATTGCCATCATATTATTTGCTCTGCTTACATCATACCCCTTCCCCGTGCCCATCTTGTCTATTTAGACTGTAAGCTCTTCAGGGTAAGGACTATCTACTACTGTTTGTATAGTGCCTAGCACAAGACAGCACCATGCTTCCTTGGTTTTTAGGCACTACTGCAAACATAATAAATATAGCAATTTGACCTTTCAACTTTAGTCATGTTGAAGGAAGAGGTAGGAAACAACCAAATAAATGAGCAGGAGTGAAAGCCATTCTAAACAAAATGTTAAGTCATGAGTAAAGTAGCTCTAAATCAAAACTTGGATTCAAGAGTCAGTGTACCATTCAATGAGACTGTCTAAAGGAAAACAGAACATTAAGTTTGATCTTGCAAGGTGAGACATTTATGCTATCATGTGTTTTGACAACAGCAATTTAAGTCTTTGTTTCAAAATTTCCAGGAGCTCTTCATTTCTTTTTCAGGTGTAATCTGCCTTTATTTGGAAAAGGGTAGTTGCTTGTGTCAAAGACAACTGGATGGCAGATATTTAGAAGCTCACAACCTGCTTAAACAAATTTAATGCGAACATTACCTTGAATAAAATACAAAATGTGTAGCTATTGAAAGACAAATGCACTTTACTCTGGCTACACTCCTATGGACACACTTAAAAACAGGTACTGTAAAGTGGGGAAAAAAGCTAAAAATCCATAGGGATACCAGTGCAAAATGTTTGATCTAACCTGAGAAATGGCCTTTTAATGGCTAAAAATATCCACAGAAGTGCATGCCTACAAAATTGTTTCTGCATCAGAAGAGAATGTGGAAGAGTATTATGTCCAAGTTGCTGAGGCCAACTAATAATGCACAAAAACAAGGTCACAATTTATCTGAGCAAATGGAGGTGAAAAAGATGAGAAAACATTTCAGGTGCAATCATCCTACACTCCTACCATGAGGGCTGTTAAGAAGAATGCAGTTACACTAAACAGTCCTAAAGCACCTTATAGAAGGCTACAAATCCCAGTAACAATCCACCACATAGGGAAATTAGGTGTTCTTCATTAAAATGTGAGTTAACACTTAATTCATTTTTCCATTGTATACAAAGCCATGTCTGGTGGTTGAAAGGGAGGACTGATACCACAGTGGCCCTAGTCCAACAATCAGGAAGATACTCTCTCTATATATTTGCATATACTTAGCATAAATATGTTGAAATTTGCAGCTAGCACAATGAAGGCTTCAGTCCAAATATAGCAGCACATATTTTATACAAATAACGCCAAGCAATTACTAACTCATGAATAAAACTGAAGCAAGCTCTGGAAAAATGCAATGAGGAGGGATCCTAGAAATCAGCTTGCCATTGTAAAATGCAGAATTTATGGGTTTGTTTGTTTGTTTTTAAAACAGAAAATCTTTAGTTTTTACATTTTGTGAAAAAATGAACTAACTAAATTTTACTGAAAGTACCAGTGTCACTTATTCAATGCACACAACCCCCCCTCTTGTGGTTGATTTTTGAATACACTTTAAATTTACATAACTAAACAAACTCCTATAAGCCAGAAGCAGTTTACTGAGATTACCCAACAGCATATAGGGGTTCATGTTTTAATGCATCTCAAATCTCACTTCAGCCTCCACATGTAACTAAAGTTTCGAAAGATGCTGAAAACTTTAAAAATCACCCCTAAACACCCTGTCACTGATTTTGGCAAGGAAAATTTCACGTTGATGGTCATGTGCTGTTCTATACTGCATGCAGCAAGGCTGTAGATGACATTAGAAGGCAGAAAATTGTAGAACACATGGAAAACACTAAATGAACTGACTGAAAAGAAACAAAAACAGCACGATAAACAACTGTATGTCCACAATGTACTGGATGTAACTGGATTGTTTCAGCGTTTTACAACTGCCAAAGAACAGCAGAAAACTGTCACTTCAGATTTTGTTCAAGTGTGTGTAAAAGCAGACATTCCTTTGTATAAAATGGATTAACCTGTTGTCAGATTTTTTGATGAAGCATGTTGAGAGGCAGTGCCATTCCCAAGTCAGATCAATTATATTCCCATTACTTACTATTACTTTTTGAAGAGGAAAAATAGCACTTTCTGAAGGACTTGAAAGGAAACTTCGTTGCCATGATTGCTAATGAAACAACTGACTTCCAGAACAGACCAATTTTCAACATTTTATTTCAGGTGCACAAAGCAGATCCTCACAAGCATGTTGACATTACTGCACCACAGCCTGTAAAGAGAGTGTACCTCAGAAAAGTTAATCATACCACTGTTACACAAGCCTTGATTTCTTGTATGGTGGAATTCAGTATCCCACCATTGACTGAATATTAGCATTTGTAACAGACAGTCCGAGCTACATGGCAAAGGCTAGGAATGATGTGCTTTGCAACCTGTGGTCAAACTGCGGATATATTTGTTGCTATGCACAAGTAGTCGCTCCAGCAGGAAATACTTGGTGAGGTACCTTTTAGCAAACACATTGTTTTGTTGCTTTGATGAAGTTACTTTTAGTGAAAGCTCCAGTTTGTTGTGCACTATTTTTGAGATACCTAAATAAATAGTGTGTTGATTTGCCAACACTTCCACATGAACCAGCTGTGACCAGGTGGAATACATAGTTCAATTGTGTAAATTATCATGTACATTATTACCAGTTCTACTATAGATTTGTGGAGCATAAATAAATGGAACATAAGGATATATTTGTTCTGTGGGAACTAGCCAGCCAGTGGTAGAAGACATGCATGCTGACCTGAAACACATTGCAGAGAACTGTAGACATCTGGTCATAGAACTGGATGTTCTACAGTCCCAAAAACACCAAATACACAAAGCGTACAACATTACCCTGGATTTAATTTCATGGTTGCAGCATCTTGCATCATCATAAAGCGCACAGATCTGCAGCTGCTCAAAGATGAGACAGTAGAACCTAAAACTGAGACAGCAGAACCTAAAAAATAAACAACCAGCAACTGATTTTCTCCATGGTTTATGCACTGGATCCTAAACAAACAGGTGCTGCTTGTACAGATTATGAAACTGTGAAACCACAATTAAAGCTGTCTGCTGAAGGCAACATGGAATGGCCAGTGCATTTATGGATTGCCAAAGACACGTTTGGAGACGTTCCCATTTACTTCTGGATGGCTGTTGAAGATTGAGTTTCCAGCCTGGCAAAACACACAGTGGTGGTTCTCCAGCTGACTGTAAATTCAGCTGATGTGGAAAGAAGATTAAGCAAATTTGAGGTTCTTTTCTGTACCCAGCACCAATGTCTGAAAGATGAAAATGTGGCTGGAATGCTGCAACTCTATTTTAACAACCAGGACTGAGTGAGTAATGTTAATATAAAAGCAATTTGCGCTTTTTTGTGCATTAAAAAAACCAATTTTCTGAAAATTTAGAATATAGATAGAAGTATTTAGCATACTGAAGAAATTCTTCTTGACAATTCTATTAAATTTTATTTTATTATAAAGATTGATAGCACTGGTAGGCTTTGAACTTGCTTAGGAATTGTAAATATATCAAAAGAACAGTGTTCAAATGATACATATAGATATAGATATATATATAGATATTGTGTCTAGGGAAACTAAAGTTCAGTGTTTGATTTTAATCATGGAAAAATGTGGACTTTCATGTCTTTAATTGGAAAATTTTGTTTTTTTTAATCACAGAAAACTAGGATCCCTGATTACAATCTGATAAAACTGTCAGTCTCTCAGTGGAAGTCTGGTGAGATCTAATTACTGAAGAAATGGAACCACATAGGAACAAAATGGAGCTTCACAGTAGTGCAGTTCTCCTAATCTCCCCTCTACTCCTGAAATACACAGGACCTCCAAATAGATGTTTTTCCATTTAGAATAGCAACTGTAAATTTTGTGGCAAATGGTTCAGGTACACCCTGGCATGCTTGAATGCCCTGGAATTTGTTTTAAGATGCATCTCAAAACATGATATTCACTGTATTCATTAGAATCTAGAGATCATTAGAATCTAACTCCTTAAAAAAAATCAGTTTCCTTGGAGGCATTAAAAATACTTCAAGTTTAAGGACTAAAAACCTGCATTTGAGTACCCCATTTAATTTCACTAACAAAACAAACATGTTCTTATTAGGTCCTTGCTGCCACTCAGGACATCTGGGTTCAACTCCTAGTTCTGCCAAACACTTCTTGTATCTCTTTGGGCAAGTAACTTAAGCTATGTCTACACTGCCAACAAAATTCGGCAGCAGTTGATGGGAGATATGCAAGCTACGTAGAGTAGATTGCACATCTCCAGTCAACTTCCTGACTTATACCTACTGCAGGATCCCCACTACGCAGCGCTGATAGGAAATGCTGTCCCATCGATGCAGCATTACCCTTTTGGGCGGGGGTTTAATAGTGGCATTGACTTCCGCATCAATTTGAGTGGCAGTGGAGACTCACTCATCGATCCCGCAGCGCGGACAGTGCTGCTGTCAATGTAGACATAGGCTTAATCTCTTTACCTCAGTTTCTCATCTGTAAAATAGGGATAATTCACTGCCTTTTTTACCACCCTTTGTTTTATCTCTGGATAGTAAGAGACATCTCCTACCTTGAAAAATGTATATGAGTATATCTACATTGCCCAGCATAATGAGGCCTTGGATCTCGGCTGGGACCTCCAAGTACTACTGTGACCTAAGTTAAAAGTTGAAATATGCAAACTCTGAAAAAATGATTTTATTGGAAGTTTATCAAGCACTTCTGAAAGATGATAATCTTACATTCAAACCAGGCACTTTCACTTTTCAGTCCATTTGTCATTCTTTTCTCTTTTTGGCTTTGGGTTCTTGTGACAATTGAGATAATTCACTCTCTTCATCTATATCACAATGTTTTCTTTTCTTTCTCTTAGCCTTTTTATGGTCACTTGGGTAACCTCTAGAGTCACTTCCATGAAATTCAGGTTCCTGCTTTTCTTCCTTATGTTTTTTCTTCTTCTTTCGCTTTTTATCATAAAATCCATTTATTGTATCAGCATTCTGCTCCTCTGCATCTTCCACCACATTATCTGCATTGCTTGCAACCTCCTCTGCGCCATTTTCTAACTCACAATTTTTTCTCTCTCTCTTCTTGTGTTTTTTCTTTGGTATTTCATTTCTACTCTTCAAATTTTCAGTTACTGTTTCAGGATATTTGGATTGCATGCTGTAGTTAAAGAAACATACAAAATAAGCAACAATGTACAGAATGAGATCTCTACAGGTGTTCAATACTTCATGATGTTAAGCTTTGCTGAAATGCAGTAATTACATGGGGTACATAACAGAAAACTGGGAGTTATGCTAAAATCACAACAATTCAAGTAGAAAAAAAATATGGTCTTTTAATAACAAAGGAACTTACGACCTGTTAATACATGTCCAATTTCCAATACATGGTCAATCTCTATTCTGTTAAAGAATTAACATTGGTTCTTAAATTCCAATTCCTCCGATTAGTATTATCTGCCACTTTGGTCCACTTTGATGTATTTTCCTTTTTATGCAGCTTTCCTCTCATCCAGCTGCATTCCCATGGTGTATAGTGAGTTGGAAGAAGTAAGCATGTCCTGTGTTGTCTAGAACTGACTGTCTGTGTAGTCAGGCTCCAGCTATTTATATGCTCTTCATTTATGCGCTTAAATAACTCACTAGATACCACAGGAATTCAGCTGAACTATCAAGTTTCAGCCTCAAGTAATTTAATATATCTGACCTGTAATAACTTCTAGTGCTTTAGATCACTATTTCTCTACTGTAGTAGAAACCTCCATGTTTGTATATAAGGGAATTACCAAATTGATTAAAACAATGAATTAGTGCACAACCTTCAGAATCCAAACACGGTGGTTGCAAATATAATCAAGAGGCCCAGAGACAGTTACTTTTTTAAATTTCCACATAGTCTGTCTACAAGGCACCCACTGAAGTTGCAAAGTCAAATATTTAAAAAGAGTACTAATACAAAATTGTACACCAAACTCACCTGGCTCTGAATCGAAGTATATTCTCATGTGTACAAATATGAAACCATGAAAGTTTGCTTTGAAATACTTCTGAGAACATAATATTTACAGCAGTTGAAACATGTTTTTACCTGACAGATCAAACTAGCTCTGATCAGTTTAGATAAATGATTTATGACCAAGATTTCCTGTGAAGGTTAAACCTGAAAACTGATACTGCACAAAAACATTGTTTAAAAATTAATCTAGACATGGAACAAGACATTCTATAATTGCATGCAGTTAGTGATATGCAGGTCAGGTTACTCACATTAAAAACTTTGATTTTAAAAAAAATATTTTAAATATTTTGAATTAATCCACATTTCTACAAAGTCTCCAAGCACAAAAAGGGTATATAATATAAATCATGAGATTCCCCAAGAATCTGAAATGAGGTCTGTGCTGCTCAACATATTCACAAGTGAACTGGAAAAGAGGTGAACAATGAGATGGCAAAATTTGCAGATGATCCAAAAATACTCAAGATAGTTAAGTCCAAAGCGGACTGCAAAGAGATCTCACAAAACTGGGTGACTGCACAATAAGATGGCAGATGAAATTCTATGCTGATAAGTGCAAAGTAATACACACTGGAAAAGATAATCCCAACTATATACAAAAAATGATGGGATCTACATGAGCTGTTACCACTAAAGAAAGCTGTTGGAATCATCATGGATAGTTGTTCTCTGTAAATATCTGCTCAACGTACTACAGCAGTCCAAAAAGCTAACAAAAACTTAGGAACCATTAGGAAAGGGATAAAGTTGAATACTGTATGCAGTTCTGGTTGCTTCATCTTAAAAAAAATATTAGAATTGGAAAAGATGCAGAGAGGGGTAACAAAAATGATTAGGACTATGGAACAGTTTCCATATGAGGAAAGATTAAAGAGACTGGGACTGTTTTGCTTAGAAAAGCTGACTAAAAGGGGGATATGACAGAGGTTTATAAAATCATGAATGATATGGAGAGAGTGAATAGGAAAGTGTTATTTAACACAAGAGCCAGGGGTCACCCAATTAAATTAACTGACAGCAGGTTTAAGACATAAGAAAGTGCTTCTTCAGACAATGCAAACAGTCATCCTGTGGAACTCATTGCCAAGGACGTTGTGAAGGCCAAAAGTACAACTGGGTTAAAAAAGAATTAGATAAGGTTGTCCTTCAACAACTATTAGTCAAGATGCTATGGGATGCAACCTCACCCTCCAGATGTTCTTAAACTTCCAGCTGCCAGAAGCTGGGAGTGGATGACAGGGGATGGACCACTCAAACTACTGTTCTATTCATTCCCTCAGAAACATCTGTCATTGGTCCCTGTCAGACACAACAGTGGGATAGATGGACCATTGGTCTGATCCTGTATGGCCATTTTATTAATTGATTTTTAAATCTGACTTAAAATATAATACTCATAGCTATATAGAAAGCATATATAAATCTCATATGGGAAAAAAATCAGTTAAGGTACAACACTGATTTTTAAGTAATAAGTTTTTAAATAAATACACTAAATTAACTCAGTTTGAAAAAAATCCTCTAATATAGCACTGTACCTGTCTTTATTCAGTCTTCCCCGAATGAAGAATACTCCAGCTGCATCAGAATCTAAATACAACACTTCAAATTCCAGTTCATCTCCTATTTTTAACCCAAGGTCTTGCCACTGTGTAGTTGACATTTGATCAGGTTTAGGAATGGAAGCATTGAAACATCCATGTATCAGACAGCCAATATGACTAGGGGCCACTTTATTGATCACGCCCTGGAAGAAGAAAAACACATAAGACTACTACAACATTTAAGGGACACAACTTGTAAGAGACCTTCATTCCTGCACACATTCCTGCTCTACATTTTTGTGTAGACTCCTGTACAAAAGAAAGTTTACACATGCAAATCCACATGATCAATTTGCACAGCAAATGGGTTTAGCACTTGTACAAATGGAAGCCACGTTTTAAAACTGTTGCAAAGTCTTTCAAATTAAAAATACAGACTTAGGACCCTCAGCTGCAAAGGAAAGAGCACTCAACCATTGATTTGGCCTTAGTAAGCACCTACATGACGGACTTTCCCCTCTACTACAGGCCTGTCCAGGGACCAGCTTTTTCTATTTTAAACTAGTCTTTGAAAAGAAATTTAAACAACACATTAATCCATTACATGAATAAGCCACTTTCAAAGTCTCTACATGTTTTTTTGAGGTGTGTGATGTATGTGGAAAGGGAAGGATGGATAAGGAGAAAATGGTGTAAATACAGCTTGTGAACAGGATTCCAAATGTTCTATTTTCCTAAGTAGCAGTATTACTATTGATGTTCAGTTTCACTTTCTAACATTTGTTTGCAGCTTCAGATCTACTAAGTCTCTAGATAGGCCACTGGACATATCAGTGAAGAGACTGACAGCAGAATGTTTCCTAGGTTCTGTAAGATTATATCTTTATTTTACCAGTAAGACACACGAAGTAGACTTTATCAAAACTGCCAAAGCAGGGACAGAATGTTAATATATTAAACTGCTGTGCCTAAAAAATGCAGTGTCTCAACATAAGTTAGTCAATATTCTGATCTATTTTTTGAGTTCTGAAACTTGCAAGCAGACATAGAGGTATTAGGCGATCCATGTGCCTAATTTTTATTTTGAGATGCTCAAGGGCAGAATTCCTTGTTTTGTTCTTTTTTGCAAACGGAACAGAATCACAATAGAAAGGACTTCAGAACCACAAATGCTTGTGCCTATGATTAATGGATAAAACTACTTATTACTTTAGGTATAAACCAGTACTGGTAATAGGTTATCAGCCCTATTAGGAGCAAAACCGCACCTACAGTTGCGAGAGAAGGTAGGTGAGGTAATATATTTTACTGTACCAACTTCTGTTGGCGAGAGAGACAAGCTTTTGAGCTAGAGAGGCCAGATCTACACTGCAGACTTATATCAATCTAACTACTCAGGGGTGTGAAAAATCCACACTTAAGTGCTTATATTGTCCTAATCCCCAGTGTAGAAAGTGCTTTGTGGATGGGAGAGCTTCTCCCACCGAATCTCCTACTTCTTCTCATGGAGGTGAACTAACGACAACGATAGGAGCTCTCCTGTTGGCATAGGAGCATCTTCACATAAGCACTACAGTGGTGCAGCTGCACTGTTGTACTGTTTTAAGTGTAAACTTCTCCAGAACTCCTCTTTGGGTCTGGAAAAAGTACTAACAGCGTCAAACCAAATACAAGATTGACCAGATAATTTAGCATAAGTAGTTAGCACATATCCTAAGGGACCATTCAAGGTAAAGTGGGCCATTAACATTTCTGCAGTCATGGGACAATAAAGGGATTAGTGGGTTACAGACAGCTGTAATAAACCATAAATTCTGTGCCTTTATTAAAACCATGATTTTTGGTGTCTAGCAAAGTTATTAATTTAAGCTCCTAGGTATGTCTGTTGAAAGTGTTGAGCAGGTTTCCTTTGATAGTGAGGTCAGATATAGAGTGATTGCTTCGTGAAAAATGTTCTCCCACAGGTGACATGGTATTTTTGTCTTTTATCATTTTCCTGTGTAAGCTCATTTAAGAGCATAGTGACTTATTATTTTCACTTACAGTTGTTATTGGGGCATTCAGTGCACTGGCTGAGGTACACCACATGCTGTGATATGCACAAATAGGAACAAGGATCTTGAAAGGTATGCTGTGTGGATGTTGATCACTGTAGCAGTGGAGATATGTCCGCAGGTTTTGCATCTGCTGGTCTGGCAGTGTCTGGTGCCACTGAGTTGGTGTGTCTGAGGCCGGGTCTATACTGACAGCGGCAAATTGGCCACGGTCAGATCGATGTCTCTAGATCAACTGAGCGGTCGGTGTAGACCCGCTCAGTTGATCCAGAAATCAACGTAGGAAAACCACCCCTGTCGCAGCCCAGTGTGGATGGCACGTGGAACAGATGCAACAAAGTTGACGAGAGATATGCAAGTGTTTTACGTCATTTGCGTATCTCCTGTCTGCTGCTGAATCCAGAAGGTAAGCGTAGACCAGGCCTTAGTGTGCGGGGACCTTGCTTCTGATTGTACGCATGGAGCAGTCAGGGGGCTGTCTGAAGGCTGGAAGAGGAGGATTCAGGAAAAAAAATTTATGATGGGGTCTCCCCAACACACCTTCCAATAGCCATGGGTCCTACAGAAACCTATCACCAACTACTTATGCTAAACTATTTGTTTTCTCTTGCATTTAACTGACTCTAAGCATCTTTCCCAGAACTGAAGAACCATTTAGCCCAAAGGCTAATCTCTCTCACCAGCAGAAGTTAGTCCTATAAAATATATTACTGCACTCACTTTGTCTCTCTAATATTCCAGGACAGGCACAACAACAGTTGTTTCACCTACAGTTGATGAGTTAGCAGGAAAAACCGATTCAGGAACAGAGATAAGGTAGTTCAGTATTTGTCCATCAACTGTAGCAGTACTTATTTAAATTCAATTGTTCAATCTCCTTAATAGCTAAGATGAACTATTCTGACTACAAAACATACATAAGGAGGGAAGTATTGTTTACATACCACGAGTTTTTTTCCTTTCTTGGGAGTGAAAATGACAAAATCAGCTTCGATGTTGAAATGGATGAAACCTTGGTCATCATAAATATCACCTAATTCACCCACGACTCGGACGTTGTCATAAGCCACGGGCACACCGCGGAGGCTACACAGGGAGAGGAGAGAGGGCCGGTTTAGTATTTCTGAACAACAGGGACAGCACGAAGCTTGCGCGGGGGAAGGGGAAGGCGCTTTCCTCACGGAGAGGTCTCTGGGGCCGGGGGGGAAGGGGCCTGAGTCGCTTGCCGAGGGAAGTCTCCGCCACACGGGGCCCGCGGCGGCAGGGCGAGGACGCGGTGGGCGGCCTGGGGCGCTCTAGGCTCTCGCGTATGGGGGGAGGGGCTGTACCCGCCGCGGCTCGCACCTCTCCGAGTAGCGCAGCAGCTCGGCGTCGAGCTGGTGGCAGATCCCCGTGCGCTTCCGGTCCAGGTAGCGCGGCGCCAGAGCGAGGTGTCTCCGGTGCGGCGCCAGCACCAGGCACGAGTAGCGGCTGCGCATCAGGCCGCAGGCGGCCGCGAAAGACGGGACCTCCGGGCAGGGCAGCGGCTGGGCCGTTGAACACGGCTGTTCCGCGCCCGTCGCCATGTTGCCTCGACAACCTGGAGCGGAGCGTGGTGGCGGGGGAGCGCGGCGCTGCATGATTACGTCACGCGCCCGCCCTCTCACGGGGTTAGAGCGGGGGAAGGAAGTGACGTTTCTCTCTGCGGAAGTGGGGCAGAGGAGGTGGGGAGCCATGTTGTGTGGGTCTTCAGCGCTCCACAGCGTGGTCAGCCGGGGCCCTGGAGGGGCGGGGCAGGTGCCTGGTCCCAGGGCGGGCCTCTCGCTCCCCGTAGTGAACGATCCGTAGGTGCCTCGAGGGGCGGGCGCAGACCGTCTCGAGGGGGGGGAACAGGAGATGGGAGAGAGGGCGGCGCGCCCCGCCCTTCCAAGGCGACGTTGGGCGGTGGCGGAGCCTGAGGAGTGCGTGAGCCGGGGGCGGGGCGCGCAAACGCTGCGGTCACCCCCTCCCTCCTCTCAGGGCTGCCTGCAGCGGGGCCGCGCCAGACCCCGCCAACGGGGCGCTGCGGGGCCGGGAGAGCAAGGGCGTGAGGCGCTGCCAGCCTGGCCCCACTGCCCTGCCCTGCCGCTGGAAACGCTGCCTGCACTAGCCGGGGGAAGAAGGGGAGGCCTGACCCCTCCCCCTTCCTGCGCTGTCTGTTCATGCCTTTTGAAGCGCCCGGCATTGGCGGCTGTGGGAAGACAAGATACTGGGCTAGGGGGGGTATTGGTGTGAGCCAATAATTTCGTCTAGCTTAGATGGAATCACACGGTCACTGTCTCTTTCTTCTTTCAAGCTTGGAAATAAAAGGTAATGCAAGATAGCATGTCCCACCAGTGGGGTCCGGTCCACTGAAATGAGAGTTTTTCTGAGGGGGAGAGAGTTGGCTGACCTGCTCATGTCCTGATGATATCCTTGGAGGATGAAATTCCCTTAATTACTTAAAATCACTTGGTGCTTGAAGAGAAAGTTAAACCAAAGTTTAGTGATATTCTTTGCTTTCTAAGGCTGTTACCAAATGAGTGATATTGACAGGCCTGCAAACAATGCAGTCTGGTAATCCTGCTGTACATTCCTTTTTTAACTCTATTGTCTTACCTATCTTTCAGTTTTATCTAATCTAAAACAAAACATTTTAATTTCCAGTATACAGATTTCCAATTTGGGAGCTACACCAACTATTAGTTGGCCTTACTAAGTATCCGTTTCTTTACAAACAAAATTTATATAATCTCATCAGCATTCCATGCACTAAGAAAAATTATAGCAACGGTGGGCATTACTTTAATAAAAGTTATGGGAAAGAATAGGTTTAATATATAACTAAGAACTAGAGAAAAATGTAATAACAGTGGGATTCATAAAGGTACTTAGGTACCTAATTCCTATTTATAGGCACAGTTGTGATCTACAGAGCTCCCACTTGGCTGTCACATACCCATAGGTTTTTACAGTAAAAATTTGGTGCATCTGGGTACCTCTCTCTAAGCTCCAAAAGCAATTTGCAAAACATTGGAAGATAGCCATTCAGCCATCTGACTCATATGGAAGGCCCGATCTGGCCTCTCTAAGCATACCTATTGGATTAAGCCCAGCACATGCAAGTTCACACAAAACAGCTGGGGGGTGGAGTGCAAGGAGGACCTCCCTTATAACCTGTAACCCAGTGATCAGGACATTTCACCCACTATAAAAGTCTCCCCTCCTGGTGAAAAGAAGAAATTTGAATAGGGCTCTGCTACCTCTTATGTGAGTTCCCTCACATAACTATAGAATTATTCTAACTGTGTCTGCCCAATTAATATTTATTTATGCAGTTTAATTAAACTGAAGCAATTCCACTAGCAGAGACTGAGGAAACCCATCTCACAATGTTCTATAGTCCAGTTGTTAGCTTACTTAACTGAGAAATAGCCGATCCTTGTTCAAATACCTTCAGCTGGTAGCAAGGGGACTAGTCTCCCAAGGTATGTCCCCACATTATTTTGGAGCTTGCCGAACCAAGCTTCCTGGCCTGGTTCAACATATT
Organism: Mesoclemmys tuberculata; assembly: GCA_007922155.1. Classification (NCBI taxonomy): domain Eukaryota; kingdom Metazoa; phylum Chordata; order Testudines; family Chelidae; genus Mesoclemmys; species Mesoclemmys tuberculata. The sequence continues at coordinate 51,483,465 of ML675603.1, forward strand.
CAGACTAGCAGAGCTCATGCAAGCATGCTAAAAATGGTGCTTTGAAGTTGTGCCTCAGGTTAGGGAGAGGGGTTGGCTATTTGCTACATTTCACGTGGAAATTAACAGCAACTTGAATTTGGGATTCTATTGCCATAGACTTAATTTATTTTGTACATAAAATAGGTAATTCTTTAACATCTATTAAATTGTTAGGAGGAGGAAGGAAAAAAACAACACATCTAAAGCTCAGAAAAGAGATAGCTACATTGCTTGACATTCAAATAAAGAGCATCAGAGCAAGCTGGAGAGGCCTTCTCCAACCATAATCACAGAGCCTGGTGGCTGATTGGGGGCGAGGTCCATTTTTTTTGGCCAGTATAAGAAGAATAAGAGGCATACGGTAAACACAAGCTGGCACCTGTTTAAAGATGTGATTAAAAAAATTAGTTAAACTGGGCATTCTTATTCAGTTTAAACCTTTATATAAAACTTCAGTGGGTGAACATAAGCTGAAGGTAGGACAATGCTAACTTTCAACATGGCTTCACAAGCGAGATGGACAACATTCTTGGGCATCCTAAAGATGAATGAGTATGAAAAAACTTGACATAAGAATATGACTTTCAGTTGTTACATTGAATTAGCATGGCTGACAGGAAAAATGTTTTTATCTGTAACATGAAATAGTTTAATCTGTAATTACACAAAACAAACACAACTCCCTTGGGCCATTTTTACAGAGTATCTTTAAGGTAGAACTGCACTTGAAATATCCATGAAATTGCTCAGTAAAAGGCATTAAACACATATCGCAAAACTCACAACTGAGCTTTGCCATAAATTATTATTTTTAAACTAATAAAATGCACTGTTACTTGGTCTGAAATTTGAGAGAAATTTGAAATGATTACTAATTATATAAAATGATACAGAGGGAAAGTGGAATGATGAGTTGAAAAATGTTTTTCTAATAGAAACCTGATTTTAAAAATATAGGTATAAATTTAAAAAAGGAAAAACATTAAACATTTATGTACAATTAGGTTTAATTGTGATAAACCAAATGTATCAAATGTAATTCAGTAAAATATCACCAGATGGCATAACAGAGCCTTGATGCTAAGAAGCATAATCAGAATAGTAACTGAAAACAGCAGGGTAGGCTAAAAATCTGAACTAGACTACAATAGTCAGGTTACAGTCCTGTTTTCTCAGTGATTGCTGTGCCAATCTTTAAGAGCTAGGAAAAGATGGTTACAGAAAACAGGAAAAAAATGTGATAAGAGAGTAGTTACCTTACATTTTTTTCAGTTAATAATTTTACATGATTAGTAGTGGCAATTATGATGGCTGGGATGGGCATTTAATGCTTGGCTAGATTTGCCTTTGGCCCTCAGTTTTCCTAGAGGATTATTAAATGTCAGGAAATGGTTGATCTGGAGGTTATCACTGCCTAAAATATGAATCACTTTTTTGGAAATAAAAATAATACAAAAATAAAATGTATCCAAACAGTTGTTCTTTATCTGTCTTTAAACCCATGTGCTCAAGAGAACCTTACTTAGATTGATTGCTAACTGAACTATTGCTTTGCTTCCATGTTAGCTTTTAAAAATGTAAGGCATTAATTCTCAAAGTGTAGACGTGAAGCAATCATTGATGATCTGCAGAGAACTGGCTGGTCAACTGGCTCATTTCCAGATGCTAAATCACATTAAAAGTAGCTAAAAACTCCTTCAATAATTTCTATGTAAACAAGTGATGTAATTACATAGAGATGTCAGTGGGCGGAAAAAGGGCTGTATGATTATAAATGAGAAGGGAAAATGGCCCACAGAATTTTAAATGGGATGGGAGATGATCCACAAGACACTGTCTCTATTAGTTGGGGTCCACACTGTCGGAACCTTTGAGCAAACCTTCCCTCAGGCTTTTAAAGAAGTAAAAGTATTGAAAAAAGATAAGAGTGAAGGATCAAATATAACCCTCTCACAAAAGCCCGCTGCAATTAATTTTTATTCAGAAAATTTTTGCCATTTTTTGAAAAGCCATTTCCTGGCCTAGTATGCTTATTGTATAGAGATAACTGGTCTGGCTCTAACTGAAAATAACAACACCCAACCCTTCTGAAGACGTTCAGCCCGAACTTGCAAAGTGCTGAACACCATTTAGGAGACACTGAGTGCTTCCAACTTGCACTCACTCCTGGTACTTCCACGAAATGCTCATTACGTCACATGATCAGGCCCATTTTATCTCTTTTTAAAGAAGTTGGACACCCGTGGTGGACCCAGTTCATTGACTATAATGTTCTAGAATTTGTCAGTTATTGTTTGCTCCTCATATTTCTCTTTCTGTAGTTTTTATGTGCAATTAAACTAGCCAAAGAATTGCACCTGTGGATCAGTGCAAAAATTGTCATTTGTGATTAATTGAAAAATTCTCACATATAGAGCCTGAATCTAATATCTTTGCTTATACAAAACTCCTACTGAAGCCAGAAGTTTTATCTAAGTATAGAAAGAACTGGCTTTACTTTACTTTTTCCATTTCTCTTAAGCCTTGTCTACATTAGAAAGTGTTGTAATGTTACAGCAATGATAAAAAAATGCTATAATTTCAACGCGTATGCCTGTCCACCTAGGACGCATGTCGTAGAAGTATGTCTACATTTGGTGCTCTAGCATCAACAGTGAAAGCACTGCATTGTGGGCAGCTATCCCACTGTGCAACTCGCCACTTTGTGCCACTAGGAGTTGTGGGAGGGTGGAGAGTGTTGGAGGCCCAGTACAATTTGAGTTACTTGACCACTGTCCTACAGGCCTAGCATAGCTTCAGTTGCTTGCTTGGCTATTCTGACCCCTGTAGCATGACATCTTCCAGTTGGCACAGACTGAATAACCTTATAGATGTCTCAGTTTCTGCATAGCATAGCACATTATAAGACAAAATACAGATACTGTATTGCTTGCAGCTGTACATAAATAACAGTGATAGGAACAACAGTTATCCTTGAATGTCTGGGGGTACACTGTTTTCTTGCCAAGGGGCATACTTTTACTCTACCCCTCCTATCACCAGATGTTGTTTTGACAATCCCAATTATTACGATGAGAATGGAATGTAGTTAAGGGTGAAATGTAATGTAAGTAATTAGCATATATTATAATGAGATAATTAGGTGAAGGTTGTTTATGGAAGGGTATGAGAAGTTATTACTTAGACAAAGGGGCCACTCCATCAACACCTGACTCTGCAGGAGGTGCTGCCGGTTGGACCAGAGGATCCACTGACTCCCTGACGGGGCCCCTGAAGAAAGCCATTCCTGTATACAGCCTTCTGAGTAACTGCTTAGCTCTCCAGGCTTAGTGAGTATGATATATTGGAGATAATTTTAGGCTTTGTATCTAACTAGTATATTTACAAAAAACCTTGCACATTAAACCTTATCGATCTGCAAATCGGGCGTACCGTGTCTCACTGATATTCACACTGATCACAAAGTATCCAGAATCAACAGAGAGGATCGCAGTTCATCATGGGTGCAGGCCCAATGTCCCATGATGCAGTGATTTCTGTCCTGTCATTCCATGGATTTCTAACTGCATTTCGCGGCATTTTTCAATGGCCCCAGTTTCTGGTGCACCTGCCATCTCCATCTGAAAAGAGATCTTCACTGTTGTTGTCAGTTTTGTGAACACATCGCAGCTGGTTATGCAGTATATCATGAAATCCCAATTGGAACAGGAATCCGAGGTGCCTGCAAACAACCAATGCCAGATTACTCTGGATTCATGGAGCATCTGCACATGGGTGCACTGCCACTTTTGAGCATGTGAAACAAGAACTGAGTGGTGGGATTGCATTGTTATGCAGGTTTGGGATTACAAGCAGTGGCTACAGAACTTTCAGATGTGCAAAGCCACCTACATGGAACTTTGTGAGAAGCTCACCCCTGCCCTGCAGTGGACAATAAGAGCTGCCCTTTCAATGAAGAAGCACATGGTGGTCACCGTGTGGAAACTGGATACTCTAGACTGCTGCCGGTCAGTCACTAATCAGTTTAGAGTCAGAAAGTCTACCTTTGGAGCTGTGTTATGAAGTGTTCAGGGCCATTAATCGCATTAATCTGCTATGAAGGACTATGAGTCTTGGAAATGCACATGAATAGAGGATGGCTTTGTAGCGATAGGATTCCCTAACTGTGGTAGGGCGATAGATGGCATGCATGTCCCAATTTTGGCCCTGAACAATCTTGCCATGGAGTACATCAATAGAAGGAAGTACTTCTCTATGATACTGCAGGCACTTGTGGATCACCGTGGATGTTTGACTGACATCAGTGTGCGTTGGTCAGGGAAAGGGCATGGCACACGCATCACAGGAACATTGGCCTGTACAAAAAGCTTCAAGCAGGGAATTTTTTTCTATATCAAAAGATTCCAATGGGGGATGTTGAAATGCCCATAGTAATCCTGGGAGGCCCAGCCTACTCCGTCCTATCGTGGGTCATGAAGCCTTATACAGGCAATCTGGATAGCAACAAGGAGTACTTCAATAGCAGGTTGAGCAGGTGCTGAATGACCGTTGAATGTGCATTTGGCAGATTAAAAGATGCCTTTATGGCAGGTTAGATTTAAATGAGGAAAATATTCCCATGGTTTTAGTCATCTGCTGTGTGCTCCATAAAATTTGTGAAGCTAAGGGTGAAATGTTTCCCCCTGAATGGAGCGCAAAGGTGGATTGCCTTGTGGCTAAATATGAACAACCAGATGTCATGGCTATAGGAGGGACACGTTGGGGGGCCATTTGAGTCAGGGAGGCCTTGAGGAGCCATTTTGACAATGTGCAATAATAAGGTGTCTTTGTAAACAGCATTGTGCCATGCTATGACTGCTATCCAGCTTGCACTGTGTATCAATGTGAGCTGAAACCACCATGTGCAAGAGACAAATAATGATAGCTTATTCTTCACAGAGTTTGTCTTTATTAAATAACAATTATTCACAACACACACAAAGCTGGGCTGGAGGGGAGAAAACGGTAAGGGGCAGTGTGAGCTATGACAGCTGGGTGTTAGCCCAGCTATTGTTTTGGAAGTTGTCTGAGGAGTGGAGTGAACGGGGTACCAAGAAAAGCCAGGAGTTTGGTAGTAATGTGTGGATGGAGTTTGGGAGGGCATGGAAAGCAGTTCTGTATTGACTGCAAGGAGGAGCGAGCATGCATGAATTCAGTCTGCAACATTATTAGTGATTTTAGCAGCTCCATTTGCTCCTCAATGGCTTTTAGCATACTCTTCTGACCTACTACCACTTGCTCCTGGTTTTCCCTCCTCTCCTGCCTATCTAATTTCTGATTTTCAGACACAATGTGTCTCCATTCCCTTTTTTCTTTTTTCCACCTCAGAGGTTTGAAGGAGTTCTTGGAACATCTCTTTGCTTCTTTGTGGTCATTTTCTTATCAGCCGCAGGCAGTTGGCAATTATGGAGAGGTTTCCCTTCAAGGGCACATCTGTAGAAGTACAATAAACAATTAATAGAAACATGATTGTGATAACAATAACAGAATTGATGCATTACTGTAAAACACATACAAAAGCATACAGGTCGATGATCAGCCAGTGCATGGTGAGTTGTGCCCAGGGGGAGGGGGAACTTTAACTGGGGAAAGGTTCTGCGTGATTGTTTGGCAGTACTGATTCAGGTAGATAAAGACAAAATTTCAAATTTTGCCACCATTCTCCACAGGCAGAGACCATAGAAGCTGATATGTCACTCCTGAAAGTAAGCAGGGATGCTAGGGTGCATCTCCTCCATGCGATCAGCTTCAAACCAGGTCCCTATGCTGCTTGCCTGTGTGCTGCTTTGGTCCCTGCATAAGGGATTGTCAATTGGCACAAGAAAGTTTCCTACAACGGGGGAAGAAACAAAGCAGATCTGCTGAGGAATCACTGGCAGAGGATTGGCGAGTACCTCCAGGAAAGTTTCATAGAAATCTCTGGAGGATTCCCGTGAAATCTCGATATGTATTAACACACTTTTCCATTGCACTGTCTAGCTGAACAGGGGAATGGGAAGCACATGCAAACACAGCTACTCTTGTACATTTGTATCCCTTCACTCAGCTGTAGAATGCAACAAAGCAAGGGACAGCTGTACCTCATGTAACTGAGCTGGATCAACTAAAAAAAATCACTTACCCAAGCTTCCCTCTCTTGCATCCTGCACACCAGAGCTGTAGGGCTGGGGCTGTTTCAAAGTATCTGGGGTTGAGAAGAGGTCATGGCTCCCTATGTCACCAAATGACACAGTCCCCTGCACTGCATCATCCTCCAACTCAACCTCCTCATCTATGACTTCCTTGTTAGGGTTCAGTCCAGTGTCCACTTCCTCCGGGCCTATGGAGGGATCCACGGGTCTCTAGGTGCTAGAGGTGGGGTCGCTGCACTGATGGCTTCCAGCTCCCTATAGAAGCGGCAGGTCTTTGGATTTGACCAGAATGACGATTTGACTCCTTAACCTTTTGATACCCCTGCTGCAGCTCCTTGATTTTCATGTGGCACAGCAGCATGTCCTGTTCATAGCCCTTCTCCACCATTAAACAAAATATTGGACTATAGGTATCGAAGTTCCTTTGGCTGGAGCGGAGCTGGTGCAGTATGCACCGCCTCCTCCCCCAAAATGCCGATCAAATCCAGAAGCTCAGGTGTGCTCCAAGTGGGAGAGTGTTTGGTGCATGGAGTTGCAATGATCAGCTGGGAAGATGAGATGAGGGCTCTCCATTCTGACCAAGCAGAAAGTGGAATTTCAAAAATTCCAGGGACTTTAAAGGGATAGGGGCGGATGGCTGCAGGGCAGGGGAGTCCAAACTGATAGCTAGAATGGTCAGGGTGGGCATTGTGGGACGCTTCCTGGAGGCCATTTACCATGACAGAACCAAGCATGGTGTCTGTACTGATGTTTGGTCACTAAAGGTTTGGCTCAAAAAGCTCTACGCCTCTCGTCGAGGTGGTTTTATTTTGTTGCAAAATCAGGAGAGTTGGGTTGGTGGGAGTGGGATTGTAGTGTATACACCACCACTGCGTTGGGGCAAAAAGCTAACTTCGGTCGACAAAAGTCTGTAGTGTTGACCAGGCTTTACTATTTTTCATTACTTAATAGGCACTGTCAGTATGTTTGACCAGTAGACAAACCCAAGGAGCTTGCCATCTAAGGTTGATATTTCCAAAGAAGTCAGTCATTTTTATGGGAGGTATCTGTATACATTTCTTAGGCTTCCTTTTGCTCTGTTGTTGTAGCTGTTTGTCCTATGATTGCAGAGGTGTTAATAGGCCACTTCACCTTGAATGGTGTAAACTTCTTATGCTAAACAGTCTGTGGCACCTTGTATTTAGCTGTGATCATCTGAGTAGCTTTCCCACACCTGAAGAGCTTGGTGTAACTCAAAAGCTAATCTTTTTCACCAACAGAAGTTCTACCAATAAAAGATTACCTCACCCACTTTACAATATTCTGAAAATCTTACCCTACGGCAGGGATATCAAAACATTTGCTATGGTGGGCCAGATTTGAATTAAATGTACTTCAAATGGGCCATACATACCATAAATTGAAATACTAGGCACAACCATTTTTATGTAGTATTATATTTTATTTGCTAGATATCAGCAATATAAAAACAGCAGTAAATTCACTTCTACAACTACTACTATTTTATGATTAAAAGAATCGATCAATGATTAAGAATTATAGTACTGCGCGATGCCCCAAGACCACACTGTCCCTCTCCCGCCTTTTGTAGCGCTATGTCTCACGCACACAGCGCTCCAGGCACTGCTACCAGAGTACACAGATCTCATGGCAGCGTATGATGCCGCAACATCTCGTGACGTTGTGCTTTCTGGTGGCGTTGCGTGCTGTCACGAGATCTCGCGGCATTGTGCTCTTTGGCAGCGTTGCATGCTGTCATGAGATCTCGCGGCGTTGTGCTCTCTGGCGGCAGCGTGCAATGTCGCGAGATCTCACAGCATTGTACTCTCAGGCGGCAATGCGCGATGTTGTGAGATCTCACAGCAGCATGCGACGCCACCAGAGAGTACAATGCCAGGGACCAGACCAAAAAGGTTGGTGAGCCATATCTGGCCTGCGGCTGGATGTTTGACCCCCTTGCCCTAAGGTGTCCCTAAGTGAGCCCCATGAAGATCTACACAGGTGAATCTGGTTGCAGGATCAGAACCTAAATTATTTTTTTCTTAAAATCTATTTATTTATTAACTATGGACTTAAATAGATGGACAAAGAGAGTCCCCTGATACATAGTGATACTTTATTATACTTGCTATTGTCTGTCCTTCCATCTGTAGTGAAGAAGAATTTAGGAAAACGAAGAGTCAAGCTGAGATTTCACCCAAAAACTTGATGGAAACCATGGCCAAATCTTCTGAGGTTCAAGAAGTTCTATAAGCTTTTTGTTTGTTTTGGCATGTGACTGCACTCCATGGTTTTGTTTTGGCTCAAAAGTGAAACGGCTGGCAATAACCTTCCTCATGCTAACTATTGTGTTTACAACCTACCAGCCATCAAAGAATATCAGAAATCTTATGGGAGTTTCACCCTGATTATAAACAAAGAGGTTTAGATAAACACTCAGACATTTGGATGTTTATTTTTCAAGCCAAGTCTCTAAACATTTTGCTGTTTACTCATCATTGTCAACAGTGCCTTTCCTTAGAATGTCTTTTATTAACTGCAAAGGTCAATTTTTAATTCCAAATCAGAAATAAATTTTGGAGAGATTGAGGAACTCTTGTCAAAATCCTGACATGAGCAGAGCAACAGGAAAATCTGGGGTGGGGTGGAGTGGGGGGATGCAATGGCAAATGTATTACTGATTATCTTGGTGCCCTGCAGAGCTAGCATAGGCAACCTATGTTGCTTCAGGGACTTAAGCCCGGCCCACACTTCTCTTTGCGATTCGGCAGCAGTCAACGGGAGATACTCAAGTGACGTAAATTAGTTGCGTATCTCCTGTCGACTTTGCAGCATCTCCTCTGCGCGCCATCCACACTTCGCTTCAACAGCAGCGCTACGCCACTTACCAGAGTGGTTTTCCTGCGTCGCTTCCTGGATCAACTGAGTGCGTCTATACAGACTGCTCAGTCGATCCAGAGCAATCGATCTGACGGCGGCGAATTTGCCGCCGTCAGTGTAGACCCAGCCTCAGTGATGTCACTGAACTTGATCGGAGAACTGAGCCCTTGACCATGTTTCACTTCTTAAGATTATACATTGGGGCATGTTCTATATTCTCTAGACAAAATATTTCTCATCACTAAGAGTTGAGCAAATGTATTGAGGGAAAAATAGTCCCTAATTTAGTCTCTTAAAGGCAGGTGGAGGATATGTGTTTTGGTATGGATAGTATTTAGCTAGTAGCTTCATTGTGAGTATGCATATTTGAATAAGGCAGCTCCAGATACTGAAGTAAATGCAACTGCATCTGTTTAAATAAACTCATATGTTAATGGCTGCATACAGTGTGTTTACTGCAAATGTACCATCTCTAGAGTGTTTTATCATGGCAGTTGTTTGGCATCCACAAAAGGACTTGCAATGCCACCACTTCCTCCAGAGACATTTTGAATAGGACAGGTGAATAGTTATGAGCCTACCTGTTACCCTACCAGATGGCAACAGATTCTCTGTCTGTCTGTCTGTCTTTAATGCTTTTTACCTTGGGGGCAATGGAAGCCTCACTGTTCCTGGAGGACAGAAAGCTCCTTTCTGAGTTCACTGGCCTCATCTTCAGGGTTACATTAATCTCACTGTTGTTTGCAGAGCTCCTGCTTTTTCCTTCCTGCTCAGCTCAAGGTTTAGCTTGGCAGCTCTCAAGGTTCTCAGCAAAACTGGGTCAACTGTTTACCATCATATCCATCCACCCACGTGCAAAAAGAAAAAAAATAGTCACAGGATGTCAAAAGTCATGGTTATATTAAAACAAAAACAAAGCATGAAAATAATGGTATCCGCTGTGAGAGCTGCACCCAAAATACAGACCAAGCACTCCCTGAACTTGTGAAAAAAATCACATAAAAGCATTGCGGGCAAAGTCCTCCTCTCAATTCAAATTTTGCGCTCGGTTCCCCAGGTACAACCTCAGTGGTGTTACTTCTGTTTGAAGTGAATGATTAAGCACATTATGTCATGTATGTAAATTGGTGAGATTAGTCAGGGTTCTCTTCTTTTTGCAGTTTAGTGAAATGCAAAAGCATTGGGCCAAACCCTAAGGTTCTTATTCAGCTTACTCAGCCCTTGTGCAGGCAAATTTCCATTGAAGTCAAAGGGAATTTCCCTGAATTCAACCTTAAAGCTGAAACTTTAAAACACACAAAAGCCAATCAATGGGAGTCTTTGCATTGATTTCAGTGGGGTTCGGATTAGCTCTTTGGCTATGTAATCTCCTCGTTGGCTTTATTCCTGCTGCTATGCAGGAGACACTTGATGGCAGTGCATCAGCACTCTGATTAATATAGATTCAGGTTCTTCTCTGGTTGTTGTGCCGTGTATCACATTTTACCTTATGCTTACAGGTGGTTGTACACACACAAAAATTTGCACCTGTACAGTGCAGGATCAGGCCCACAGTGTTATCACTGCAGTGTCATGAGTCACAGAAATGAGCAAAGGACATGCATCACCATAACCGCATTGTAAAAGGACAAACTATTGCATAGAGAAACAAAGGCATGACGCTAGATTAGAAGTTACCGTTCCATTTGTGAGACATGCATATGAATGATAGAAATAGGTCCTGCCCAGCAAGAGAAATGTGGGGTCCTGCTGTATGAAGTTTGCTGGTGCCCCACCCGCTTCCATTTCACTGCAGTTACAGACATTTTGGGGCCCCAGTACAACTGGCTCCCTTGATGCCCTCTCATCAGCCCTGGTATTGGTGCTACAGTGGTGAGAGGGAAAAGGGCAGAGATCATCTTCAGTAGTAGTTCCCTGGGTCCAGGTCCTCAAAAGTGCTGAGACATCTCACACTGAATGGGAGGCTAACCACCTTTGAGGATCTGGACCCCAGTCTCTCATAATGAATCAGTCAGATTCTATTGATGTATGTACCTACATGGCCCCCATTCCTCTAGAAGTTACACCAGAGCAGAAGCTGCTGTAATGGGATTGTATGTGTTAACTTGACCCTGCTGCACAGGAAGAAGATAAGGACATGGCCTCACTGCACCATTGGGGAGAGGTTCTGGAGTCCATGTTGGCAATAGATCCACTCAGTCTGTGTCCCCTGGATATGCAGGGCGTGGAAGTAGTTGCCCCCCTCTACAAGAGCACGAGTATGGGAAAGGGCTTTTTGTACTTTTCCCTCCTTCTCACCAGCCATGCATGTCTAGCCCCATCTAGCCCACTGTGTAATAAGAACGTATATTGTACACTTTAACGTAATTATAGTGAAGGCATTTTTCATACACATCGGTGTACTGTACTCAGCAGAAAGTGTGAAAAGCATTTCTCCAAGAGTCGTCACACTGCAGTATGACATACTACAGTATTCACTTCTGTTTGGAACAGGAAATAATTGTGACACCCTTGACGCAACCAAAGGTACACATTGACATTTTACAAGGCCAGCTGCCTCTTGAGCACCACCTCATGGCCTGGGGTAGCTCTGCAGCACCCTGCCCCACTTCCACTCTTGGGCTCCTCCGTAGCTCACAAGAAGGCTTTCACAATTCCAACAACACCATTCCTTGGGGTCTGGGTTGATAAAAAACTGTTCAAAACAATCCTCAAAGGGCAGTACCAAAATGAGCCACTTCCTGCCCTTTCTAGCTGGAGTCTTTCCAGAGGCGTGTGCCTGCATTGTTCAATTCTTTTGCTCCAATGGGCAAACATTCAATTGCTCCAATGGGCAAACTATCTCTGCTGCACACCTAGCCCTTCCTGGATTTCTCAGGGGCGTGGAAGGAGTCTTACTGCTTTTTGCCTCAGGCCAGCTGTAGCTTCCCAGGCTTCTGCCACACCTAGCCATTCCACTCAAGCTTCCTTCAGCTTCTCTGTACCAAGGCCTCTCCCTTATCAAAGGACCAATTGAGTCACATGACCCATTTTCCACACATGGGAAGGCGAGTTAAGCTTGTCACAGGTGGACTAGGGCTCCACCTTCCTTTAAGAGGCTTGGCACCCTGTGACAACAACCAGTGTAACTACAGTTCAGGTAACATTTCAGATTGTATGGTATAGAAAGAATGATTAAAAGCACAACTACTGTGTATCTGCGCTCTTACCTACTGGTATAACTAGTGTACCAGCGTAAGGGCTGCAAATTGAAATTAGCTTTTCAAAACATTTCATCTTCAAAAAATAATGTGACCTCCAGCTCTATGTGGTTCCCCCAAGCCTCCTGAATATATGGTTATTATTACTTGTTCATCAAATACAAACAGTATATCTGGCGCAGTAGAGAACAGAGAAGAAATCTCATTCTCGGCCTCGAAGAACTTAAAATTTAAGGTCCCAATCTGCAAACATTTAAGTTCATGCATAACTTTACTTGCATGAGTGGCCACATGAGTGGACTGCAGTGGGCCTACTAATGCAAATGAAGTACTTACCTGTGTAAGTGTTTGCAGGATTGGAGCCTAAATTATGCACACATAGTATTGTACACACATAGGCTGTAATCCTGAGAAGGCTTGTATACATGTTTAACTGAACACACTGAGTAGTCCCATTGAAATTGAGTGGGCTACTCATAGTGCATAAAGCTGTACACGTGTTAGTTTTTGCAGGATCAGAGCCATACATCTTAGGTATACATAGAAAGCCGATGCGGTATTGGTGGGAAGGATGAATCTTCATGCTTTTGGTGAATTTATACATCTAATACTTAACAGGTTATTACTGAAACACTTTATAGAATTAGTAAGTTTAAAGGAGGCTTTTGAATCTGCAGAAGGCTTGATTGAAAAGCACACCTAAAATCTTTTGCAGACACTTGACACTGAAAGTAAACAATTGGATTAATTATAAATATTTTTAAAATATTAAAACCTTTGCATATTTTTAAAAGACCCTTTGTTTTTGTTTAAGTCAATTGCTCTGCTTGTAAATATCTCCAACTACTTTTTATGCATGGGAGCCTAGCACCAATAAAAAAATCCAAATGTGCTAAAAGAAATATGTTCTGTTTTCCTGGAATGTATCACTGAACCATGCAATTTAACTGTTTGAACATTCTTTCTGCAAAATCTACTAAAAAGGATTCCCTGGGGGTTGCAGTTACTGTGGGTATGGTTAGATTAATTACAGAATAATGGTTTGGGTTTTTTTTCTGGTCATTGCTGGTCAGATAATAACTGGATAGAGGATTTAATGGCCAGAGGAAGCAAAGTGTGCTGGAAGTTCTCACTGGTAATGATCAGAAAGCCATATACTACCAATATTAAATCCTCTTTTTGTTTTCTGCTGTTGTTATTAAATAATTTCTAAGAGTCACTTTGCATCGTCTGGAAATATAATTAATTTCTCTTCTTTTTTTAAAGAAATTGCTATGTATGGGACAGTTTTCAATATTGCTTTTTTACAGAATAGCTTTGACTTTACTTTGAAATCATATGTGCCATGTGATTAAAGCTAGAGCCAGAACTCTTTAGTTCTATCTCCTAGCTCTGCCACTCACTGTGAGATTTTGGGCAAGTCTCTTTACTGTACCTCACTTTGCCTCCGTTTACCTGTCAAATTGGTACATTAATACCAATCTTAAACTGATGTGAAGCTTTATTAACGTTTCTGAAATGTTTTGGGATCTTTGAATGGAAGATGCTTTAGAATTTAGAAATATTATATAATGTTGTTTCAGGAAACATGCCAATTTTCTTTTTTCCATTCCATCCCCATCTCTCATCAGGGAAGCAGCTGGTTTGTGTAGGTAGGGCTTCCCTTTGAGAAATGGTCACAAGCAGCAATCAAATACACATTTATTGGCAATTAGAAATTAGGGTATGGTAGCATTATTGTTGTTGTTATTATCAACACCATCATTATTTTACCATTAACTTAACTCACTAAGGAAACACTGTTCAAGTAATCCAGAAGTGTTATTTTTACACAAGTCAAATAATCATGCCATTTTAAAATGTTAACATGACAGATCATTTTCATCCCATTGGCCCAAATACTAGGACCAAGTTACATGTAGTAAGGTGTGCATTAAGATTCTTATTCAGAAAGCACTGATTTCAGTGGGTATTGGATCAGACCCTCGATACACATAGCTACAGAAATTCTGGGGGCATCCAACCTAGTGCTATAGGAACAGCAAGTCAGTCAGGCTGTGGAGCAGCTAAGCAATAAATGAGCTCTCTGACTTCTGAACAGCTTTCCATGAAGACTGATTTAGTATAATAAATGCATTGGTCCAAATAGAACCTTGGTGTAACTCCATCAAGTTTAATACAATACAATATTAAAATTAAAAGCTTATAAGGACATGATTTCTTCCATGAATACAATAATGGCAATGCTGGAACAGTATTTTCTGTCATCAGTAGAAAGTTCCAAATGAACATACATTGACTCATAGAAGATAAGGGTTGGAAGGGACCACAGGAGGTCATCTAGTCCAACCCCCTGCTCAAAGAAAGACCACCTGAATGAGCTGACTGATACAACTGAATTGATGTGAGTGAGCTGAATGATGCAACTCTTCACATGGCCTGATCACTATAATGGATCAGTGTCATTCTTCCAGGTAATAGTCTTACTACCATGTGATAGTGGGAATTACGGTAACTTTTAGTAGGGAAAGGACAGTTTTGAAATACACTGACTGGAACAAGTTTATTCATTCCTTCGGAATGTTCATGCTGCTTGCAAAATGTACCAGTCCTTACTTAATTTGCCATACATGCACTGTATGTCTGTGGGACTTTGGAAGTGTCTTAGTGATGGATGTGAAGAACGTGATTCTCTTCTCACACTGGATTTACAATGGGAATAATCCAGATTTACAACAGAGTAAGCAATGAGAAAATTTAGCCGTCGAGGGGCTTAAATCTATTTGTTAGTGAAAACTGACATGGCATGGCATTTTAAATTGTTTTTTCCCCCTCCCTCTTCAAAATGCTAGTGGTAAAGACAAAGGATCAGTGACTCTCAGTAGGTTCATTCCTGGATGTGCAGAAACAGAAGCAGTAGCTACAGTAGGTGGAATTGAGGAAGCAAAGGCCTGAATTCTCATGTACAGTAAGATGCCAGTGTAAACAAACCTTAAAGTTTACTTAAATTACATTTAGACTGTTTAAGTCAACTTGACACTGTCCATGTAGTGTAAAGGGGATCTTAGCATAAAAAAGAGTCAGGCCAAAAAGTCACTGGGACTGTTTGTGTAGGAAGACGTTACTCAGGATGAATTAGATAACAGAATCAGATCCTTTATGGGAAGAAAAGTAAAGGTGCTTTCTATTTATTTATCAGGGTAGGAGGAAACATGCTTAAGTCATTTCTCTTCAAACTCAAACCTTGGGCATTCTCCACAAATAGTTATCTGACAGAAGTAACTGCAAGTCTCACTGCCAAATCCTCTCTCTCTCTCCCTGACTGTATACACGCTGACAAAAACATAGTTGGTATCTGTATTTAAGGCTTGTATTTTCTTATTTCAAATGCAGTTGAGAAAGCTGGGAATTCCTAAGGGAAAATTGTCTCCTTATTAGTCTCAAAGCAACTGCATTCAGTGTAATTTTCAAGAGAACCTAAGTGAACATTCTTACAGGCAATGTAATTTTCCTAGCAAGTAGACAACTTTAATTTCATTTAAATATTTTTCACTGGTCATGTGCATTTGTAACTATTCATGTTCTGATGCCACTAGTTCCGAGTAACTGACAATCTCTGATTTCTGGATTGATTACAATAATTGAACTTCTTGGCTGTTATACACTTTTGGAATGAAATAATATATATGTTTCCATGGAAAAGGATTTAAAGTTCTTATATTAGTAAAATGAGCATGAGTCTGTCAAGTTCTGAAACTTTATTTGGAAGTAAAGTTCCTACTTCCCTTTACTTAAGACATTTGTGTAAACACAGAAATATATATGCCAAAAATGAGCATCTCCAAACAGGGAGATCTAAAAATTCAACTCTTAATTATAAATAAATGTTCTGTTTTGAATCATCCTTCTCTTTGCCAGTAAGACGGTGGCTGTGTTTCCATTCCTTGCCAAACTTGATGAATGTTCGGGAAGTTCCCAGAAAGCACATGTATATAAATAAAAAGAAATAAATAGTAAATCTTTCCAACCAAGTCTTCAAAATTCGAATGTGAACCTTTTATCTTGTGAAATGTGAATTTTTATTTTGTGAAAAAGATAGAGGAATCTTTACAGCTAAAAGTAAATGGCTCAGAATTAAGATATTTCAGATTTACTTTCAATGAAAACTATATGAATAAGTCACATGTACCATGGTTCATAGACTATCCTTGATCTGTGCACCACTCTCATGAGTATCAATTGAAATTTTGTAATGGTTTTGGGCTGCATTTGTAGAGATAAAAGGCCAGATTCTCCTTTCAGTGACACCAGTGCAAATCTGGAGTAATTATTAAAGTCAATGGTGTTACTCAGTATTAGACCTCTGTTCAGAAAAGTGTCCCTGCTCAGGAATGGCATTCAACCACATGCCTAAAGTTAAGGAAATGCTTACGTGCTTTCCTGAAGAGTGACGTTAAATTGGAAAAAGGGGAGAAGCAGGCCGTGTCAGAGGATAGCTGAACTTCCACACTGGTCAGGGGCCCAGCCTACCTCTGACAGGCTCCACACAGTGGTATGAGGCAGCTCAGGTTCACCTGGGAGTAGTTAACTCACTGATGCAGTTAATTAGGCAAGGAAGGACCTGGAAATAAGGACCTCAGTTGAAGGGCGAAACACCAGAGGAGAGAGGTAGTTGCTAGAAAGAGAGAGGAGCCCTTCAGCAGACTGGTGAGATGCTGCCAGACAAAACTAACACTCTAAAGAGCAAGAAATTAGGCAGGAGACTAGGAAAGATTCTAGAGATAGGAAGTAGCTCAGGGGATAACAAGAGACAGAAGGACTGGTTCTGCCTGTCCCAGAGCCTGTCTAATATCTTGTTTATGAGTCCCAAATCATAAGCATAATAAATCCAGGGAGTAGTCATTATGGGTTCATTCCAAGGGAACTGCTTTCAACCTGGAGAATTTCAAAGTTACTTTGGACTCGGTTACCATGAAACTTTGCTTTCCCTTTCATGTTTTGACCAGTTGCTTTTAAAATTATGTTTATTCTCTCATAAATATATCTGGTCTTTTTCAAACTTCCCATTAACTGTAACAGGGACACAATAGATTGTGTGTGTGCACAGACAAACACCTCTAAGGTGATACAGTTACCACACAGCTAAGAATTTTGCAACATTTACATGAGCTGCAAACTACAACAAAATGATGTCCTTAGAATTCATTTTAGAGCTGTTTGTTTAACTGTTCATTCTGACTACTCCAGTTGCCAAGTAAATGTTATGTCCCAAATCCTGAGCCCAATGGTTTCCATAGCATGGAGCCTGAAGAAGTTAGTATATGTTCTTCCTGAAAGGAATGAAAAAAAGCACTCTCTTGTGAGGTAGACATTTCTCTCTTAGGCAGATACCCAACTCCTCACCCTCTCTGCGAGAGAGACACACAGACTCCACCCAGCTTATGTGTCATATGTGACAAATGGCCAGTGACATTATGTAGTGCATTGGTGGTCATCCCTCACCGTCAGGCTCGGAGGAAGGCCACTCCGCCTCACTAGAGCAGGGGACTTAGCAAATGTCCAATCTATAGCCGTCAGGTGGGGCCTAGCAACACTCTGTCTTTAACCTAGCCTGCTGGCTAGGACTGGTATCACACCTGGTCAGGTGCTCTGGCCCCCTGGGCAGGGTAGAGCAAGGAGCAGTATTCAGCACAAAGCTGGCTGGCTAGGGCAGACAGCAAATGCAGTCCAACTCAGCACTCTGGATGGGGCAGAGCAGCAGCCGTCTGTGGCCCAGCCCTCTGGCTGTGGTAGACAGCAAGCACACACAAGGCGTGCCTACGCACATAGCACTGCAGTGGCACAGCTGTTCCAATGCCGTTGCGCCACTAGAGCACATCTGGTGAAGACGCTATAGGCCGACAGGAGAGAGCTCTCCCATCAGCATTATCAAATCACCTCCATGAACAGCAGGAGCCGTGTCGGCGGGAGAAGCTCTTACCAACATACCTCTGTGCACAAAAATGCTTATGTCAGTGTAAGTCACTTTGCCCAGGGGGGCGGCTTGTTCAGACCCTTGGATGACACACATTATGCCAACACAGGCTGTAATGTAGACATGGCCACAGTCAGGCTCAGTCCTTTGGGCGGGGCAAAGCAGCAACAGTCTATGGCTCAGCTCCCTGGTTGGGCAGGCAGCAGACAAACACAGGCTGTTCGGCCTAATGTGGGTAGGCTGGCACCCCAGGGATGAGATTGGCAGCAGGGAATGGAGGCAGGGGACCCAGGCCCATCCGACTCCACCAGGTCCCAGCCCAGGGCCCTAACAGTGACTGAGTCAGTGGTGATCCCATCAAAACCTGCTGACTCACACTCTGGCAGCAGAACCAGATTGAAGTCTGGTTTCTCTGGGCTACCACAATCCAGGGATCAGGCTACATAGTCCAAGGACCATCTGTCGCCTCAGGTACTCTGTTGCTGGCGGTCCCAGCAGCTCCGTGGGGCCCTCCTCCAGGCGTTGGCATAGCTCAGCTCCTGATCCAGGGGCCAGGAGCAAAGACGAGGCATCCAAGTCCTTCCCTGGCTTTCCCTCAACTGGGCTGGAGTTCCCGCCTCTTATACTTCCTTTTCCGCCACTCTGCTTCCAGCATGAAGGGCAGGCCTAGCCTGACTCCTCCCCGCAGGGGGCTGAGAGTGGTCTCTCCCTCTCAGGCCCTGACGGAGGCCACGCTGCCTCCGTGCACATCAGCACTGACCACCCCAATAGAGGGGTGTGGATTCCTGTCTAGATGACTGTCTGCCAGAGCTGAATTGAATGGACAGACTCTGGATTGATATCTTCAAAATGAAGCCATTGACCAGAAAGAAGACTGGGTCTATCAATCCAAAGACTCTCTCTTTTTTGTGGCAATCAGGGAAATAGGAGAATCCCCACAGATTGCTCTCAAACCTTGTAGGGTACACTACAAATAATTAAGTCTCTCTTTCCCCATCACTACTATGGCAAGAATAGCTCATGGCCCAAGTAATGGCTAGAGAAGGGTTGGGATATGTGATCATGTAATCTAAGATTCTACCATAATTCATGCACACAACTGGAGAAGAATAAGGTTGCCTGGACAAATTGAAAACTGTTCAGGAAAGAGCTACAAGAATGTTTTAAAGTCTGGAAAATCTGACTTACAGTGATAGAGTTCAAGAAGCTCAATCTATTTATCTTATCCAAGAGAAGGTTAAGAGGTGACTTGATCACAATCTATGAGCACGTTCATGGAAATAAGATTTCTGATAGCGGAGGGCTCTTTAATTGAGCTGACAAATGCATAATAAGATCCAATGGCTGGAAGTGGAAGCTAGTCAAAGCCAGTCTCGAAATGAGGCATAAATGTTGAGGGCTGTTAACCATTGGAACTAGGGGTGTGATAGACTCTCCCTCACTTGAAGCCATTAAATCAAAACTGGATGTCTATTTAAAATACAATCTCTGTCTCAGTCAGGAGCAATGGGCTTGCTGCAGGAATTGCTGGGTGAAATACTATGGCCTATGTTATGCAGGAGATCAGACTAGATGATCATAATGGTCCCCTCTGGACTTAAAATCTCCAAACTTTAATTCTGGTTTTTCCTCACTTTTGTGTGCTTGACTTTGCAGCCTTAATCATGTTATTTTAATGTACTTCTTTTCAGTATGAAATTTCCTAGGTTTTGTAAAACAAAAACTAATGCCTCCTCTCCTCCCACACTTTCAAATTCTGTCATGTGGAACTGTAATGACCCTCCACATGTTGTCAGCAAAATTTGAACCCAGAATCATCAAGACAGATCTCTTCCACTTAAATTAAATGAGCTGTAGACTGTTATCCTCAATGGCTAATAGCCACCCAGGGCTCACGACACACAGATTTTGGCAGTGGGTTACACAGCTATGTGCAAGTCAACAATGAAATGTTATGTATCAGGGTTCCTGGCTTTTATTCCTGGCTCTAGGAGAGGAACATGGTTTAGTGGTTAGAAACTTGATTACAAAAACCATAGCCAAGCACATAGATTTAATACATTTATTCTGAAAGGCATTCTGAAAGGTAGTTTGGATAAGTAAACAAGACTTGGATCTGCCACATTAGAGACCTGGCAGAAATAACCTTGTACAGTCTCTCAGTTATCTTATCTGTAAAATGTAGAAAATGATACTCACCTGCCCTCCCGCAGAAGTGGACCTGGTTCTATTGACTTATGTGTCTTTGCATTGCCATGGAACTTTATACAACACAATAGGGAAACTTCACGGCTTGTGAGTGCTCACATTGTGCTTGTGATCAAAAGATTAAAACTGTGTGCATACAGGTGAGCATACATTGTTTTCCCACTTTCCACTCCAGCAAGTTCCCTTGAGACCGTATGTTAATTTACTCCAAGCCATTACTGTTATTGGAAACAAAGTTATTTTGCATTCAGATGCAGTGATGCCATCCCACTGTCTGTATCACAACTAAATGGTATTTTTAGAAGCACCCATGTTGCAGCTGATGACAGGATTAAAGTTTGAGGTACTTCAGAAACTATTACTTCAGATAACCCTTCTAGGGACAAGAAGTAGGATTGCACTCATGTGGAAATCAATAAAGCCCCCCACTGTGACTCAGAGGTTACTGGATGTAAAAGATATCCTAGAGAAAAGCAGCCTTTTTATAAGGGAAAAATACAAATTGCCAATTTTATATACACTCATAGCTTATGTGAGGGAAGCTTACGCAAGATGCACTCTAAATATCTCTAAAGTACTTGCGTTCCAGAAATAAATGGACAAATCATCAGCCCATTGCACAGATTGATGGGGCTACACATGGGCACTGGGAAAGGGGGGACATCATCCCACCCAGCTCACAGAATGGCTGTTACTCTACAGAAGTTATTTTAGCCTCATGGCAGAGATAGACCTTCCTCTCCTGAACATGGCTTCATTGCACGAAGTTGGCAAGAGGCAGTACTGGCCTGCTTCAACTTACCTATGGCCTTCTTCCATTCAGTGAGCTCTGTGCAATTGCTGGGGTGCATAGTTCCCTGGAATCCAGCCCTATCCCTTGTGAAGGAGAATTACACCAATTCTATTGGCCACTACAGCCATAGATGTTGTGTTTATCCCTAAATGAATTATAAGGCCAAATATGCTGCCCCACTAAGTCATAACATTTCCTACAAAGGTGGCAATTATAGTTTCCCACCCTTGGGTCAGTGCTTTCAGTACAATAGTGGTGTGTGTTTTTCCATAGCTTTAGAATTAGGCATACAACTGTCTTTCCAGTATTGCCCCTCAAATACACTTTGAGGTAAAAAATCTGTTTATTAAAAATAAGTGGATTTAACATGTTCATTCCAATTAAATTGTATTTTGTAAAATCTACTGCATATTTCCTTCAGAGATTGTGGTTCTGTCTAGATAACCTTAATCCAATTTTCTTGGGACCTTGTGGGGCCGAGATAGGTATATATGTATAGGTATATTTGGCAGAGTATTTATGTAAAATATTCGGGAAATGCTCAGGTACTACAAGAATGGGGCCACATATTACAATACAGAGCTGCCATAATTTGGCATTTAACTACATTACTGCTCTTTATAGTGCGCTGGCACCCTCTTGACAGCTCAAAGATGACTTTCCTATGCAAAATTATAGCCTCAAGGAAAGCTTGGATATGAATATCTATTTGTAATTATTAATTGCCTTGTATAAATTTAGCACTGAACCTGACCCTATCATCCAAGTTGAGGCTAATTTGTCTTAATGAAAACAGTGTAGTCAGGACAAACTCTTAAACATGTATGGTATGCACTGCTTTGCTTTATGTTCTACAAAATTGTAATCTACCATCGCCTATTGGTTGTCATGAATTTGAAACATATCCTTGCTCATTAAGCACATAACTAAAGTTCTGTAAATCACCAGGCACAGATTTCTCTATAATCAGTTTAAGTGTTAATATACAAAATAGGTAGGATTAATCAAATTAGTTCTACATGTTTTGTCTTAAACAATTAACCCTTTCAGGTACTGCCTGAAACTATTCAGAATTCATGTATCAACTTGGATTCCTTTTACCCACATGTATCTATTAGGATCATTTTAGTATACTTCTGAACGTATTCTTCTACAATGAGCAATGGAGAGCCAAAGGTCCTGATTCTCCACTCACTGATACTGATGTAAATCAGGAGTAAATTCACTGATCTTAGACGGCTAGATTGCTAAGTGTCCCACAAGGATGTTCTGCTAGGTAAGATTACCAGCCTCTTCCCACCACTGACATGCTCTCACCATACCTCCTTTGCCTGGGGAAAGCAGCAGTGTGCCAATTGCAAACTCCCTCAGATGCTGCCCTAAATCAGTTTTAAGTCTCTTTCGTATTCCAGAGGATTTCAGAGGGGTCAAGGATTTGGCCCAGTATCCCAAGCAAAAGATGAGCGTGACTCACAATGAAAACACACACACACGCATACATATATTTATAGTTTCAAAACACTCTTCTTTTATTAACTAGACACAGATTACCAAAGTCACAGTTCCAAGTATTTTGTTGGATTTGCCGATTATTTACCATTCATACATATGATTGTTCCATATAGGTACAAAGGAAGAGGTACAGTTTCCTTTCTTTCCTGTATCCTTCTGGGGCTGACACTGTTGCCTAAAGTTTTACATTGCTGTGAAAGGGGAAGAGGTTTCCATGATGAATATACCTTAAAGAATCAGGGCTTGAACCTATTCTTACATCAGTGTTAATTGGGAATAACTGCATCAAAATCAAAGGGAACTTTTGCATCTCTCAAAATAATGCCACTTATTTAGGTACATAAAAAGGGATTTTGATGCCTATCTTTTAGACACCCAAGTTTAAAAATTTTGGCCTTAGTTAGTATGTCATTGGTACTGAAAATCCAGACCACAGCCAGTAGTGTCAGCTGAGCTAATAAAATAAGCTTCTCTCCAACTTCCCCCATAATAAAAAGTGACCAGAAAAAGTGATGCTGAACTTTGCATTCAGTTAAGGACTGAAACTTTAGTAAATGTTAAAGTAAAACACCATCACAACCCACCATCACAACCAGGCTGTGAGGTGATAGTTTTGTGTGTATAAATGAGTTGCACACAGCTCTGGGAGCTCACAGGGTGGTACACAGTTGTGGGCAAGTGGAAGCAGGGTTAGGGCCCAATTGAAAATTTGGCTCAAAGTAGACAGCACTCATTTTTCAAGGTCATTAACAGGACATGCTCACAGAACTATTACCAAGTGGCTTCTCCTTAGAGAATGAATTAGTTAACTCATTATTTAGTGTGTAATTTCTGGTTAAAGGTTTTGTATTACAGTGTAGCTAATTCTCATGATTTTATCGTGACTCTCACGATATTTGGTGCTTTTTCTTAAAACTGAACTTTCTGGAGTCACATGATTATACAAGAGTCTCAGCTTTCATTTAAAATATGAAGAAAGCTTCTAGCCCTCTTGGGTGCAGAAGAAAACTTGAAAACATGAATGGTAAAGGCTCAGACATCAGACAGCAAATAAAAAGAACCCAACAGTTATTTTTTTTAAAAAATCTCATGATTTCAAGACAATCACATGATCTTTTAAGGCTTGATTCAGATTTGTGTATGCCTGGGGTTGGCAGTATTGACATTATGAATTACCTGTGAACTACAAAAATATAATGTAATTTCTCAGCCGTTGTGTTGTGCAGCCCACATTTTGTATCTAATTTCATTAGACTGCAAGTAAAAATAGCTATAGACACTAGATAGCTTAAATGCAATACTAAAACACCCTAAATCTAATTATGTATGCATATATATTATTTATAGATACACACAGACACATGCACAATAACGTGACGTGGTATAAAGGTTTTATGAGCATGGGTTTAGTATGCCGCATTACGCTCTTCAAGTGGCACTAGCACAAGTAAGTTTTGTAAATCATGGAAAACAAATGTCAGTAAAACCTTTATAACATATCACCTCCTTATGTTTTTTGTTTTATGTGACATATCTGACAGCAAATCTAGTCCTGAATTTTTAAAGATATTTCAATATATTTTAGTGGGATTATTTATTTATTTATATGCAATCCTCCCTCTGTATAGCCAGGCCACCTTAGTATTATGACAACTGTCCCAGGAATTGATTGGCATCCTTTCATCTGCAAAAGACGATGGAAATTTCAGCCTATGATGTAGATGGTTTGCAATGTCTCATGTGACTAAATAGTTGAATTCTGGAGTTGCATAATCTTTGGCAGTTATTGCAAATATGTGTGTCTTGGTTGGGAGCTGCTTGCTTCCTACCAGCTCTTTTCAAGCTGCAGGAGCCAACTCCTGTCATGGACTTTGTTGTCCTGATGGAAACGATGGTGCCACTTGTTACGATCACTTGCCAAGGTTTCCCACTGGTCAGTTTCAAATTCCTTCATATCTCACTTGCATTTACCTTGGGACGTTCTTCTTGTTCCCTCTGATAACTCCTCATATAGTATGTCCTTAGGTATGCGTCCATCTTCCAACCTGTTCAGATGGCCCAGCCAGCACAGTCGTCTTTCCTTGAGCAGGGCTGTCAGACTTGGTATCTTTGCCTTTTGAAGAACCTCTGCATTGCTAACTTCATTTTGCATTTGATGTTGATTATACTAAGCAGTGTAAGTGGGAACTGTTTAACCTTTTCTCTTGACGAGTGTAAGTTGCCAGGGTTTCCCCACCATACAGTACTCATGTGTTTCAAAATAAGCGTGTGCGTAAGTGTTTGCAGAATCAGTGGCTCCATTTTATAAACCTTCACAAATAAGTAAACAATAGTTTTTCTAATCATAATAATGACATGATTTTAATGTCTGGGATCTCTTGTCCTTCCAGGGATTGAAACAAACACTTGATAGCATCAGAAATTCCTGGCTGCTCTCCAATGGGATAAAGCACTTATTTCCAGTTCTGACGACTCAGAAGATATTGTATCTTCCCTGTGTCACTGCTTCAGATATATATGCTTGTTGGTTTTGCTTTGGGATGCTAAAAAGTTTAGGAACCCACTGCCCATAAGTAATGCAGTCAACCCAAACGTAATAAGTAGAGATAAGCCTAAACCACAAAGTTCTGATCTGGATCCTAGAGGCGCCTCTGTCAATTTCAATCGCCTTCCTAACATACCCCAGTAACTTCCCATACACCAGGTGTAGCAGGAGTTGCACAAAGCCCTCTATTTGGGTTCTATGCCCACCAGGGATTCCTTTGCACTGAGGCACTCCTGAGGTGCCCATTTAGGCACTGATCCTGCAAAAATGTGTTCAGGTGCTTCATTTTATGCACATAATTGGTCCCACTGACTTTAATGGGACTACTCATATGCATTTAAGCATGTTGCAGGATTGAGGCCTTAGAGCAGATTTATGATTCACCATAACAGAAGTGCAGAGGATCCATAGTGTGGTCGAGTCTTTACACTCTGACTTTAAAGTCCCATATAACTCATCCATGTATGCTATCAATGTGAGCTTTATATCATAGCGAAAGGGCTGTTCCCAGCTTTCTAACAGGATGCAGAACTCCCTTGTATCCCTAGAATATCCCAAACTAAGAGACTTCAAAGCTGTGACATTTTTATGTATTAAAAAAGCTATATTAGATCATTTCAGAGGTTTTTATGGCTCCCTCTGAGCCTTTTATATCTGCACTTGGAGTAACTAAGGCACCTGGCTTTATAACTAGAGGGATTTTTTTTAAAAATAGCCTGAATAAAATTTCTAAAACCTATAAAACAGTCCTTAAATCATTTTCTGTGATTCACGTGATACAGAAAGCATATGCTCATGGGTGGGATAAAGATTCCATCTGCCATCATTTGGGAAGCCCAACATAACTCACTTGTGTTTTGTCACTACTCATAAACAATGCACCATATCGAAGTCATTCTGAAGATATTTACATGACCCCCACACAATTTGGCATTCCCCTCCAGCCAGTTTTTGCTCCACTCTTTATTAAGGACTTTTTGATATTTTATGCAAATATGCAAATACAATGATCCAGATTCACAGAGCTTTCTAACAAGTAAAAATGAATTAGTCTCGGTTTTAGATTTCATTTTATTTGTCATCTATTATGAACAAATTACGAAATATACTTCATTCACAAATTGGAAATATTTACAATTTCTTTACAACAAGGCATTGTTGAGGTTTTGATTTACGGCATTCTTAAAGCATTCTGTCTTTCAAAACAAAGACATCAGTGTTGTTTTCATCATTCTCATCATTCACTCATTTGGACACTGCATGTGTAATGCAAGCTTTTTACAAGTCTAATTTGCACTCTCTTCATTGGAAAATCTACTAGTTAAACCCTCTCCGTTTTAATGGGATTTTTTTTTAAAAAAAAAGTCTTCATAGAGTCATAGAATTCTAGGACTGGAAGGGACCTCAAGAAGTCATCTAGTTCAGATGAGAAGAGTCTGAAAAGTCTATCTCGAGTGCAGTAATAATTCTGGAAAGTTATTCAGACAAAAAGAAAAAAAAGGAATAGAGGTGGAGTGAATAAATACTGTATATCCACAAACTCCTTTGGAGAAAAATTTCAGATGTTTCTAAAGGGAAATGCAACTGTGCTGTTCTGCAGTTGTGAAATAGTAGCCATAAAATCCCAAACTGGTTCCATTTCATCTCAGTCTCTTGGTGTCTCTTGGTTTGTCCTGAAGAAAATCTTTAAAATATTTTGTTCCTTGAAGTTTTTAAATCTTTTCATACACTCTTCCATTATAAATCAGCTGTGGTCCTCCATTGCTCATATTGTCTGTCATTTCCTGTAACAAGAATAAAAAAGCACTGATAAAAATTAAAATTATTTTATGGATCTGGAAAAAGTATTTAGCTACCAGTCTAGTAAATATTTAACAAGCCCTGAACGCCAAACATTCAGAGATGCTTTATCTTTTATTTTTTAATCACATTATAAAATGAAAAATCATGTGAGTTGAGTTCTTATGAAAGAGACAGTAGACTGACTGTTCTAGAGATGGGCAACTCTTCATCCACAGAACAGATACATACCACAGATGGCAGCAGTCCTCACACTGTCCTGCCAATGTGCTTCCACTCAGATGGCAATTTAACCAGGTGTGAAATGATAAGTCTCCATGTCCACTGAGGCCTTAGCCTCTCTGCTGAGATGCCCAAAAGGGTGCCAGCTCATGCAAGCTCTGGAAGAGGTTTTTGTGATGTAGATACCAGTCTGCTGAGGTCACCAAAGCCATTTCAAATAAGCCATCAAGCAACCTCTAGATCAGTGAGATCTGAATCTCGTGAGCTGCAAATGTCTCTTTAAGGTGTCTCCTGCAGCTCTTTGCAGTACATGATATTAAAACACAGTGTGATTTAATTTGCTAACCAATCTAAGTTATTAACCAGTCAGGACGCTTTTCCTATGTTATTAACCAATTGAAATTGATAAAATAAAAATACTTGGTCAATCATTTTGCTGTGAGAATATTGTGTGTGTATATATATAAAAAATATAAATAAATATTCCCCATCATACTGTTTAAATATGAATAAATAACACTATAGTAAATGAAACAATGAATTCACACTACTGTGGCTCTTTTGGGTAGTGCTGATCACTAATTTGGCTTCTGAACTACTGAGGTCTGAGAATCACTGCTCTAGATGATAGTAATGTCCTGTCAACTGGATTACACGTGAGCTAGTGACCGCAAAGTGAAAATCTCTGTTTCTCAGTCCTATCACTTTAATTTATTGCCAACGGTAGCTATTTGAATGTACTTATAATTTCAGAATGAAATAGTCACCATCATTATTTACCTGACATTTCTATTCTAAACAATAAAATTATAGTTAAGTTTACAAATGGTGTTGGATTTAAGACATGAAGAGGCATATAAATTAGGAGTGGTGTGAAGTGGGGGTGGGTACATCTAACCAGGATTGTTTGGATGTCTACAACTAGAGTGAATATTTTGAATACTTGACTTACTTCCAAATCACAGCATTCTGCCACCATGCAACATTCTTTCACTGACTGCTTGTACCTTTCCTGAATGCCGTATTTCTGCAAGTGACATCACAGCATCAGCCAACTTTGATTAGCTGAAACTATGTTTTCCTCTTAGAGGTGGGACTTTCTGAAGTGACATGACATAACACGGTAGCTGCCTAGAGTTCAGCATACCTTGGCGGTAACTCTGGTGTCGGGGGAACCACCGGGCAGCTGGGCAGGTCGGTTATTTCAATACCCCTCAATCTCTAATATAAATATAACAATTATACAATAAATATAGCACAAACATATGCACATACAGTACATGTCTATATTACTGTATCAGTATCAAATATACAAAATATTATTGTATATAAAAACATTTTAAACTTATGTTTGATTAGGGCCTAATTTATTATTCATATTTTAAACTGCCTTCCATTGTTTTAAAAGAGTTAATGAACTTTGAAACACTTGTGCTGGGCTTAATGTACTTTGAAAGACGTGTCCTTTCAGGCACAGTC
Source organism: Mesoclemmys tuberculata (assembly GCA_007922155.1). Lineage (NCBI taxonomy): Eukaryota > Metazoa > Chordata > Testudines > Chelidae > Mesoclemmys > Mesoclemmys tuberculata. Next base: position 51,512,269 of record ML675603.1, read on the forward strand.
TTTCCCTTCTCCCCTCCCTGTTCTTATCTTGCACAGGCCTCCTCTCTGTCCTTATCTCATTGTTGATCCAAGAGCCTTCTCCTTGGAGCTCCTACCATTGGGAACAGTCTTCCTGTATCAACCTTTGTCTCATTTCAAATTTCAGCTGGAAATGTATCTTTTCTCCCTCTTTAATTTATTCTCCATACATTATTTTAATGTTGCACCTATGCTATTCAACCCTGTAAAGATTTTGTGAAAGAATGTGTATGAAAGATACCATACAGATCATATTATGTTGTATTACAGTATAAGAAAGTACTGCATTCAAGATTATTTTTATTGGAACATTTCAGAGGTGCAATTGACTGTGTTACATACAGAATTCAGAAGAAATAATGAAGTTTAGTCTTATTAAAACAATATAACATTGTAGCTAATTTCTGTTACAACATTCCAATGAAATGAATGTACAGTATCTTACTTAAAATGTAGCAATATTTCCTTAACATTTTTAGGTGAGGACAGGCTATAGTTCTGCATGGAAACTAATCTCAGTAAAGAAAGTAGTGATCAGACTGCAAAGTCGTCATTTTCCCTTATTATACTTGTCACTGTTATATCATGTTTTATTTAAGAATCTCACAATGCTTTACTTATATGGATTAATCAATCCATCGAACACTCCTCTGAGGGAGGTGGTCAATATAATACAGACAAGTGAACAGGTACAGAGCAGATTTGTGCAGGGTCACAGTGAGTCAATTGTAGAGGCATTCACAGAACCCATGTTCCTGATTCCTGATCCTCAGCTCTATAAACACTCTCAAATGAAAGGAATAGGGCATCCTGTACTTATAGAAGACCCAGGATCAAAATTAATATTTTACTCACTGGGTAAGAATCATATCTTTACACCAAGTAGGTGGTTTTAAGAATTCTATATTCCTTTTGGCCAACATTTTCAACCTTAAATTTAAAGCACGTAAATCCCTATTTAGGCATCTAAATAACAAAAAGTTATTTTAACCAGTGGAAGCTGTGAGTGCTCAGCAGCTCTGAAAATAGGACCACCTTTATTTAAGTGTCTAAATATGGATTTAGGTGCTTAACTTTAGTAATTCAGATTTGAAAATTGTGGCCTTTGCATTTACCTAGCCTGCTTTATAAACTGAGTCTGAAGGGAGAGGAAAGAATTGATTAAATCCTGGAAGCATGCAATTATGTGGGTGCAGAAAGCATTATGTGCCTTTCCCCAGTACAATACATGATAATCCATAAATATAAGACGTTTAATTATTTATGATGTGCTATATTTAGAAGCTAAGCCCTCGAATAGCTTATACAGTAGAATTATGTTGAAAATGGATGTACTTCATTGAAATGGATATACTGCAAAGATACACCACCTAAAAATAACTACATATATTGCAACAGAATAAAGCTTACACAGAATAGCAACATTTCATTTCCCAGAAGCTCTTCCTCATATGTAGTCGAAAACTGAATACGCTTACTGCCAATTGCATATGTAGAGACAGAGTGGGGAGGTAGTATCTTTTACACGACGGACTTCACAAAAGAAATGACCTCACCTACTTGGTCTCTCTAATATCCTGTGACCAACACAGCTCTAACGACACTGCATATGTTAACACGTATAGTTGCTTTGTAAGAAAAGCAGATCAAATAAGGAAAGGCACCCAACTCACTTTCTCTGCCATTTCATGGGAATGATGGAGTGAATGCTCCCTTTCAGAGAACATTCTCCTTTGTTCATAGCTGGCTAGCCGACAAGTGAGCCAGGAAGAAAGTGTGCAACCTCCAATTCCAATGCACGCAAGAGACATGGAAGTAAGATGCAGAGAATAGAGAGTGGTGGACTTCTTTGTCAGAGCACGAAGGAACTGAAAATTTAATATTCCTCCAATTAGTCCACAGATGCAACAGGCTGAAAAAAGGATCATCTGTTAGGAGAGAGAAGAGAGACAATGTCACAGTGACATTCTTGTCTTGTCTTTAACAGGCAAATTCGCTTAGATTGAAAGTTAGCCAGACGCTAATAATAATATTTAGCACTTCTATAGCTCACGTAATTTAAAGCACTTTACAACATTAATTAGTAACCCCTATAACTCCTGTGTCTAGGAGGTAAGCATTATCCACATTGCAGAGATGAGGCACAGCAAGGTAATGTGACTTGCCCAAGGTGAATCCAGATCAATGGAAGAACAGGACTAGAATTCAAGCCTCCTGACTTCTTTCCAGTTCTATATTCAAAACTCTAAAGTTCAAAGGCCTGATGTTGATCTTAGTTACATCCGTTTTACTGATTTAAAGTGTAGTGAGATCAGAATCAGATTCTATATCTGTGCCATTTATTTCCTCTGCTGGAGTGCGGTGCTTTAGTGGTATTGGTATGGAATCTCTCCTCGTTGTTGGTGCCACCAACCCACCTCTCCTGTTCTAATCTCTTCAGGTCACTTTTGCAGTTTGGTCCTGTTCTCCTTGTTTGCTACTCCTGCAGCTTTTATGTAGTCTGCAAATTTAATCATGGTTGAATTTAAATCAGTGAAACACCTAACCAAGAAAGACCTGAAGCAACTATACAGGGTACAATGAGGTGCTACTTTTTAGGTTTAATTCGTCAGAAAGTTCTTCTAGGAGTCCCGGAAACATCTAAACTGGGCTACAACTAGCAGGAAGTGTCACCTCTTGAAGACTGAAAGATATTTTACTACACTGATGGAAGCAACGTTCTGGAGCCCCTGGAACTGCTCCATGGACCACCAGTAGCCAGTGGACAATTGCTGAGTGTTAATGGGATAGTAATTTTAACAAGAACATAGTTCTCAGACTATTGTTCCTGGTCCACCAGTAAGGCATTATTTTTTGCAGTCTATGAGACCACCAGAACTGACAAAAGAAAGGGAGTTTATTAAGGTTAGGCATGGTTGGGATGCTCCAAACAATGAAGTGGTCCTTAGAATTAAAAAAAAAAAAGTGACAGTTGTCTCTGTTATAGGGAATTAAATAGTTCACTGACTCTCAAAAGTAATTGTAGGGAGAGTGATTCTCCTTTCACTCATTCTAGATTTACATGAGCATAGCTCCATTAATATCCATAGAGTTACTCCCAGTTCACACTTGCGTACATACGAGAAAAGCCAGGCCTACAGAAAACTAAAGCCATCTTTAACACTTAAATAAATTTAAACAATTAAATAAGCTTTAACACTGGGCTTTATAATAGGATCATATTTTTAACAGACAAAATATTTCTGCAGTTGCTTTCGTAGCAATTATACCATCTGTCTGCCGTCAGAAAGATGATTATTCTTCAGATTCTTATATGAAACAGAAAACATCTGTAATTATTTTATAACTGGTTTATTCATCACTCAGTTTGAAAAATACTTATTAAAAACAGTACTGCTAGAATTTCTGGGATCAAACTGGGCCAGTAATGCTGGGGCCAGTCCTGCACACACACACTTCGCAGGACTGGGGTCCTGGTCAGAAAGACCACAGTCCAATTCCCACTGGAGTAATTAAGAATCTTTCCATTGATCAGGCTCTTAATTGAGACAGGGACAACTACAAGGGCTACGTTTTTAGACATGACTTAGACAGACCATTTCAAAATGTCCTCTCTTTGCTGTATTAATCAAAGGGCTGATTGGGTTGGGTGGTTGTTTTTTTTTTTTTGGCCGCCTGTGTTTACTTTTCATTAACTTTTATGTATCAGCAACATTTTGGACATGAAGGATAATGATTCCATGGTGAAGAGTTCAAGTTCCTGCAGTTTACATTTCAAGTACTTATGCATAATACATGCAGTGCAAAAACTTACGACAAGTCCAGATTTTTTTTTGGCGCACAGTATTCCACATATGCCACAAAGTAGAAACTGCAAGGAAAAAAATACCAATTATTTCATAGTCTACGGTCTCGAGCACTAAATTAAACTTTGCTCTGTTATTGCAGTTGGGACCACAACAGAAGGTTATGCAGTTGTTACCATTGTGTCATTGTTTTTATTACAAACCTTATGTTTCAGGAAGTTATAACTCAGCTGTAAACAGATTTATTCAGAAAGAAACTGGAATGGGAAGTCAGCCTGAGGGTGTTTGCTCAGAAAAATAGCAAAAATTAAATACGGTCTGTTTTTAAACTTAGAGGGTAAACAAAACATGAAAAACAAATGTAACCAGTGGAGGATGCTTCTTTTACCCTTATATTGCTCAGTAATTAAATTTGGCAAGCCAATGATCAGCAGTAAGGATCAAGTGTTCTAATACTTAAAAAACATAAAGTACTCATACCCTCATTCTGCAAATTGAACCACTCAGGAAGCCCATGTGCGATATCACTGAAGGCATTGGGCCTCAGCACAGGAGCAAAGGTTCACTTGCATGAATTAGATTCCAGAATCTGGGCCTAACGTTTGAAATAGCTGCAATGAATATGCAGCGACAATGGTTTATACCTGTTTTAGCATGCATATTTCAGACATTAGCTGTGTGACAGATCATATGAAGGAGATTTTTCTTTTTCCTTTATGCAAATTTAGTGCTTATAAATGAGCTGAACTGACCATGCTGGAGGCTTGTGTTGGGCAAACAAAGTTTTGTGAACACATTGGTTCACATTTTTGAATGAATCCACTTTAGCACTGTCTGTGCCACTTTTGCTTTCTGTGAATGGCTCCTCCTGCCCCTGAGATGTGCATGTTAACTCAGATTTGCCCAGGGAGCCAATGGGAGTATGGTTCCTGGGGGAACTAAACTGACAACAGCTCCAGGGTAGGGAGGGATGGGTAGTCATGTGGAGGCACTGGGCCTTCATCAAGTGTCCCTAACATCATCAGAAGACTTCTTTGGCTCTCCACACACCCATGGGTTAAAAAGACAATTCTTCTCTGTAGTCAGTGAGACTAACCCTACCTCATCACAGAAAGACTGGGTGAAAATTACTTAGGCTTAAAGCCATGGACTTTTCCTCCCAACTTTTGCATTCCTGTGGGGTTTTCCATTGAAAACCTTAATTTGGCCCTTGATGGGGATGAAAACATCACAGGACAGACTTGGCCACTACACAGTAAGTAAAAATGTTATATTTAGGATCTGTATAAACTATATCATATATGTCTTATTCCCTCACAGAACTCTGGCACATCAAATATTTCAGGTAATGAGTGGTTGTAATACACAGTTGGAACCAAAAAAAAATGTCTTTATTAGGTATTTGCACATAGACGAGCACAAAAATCAAGACTCTTAATTTTTGCACTGAATAAATTGCATACAGTAATAATAGCTAGATTTTGTTATTCATTAGTATACATAGTATAGGATAGATGGGTATCATGCCAGTCCATGTATGCTGGCATGAAAGGGAAATTTGGAGTGGATCAAGTACCAACCCATTGGATCTATGCTTACATGAATGCAATGGCTGGAGGGACAGCAGCAGCTACTACATCCCACAGGCTGGGATCCCAGTTGGAGATGATTCACTACAACCCCAGGTCTGTCTCTGCCTCAAGGTGGGGGTAAATTTCAGACTTCCAGTTCTTGAGCAGGACTTGTGAATAAAATTCTTTTACCCAGACTTTATGTGGGGTTCTAGAATTTCACTCAAAATTCCATAATTACCGATTAATTTCAGTTTATGGCATACTGCATTACATATTTTTACATGTGGTGGTTAGTGATTATCCTGCCATAAGTGCAGGGAACTGGACCTGATGATTTCTCGAGGTCCTTTCCAGTCCTACGATTCTATGGTGCTCAGCATCCAGAGAGAAAATATAAACAATTCTTTGTTCAAGATATAATAAATCTCATCCATGCATACTTGATGACTAAATAATGTAAACAGACTACATAATGTTCTTTTCCTTCTAATCATGACTGGACAAGAATAAAAGGAAAATTATCCATAGAGAAAAGAAAATGTATGGATTATAGCAAATTTATAAAAAGGATCTGGAAAATATTATCAGTGTTATTTTCAACATGTAACAAGCATATTTTAACTTTGTGACAAGCAAAATGCCCTCTATTTTCAAAAAAGTGTATTTAGCTGCAAAACTCATGGCATAGGTCAAATTGGGTGGTTTTTTCAAAAGTTTTGAAACGTTTGCCTAATTCTGGTCCCACTGAAGTCAATGAGAGTTTTACTTAAGCCAATATTGAGCACTTGAAAAGCCAACCCATCGTGACTTGACTATTATAGTTCCCTCTACTTCAGGCTACAATCAAAAGTAATTCCTTTGCGTGCAGCTAGTGCAAAATGTAGCAACGTGTTTGCTCCCTGAACATGGAACATTAGTCTTTCATTCTGCCAAGAGCATAAAAAGGCTTACAGATTCACCTTGCTCATGTGGACTAGAACCCACCAATCCAAAAGACTGGCTGTTGCTTTACTGTCTTTCCAAGACATATCAAGCTGTTCTTCAAACCACTTTCTTCAAACCATGGTGGTACCATCAGCTCATCTTAAGCCAATGGGTTAATGTCCCATTGATGACATTAAAGAATAAGGAATGAGTTACCACTGCAGGTTCACCTTATTCTTTTATTCTCTAAAAAAATGTTAAGTAGGTGCTATGATGCCCTAGGAACTGGTGTCTTTTACCATATCAAAGGCGTTTTAGCTACATAAATGGAGAAAAGAGTATTTTGTGAGTAAGGCACTGGGCTGGGATTCAGGAGTTATTGGTTCCATTCCTGGCGTTGCCATAGACTTCCTGTGTGACTGTTGGCAGGTCACTCCATGTCTCCTGACTATATCACAAGCATGCTGTGAGACTGCATTTGCTAAGGTTCAGGAAGCACTTTGAGATGCTGGGATGAAAAGTACATGGTGAGTGTAAAGTATCATTATTATTGTATTTTTGGATTGTTGTATGTCACCCTCAGTACATTTTCAGAGAAAGGGATTGCCCAATAAATAGAATGATGGTTATTTATTTATTATGAAAATTAATTACACCAAGGATGAATTTCGTCCAATGTTTCAGGCAACTTAAAAAATCCCATGAAAATGTATGGCCAAGTCTATCCCTCTTTTGCCTGATGGTGGTGTATCCCGACCCAACAGAACTGGTGCAAATCTGCTGCACAGTGGGAGTAGAAGGATTTAGAGACCTTATTCAGGGAAGCTACTCTGGCCCATAGGCCTCAATTGCCTCATCCAGCTAAAAAAACCCTAGAAAGCTTTGGCGAGAATGGGAAGTGAAGGGAGATTATTTTGTTGATGTTGTCCGGTGCTGTCTGATTGGCAAACACAGTCACACCCCGCCCTGGAGTTACGGTGTTTTCACGCACATTTTCTGGGGGTTCTGAGGACTCATTATTACTGAGAATAGTGGTATAATGTATGTGGGAGGCACAGGGCCACATTTACTGAAAGCAGAGCTTGCATGCAGTTCTGAATGGAAATAAATCGAATGGGTTTGTTTTGATTTGTCATTTGAGTTTTGAACTCTTAGGTTTCACAGTACTGCCAGCTGGAATGCAGCATGAGCCACTTTGTTTTGGTCTTGCTACACTGTGTGTCCATCTGTTGCTCGTCTCTAAGACTTCATCTTCTCTAAGATATTTAATGTTATTTTAACTGGATTTTTAACTATTGACCTGCTGGGACCAGGGTTTCCCCACAACTAGCTGAATAATGCTGGATGTGACTCATTCTTGTTTACACTGACCACCAAAGTCAGCATCTTGTCACCTCACTCCATTGTTAAAAGTCCTGTTTAAATATAATTACATTTCCTAGTGGTGGTAAGCCACAGGGGGACTGATGCAGCCAGGCAGCACTTCCCAACCAACTACTTCAGACCATTTCACCTTGCTGTCCTCTCTGATTCACTACAAAAGATTCAAAACACTTCTTTGCCCCAGGAGGGAATGGGGGCTTAGTTTGAGGATTGTGTAGTCACCACTCACCCCTCAGCGCTGGTACTGATTGAACCTGTGAAGCTTAGACTTCAACTTGCAGAGAATACAATGCCCTCTGCAATGGAAGCACATTAATATCAGTGGCTGGAGCTATACAACAATACATACCCCTGAAGAGAAAATGTATCCTTCTGGAGGCAAAGAAGATATCAAACAATTGGACTCAAGTTTCTAAAGCTGAAATATGCGTAGCAGGGCATTGATGCTATGATACTATAGGCATCCTCTTTACCTACATCCTTTTTTAATCTAACGTTTTATATATTGTCTTTCACCAGAATACCTCAGCTCCTTACAAAAATTAAATGACTCGATGCCCAGATGTACACATCGCAGGCTGAGGAAAGGTATAAAATCTTTCATGGGGATAAGTGAAAGGAAAGCTTGGAAAAACTACGTGAGTAGCCAGGCACTGAAGGAGGTACCTTCAACTAGCACCAGTGGGAGATTTAACAGTCAGCAAATGCTGACTAGGTGCCACCTGCTCTGGGCCTCCCATCTTTTTTTTTCTGACGTGCCAGTGGCAGAGGAACAAAAAAATGGGCCCCAGGTTTTTATTGTGGGCCACCACATACCATCATACAGCCCACATTCAAATAAATGCTCACTTCCTACAGCCCCCACCACTTGTCCCTGATTCTGCATCCCTGCTCTACTCCTCCTTTGTCCCTCTACCCAGCTCCATGTCATGCCAGCTGCTCCCTCTGGTCCAGGCCAAACACCTGTAGAGCGATCCTGTAGACCACTGCTCCCGCCAAAGCCACAACTGCTGTCGTGGGAGCCAAAGCTAGGAGCCACCACTGCTGCTGCCACCAGAGCTAGTGTCAGAGCCTCTAGAAAGAGAAGTACACTGGTTCCTGCTGCCGCATTTGAATTTGCCCTGCCAGTGGGAGAGGAGAAGGGACCTCTGACCAAAATGGAAGCTCTGCCATTGGCGGTCCCCCTAAGCAGAATTCATAACAGAACCACCATTTTGGAGGCCACCCTCCCTGGATACATTCAAATGTGAGCAATGGGGAACAGAGCAATGCTCAGCCTAGAGGTCCCAGCAGGCTACACACAATGGCAGCAGCCTGCACCAGGTATATGTTGTGCAGCTGAGCAGCCCTGAGCCTGGAGGGGCACTCCAAATGCATGAGACCGAGAGCAACTGCACCAGCTATTCCTTTGCCATTGCCATCTGACCTCTCCCCCTGCTTGATTCTGAGGCCCCACCCTCACAAGTAACTAAGTCAGTCACCTCAGAGCTTATGCAATTGCCTGGGTTGCATAGGTCTAACACCTTCCTTGGCCAGTGGCCCTGGGCCAGCAGCCCCCATTTTTATAGGACTCCCAAGGGACCCACATCCACCTGTCCTGCAATGTCTTTGCTAAATCCCACAGCATTTGAGCATGCTTTGACCTCTCCTCACCCCCACAGCACTCTCCTCAGCCAGCCGCATTCTAGTTCTGCATATCCCTGCTAGATTCTGCACAGAAAAAACAACATTTTTTAGGATTACCCCACAACTAAAGGATAAAGTCAGCAGCACAAAAATTCACTTTATTTAGGCCCATGCTTCCAACTTAATTATTCTCATGCTGGGAGATATCTGAAAATGAAAACCATAAATACAAATACAGGTCTGGTTTTAGAGAAGAAAAAATAGATTTGGTTATTACATACTGCCTCCAAAGATCCTAAGCAGCAGAAACTACTGTTCTGTAAACTTCCTGATCAACTCCTGCAGTCTGAAGTGGAAAATCATGTGCAAAGCCAGAAAACTGAACTCAGTAACATGAAAGAAAGAAAATCCTGATATTTAACTATCTTGACTTTTTATCTGTAGAAAAGAGAGAGAAGCTGAAATTCCAATGGGTGCACTGACCAGAGAAGGTGTCTGAAATTGCTAGGACCTCCTATTTTGAGTAACATTGCAGTGCAGTGGTAAAACATTCAGAGAGCAGATAACGAAGAGCAAAAAATCCACACAAGCAGACATGGAAATCAAGTCAGAGGAATAATGGGAACAGGCCAAGAGAGAGAGAATCCAGCAGGTAGGCAGACCAAACAGAAAAAAAGGTCAGCCATAAGAAAACAGGAGATTTCAAACAAACTAACAACTCCACCAAAACCCAAACTTATTGAAAAGTGGTACAAAAAGAAAAGACATTCTCAGAAGATCTCAGCAAAGCATATTGAACACAATGGGCACGGTTGACACAGTTGACAGTTACACATTTAATTCCCATTAACTTTCAATGGGATTTAGGTACCTAATTACTATTTGTGTCTTTGAAAATCTCTCTTTATCAGAAACACCCCTATTAGAAGAATGGCTATAATAGGTCCATCTAGCCCAGTGTCCTGTCTTTGACAGTGGCCAATGTGAGGTGCTTCAGAGGGAATGAACAGAACAGGCAATTGTCAAGTGATCCCTCCCCTGTTGTGCACTTCCAGCTTCTGGCTAGGGACACTCAGAGTATAGTGTTGCATCCCTGTCTATTCTTGCTACTAGCCACTAATGGACCATTCTCCATGAAAAGGCAACCTTTGGGGCAGCCAGCAGCTCAAGCTAAGGCACATGACTCGAACCTCCTTGTGGTTAACAACTAAATGTGCAGCCCCGTTGCGCCACAGAGATGTCCCAAATTAGGGTGATTCAATTCTAACACATTACTGAATATACACCCTGCTTGCCTGGATTTAACATTCAGTGAAGTCAACAGAAACATTCTCATTGACTTCAATAGGCTTTGAATCAGGCCTTAATGCTGAATGACAGAATACATTTCACTTTATACTGTGTATATTGTTTTGCATCAGATGTTTCATTAAGGGTATGTAAGTCTTCTTGTGTACATTTTTCTTTCCTTTTAAAAAAAACAGAATCAGGAGATTATTTGTCGGTCATCAACTAAGGACTCAGCTCAGCAAAGAATTTAAGCGTGTGTTTAAGTCCATTCCTATTCAGCAATGCTCTTAATCATGTGCCAGACTTTAGGTGGATGCTGAAGTTTCACTAAAGTCTATGGTGTATGTAATTTCCTGCAGACTAGGTGAATGTCTACTGTAAAAACTTGCTGGAGGGTTTGAACATTAAAGAAAACCTGTTAAATCTTCAGGGAGCGGATCCTCAGCAGGTGTCATTTGTCATTTCTCCTTTGAAACCAATTGCTTCATAAACAATTTACCCCAGCTGAGCATCTGCCTTTCAGAATTCTGTGTATAGTTTAAGGACTTGATTCTGTTTCCATGGAGTTCAGTGGAAGTTTTGCCATTCTTTTAAACAGGCGGAGATCAGAAACCGGGTTAATCTGAAGAAAATGTTGATTTTCAGCAAGTTTTGGAACATTAGGGAAGTTCCAGAAGACTAGAAGAAAGCTTACATTGTACAAATATTAAAAAGAGTAAATGGGATGACTTTGGTAATTACAGGCTTGTCAGTCTGACATCAATTCCAGGCAAGATGATGGAGTGGCTGATACGGGACTCTATTAATAAAGAATTAAAGGAGGGTTTATTAATCAATGTCTATCAAAAGGGGTTTATGGAAAATAGATCTTGTCAAACTAACTTGATATATTTTTCTGATGAGATTAAAAGTTTGGTTGATAAAGGTAATAACATTGATGTCATATACTTAGACTTCTGTAAAGCATTTAACTTGGCATCATGCAATGTTTCGATTTTAAAACTTCAGCAATATAAAATTAACATGGCACATATTAAATGGACTAAAAAGTGGCTAACTGATAGGTCTTAAAATGTAATTGTCAATGGGGAATCATCATCAAACAAGTGCATTTCTGGTAGGGTCCTGCAGGCATCAGTTCTTAGTCCTGTGCTGCTTAATATGTTTATCAATGAACTGGAAGAAAACATAGTTATCACTGATAAAGTTTGCAGATGACACAGAAATTGGGAGTGTTGTAAATAAGGAAGTGGTCAGACACAGATTAATCTGGATCTCTTGGTAAACTGGGCACAAGCGAACAATATGTGTTTTAATATGGCTAAATGTAAATGTATACATCTAGGAACAAAGTATGTAGGCCATACTTACAGGATGGGGGACTCTATCCTGGAAAGCAGTGACTCTGAGGAAGATTTGGGGGATGTGATGGATAATCAGCTAAACATGAACTGCCACTGTGACACTGTGGCCAACAGAGCCAATGTGATCCCTGGATGCATAAATGGGAATCTCAAATAGGAGTAGAGAGATTATTTCACCTCTGTATTTGACACTAGTACAACCGTTGCTGGAATACTGTGTGCAGTTCTGGCATCCACAGTTCAAGAAGGATGTTGAGGGTTCTCAAGGAAGATTGGAGAGAGTTCAAAGAAGAGCTATGAGAATGATTAAAGAATGAGAAAACATCCTTTATAGTGCTAGACTCAAGGAGTTCAATCTATTTCACTTAACAGAGAGAAGGTTAAGGGGTGACTTGATCATAGTTTATAAGTACCTACATAGGGAACAAATATTTTATAATGGGCTCTTCAGTCTAGCAGACAAACGTATAACAAGGTCTAGTGGCTGGAAGGCTAAGCTAGACAAATTCAGACTGGAAATAAGATACATTTTTAACAGTGAGGGAAATTAACCATTGGAACAAGTTACCAAGGGGCTGTGGTAGATTATCCACCACAGACCATTTTAAAATCAAGATTGTATTTTTTTTTAAATATATGCTCTAGGAATTATTTTGGGAAAGTTCTCTGGCCTTCCTTATACAGAAGGCTACATCAAATGGTCACAGTTGTGACCATGGACTCTATGAATCGATGACTCTATGAAAATGTAATGCACATATTTAAGTAAAGTAGTAGCACTTCTGCATTTTGTCCACGTTAAATAACACTGTGAATTGTTTGAGTGTTCATTTGAAATAAACCTTTATTTTGACTATTATTTTCCAAAATAAACTCAGCAATTAGTTAGCAGCGACAACTAAAAGCAGCAAACTTTCATTTTTTAAAATTTCAGACCACCAACATTGTTTTAACAATTCAATCTTATCCCTTACTCTGTGATAGTTCCATCTAAACAGCTGGACCAAATAGCTTTTTTGAAAACTAGGGAAATAAAAAACTCCATGTAGCCATGTATTCCAAGTGTCAACTTAGAACATAATTCTACAGCCAAATTATAAATGGTTGACATTGGCGGTTCCTAATGGAAAGGAAGACTTAAGTGTACAGCAATCACAAACATGGAAACATTACCTGTGTCTCTATAAAGACACTGACTAATGCTCAGAGAATGCATAACACTTAGGGATGTTTTGACATTTATCTTCAGGAGTGAGGAAAATTATCATTCCTGAGTGTTGTAGCCATAAAGGAGTCATCAGGTGTCTCCATATGAGTGAAGATAAATGGCATATTTGACTGAAGACTTCGTTTTTCTGTGTGAGTATGGGGGAATTGGGCTGATTCTCATTTACAATACGGCCTCTTTACACTTCCTTAATGTAAATGAGAATCAGCCCATATATATTTTAGAATTATAAATATATTTTATATACACCCACATTTAAGATTCCTTCTTGGCTATCGAATATTTGACAATGTTGAACATTTGATGAGTTCCGTATTTGTTGAAAGAATATTGTTCTGATTTTCTTTTTGTGCAGCAGCCATTGCAACGCATGCTGTCAGGCTCATTATACTTGTGTGAGTAGTTCAGCATGCTCATGCTATTGGTTGATTTGTTTCTATGGTAAGTCAGACAACTGAAGTTTAAGTAGTGGATTTCAGAAATACTGCATGATTTCTATTGACTTGAAGAAACTAACTATAGCAGGGGGAGTAAATTATGACAAGACAAGCTAAACAAGAAGAAAAAAAATTCCAGAAATCAATAGCATGTCAACTGTAGTAGAGGATTTTGATAATCTACCAACCACCACAATATTTTATAAAGAGCTCAGATACATTGTATATTTTACACATAGTAAAATAAGTTAGGTAAACATCTATTCATTGGACAGATTAATTGATCAGTCATCGATAGAGCTTTGGATATTTTTCTCTTCTAATTTTCTTTGTCTTAACAGAGGACAATTTCATAAACTATGAGAACAGGGTAATTATGTAGGTCAAATTTCATAATACATTTTCCCATGTATTTTAAATAGATGAATATCCTAATGCAGACTCATTGACATCCTTTTATTACTTCATTTTCAGCTCTTTAGATCTCTTGGGCTCGATCCTGCACTGTGCAGAACACTGGTTCCAACTGAGCAAAGCACTTAAACACAGCTTAACTGTAAGTATGTGCCTAGTCCTATTGACTTCAGTGGGACTATTCACACGCTTTAAGTTAGGCATATGCTTAAATACCTTGCTGTATTGGGACCATAAACAGGAAAGCTGTTATTTAACAATAACATCTATTTTTTTAACAAGAGGGCTAATATGCTTTAGACTAAACATTATTATCTTCTATAATTGACAAGATAATGCCATTTCAATAGTAACACATTTTAATCTTGATTGTAGTGCATGAAGCTGCTTGCATGTGTATGTGTACATTATACTTGTGTGAATATCATGTTTCCTGCAGTAATGTTACCTGAAAATGTAATGAAAGACCTTTGATCCGGTTCTGTGCAGGTGTAGACGTAGGCGTAACTCAGCCGAGGCCCAGTTTCTCATGTAAACCAATAAAGATGAGGGTTACCATGGAAACCTTAATTCTGGTGTTTTGTGGATTTTAAATCTCACACAAAATGATAGAGAGATTCGGATATAATGTGCGTGATTTAAAATCCACAAACACTAGGAAGTTCAGAGCTAAGGTTTCCATAGTAACCACATCTTCACCCACTTGTGACGCTAGGCCTTGCCTGAGTTACATCTATGTAAGTGAGGACAGAAGTGGGTCAAAGGTCTTTCATTACACTTTCAGGTAACATGACTAGGAAACATACCATTCAGCTTAGATCTGGTGGATTACCCTGTGGAAGTCCAAAAGTAAGTTCTCCTTCTCCCTTTTACCTTCCCACTAAGGGGAAATCTTGATGCTAAAGCACTGAACCAGAAAATAGTTACTTTGTGTGACACACAAAGAGCCTGAAACTCTGGTCCAACCAAACTATGCTCAGTAAGAAATGAAATGGGGAGAAAGGTGGCTCTACAGCACATTTGGAACACCACAGTCCTGAAGCTGGTAAGAAGCCAGGTCAGCTCCCAGAGTAAAACCTACAGCTGCTCTAATTTGTGTCCAGTTACCAGGGACTCCAAAGAGCTATCTGCCACAGATCTCTGGAGAGCAGTGGCACTCTGGCCACTCTCTTTTCATCCACCACACCACCAGCATTTCCCCTATGCCAGATCTAGGCTTCCTAGCTACTCCCCCTATGCCTGGGAATCCTCAGCAGGCTGGATAAGCCATCTTCACAGCCCCTTTGAATGAGGGGTAGAAAGGGATGCAGTTGAGTGGGAGAGGGCAGGATCAGGCCCAAGATTTCTACTTTTACATTCCAATTAAAAGCAATATAATTACAATCCTTTAGCCATTACGGAAAGCAGATAAGTTTGGTGAAAGGTATATTATAAAGGAGCAAAACCAGTCTATTGAAAAGAAGACAGTTATGTAGGAAATATACCTGGCTGTAAAATGTGTTTCAATTGTAATTTTTTTATAACTTGAGGTGAAATCCTGGCCCATATAAATCAATCGCAAAGCTTCTGTGGAGTCAGGATTTCATCCTCGGTCTTCAAATTTCTCCTTAAAGATGCCTCTTTGAGCAATCCTCACCATTCTTTTTTTTAAAATCAGAAATGCCCTTTTATCTGCAATGTTGTTGGTAACGCCCTTACCTGTTGTCTGGTGTGTTGTACTGTCTTGTGATTGCATCCTTTCTGGGGCAGGAATTGTGTCTCACTCTACATTTGTATAATATCAGGAATATTTCAGCACTACATACATAATTTTATTTACAATTATTAATGCCAGGGATAACACTACATTAATCCCTTTGGTAGAAGGGACCTGAAAAGATTACCAGAGCCTTCACCAGTGGTGAGTAATCAAGAGTTTTTCTGCTTCTTGCCAAGTAAAAAGTAAATCGTCCCTTTAACAAATTAGTTGTTTAATCATAATCAAATAGTGCTTTAGAGTTTAGAAAATGTTCACTTATGTTTATCTGGAAATTCTTTGTTTGCAACTCTTGGCTTCATCAGTTTACGTACTATTTTGGGAGGTGAGCGCTTACTAGACAAAAGGATCAAACTGAAGTTATATTAAATGCATTCTGAGATGTGGAGCTTATAAAAAAATCCTGGCGGGATGTTAATTGTGCTCACCCAGATTTTTTTTTTATTTTTCTAGCTAAATTCTTCCTAGAAGTTCAGGTTGTCCCTGATCCTAAGAAAATGATGTAATAAGGCTCCAAGAACTCTTTCATTTTCTTTGCTCCCTCAGCAGCTCTGGAACGCAGGGGCCATGCCCTTGACATTATTCTAAAGGGGACCTTAGCGCTTCCTGTCCAATGACAGGGCCAGCTGGGGCCTTTGGCTTTCACAAGCCAAACTCCTCACTGATTTCAGGTTTGCAAGCTATGGCCCAACCTTTTGAACACTGGAATCAAACAGGGGTCCAAGGAACCTTTCACACCAGAGGAGGAGGGGTTCAGATAAAGTTCAACTGTTTGCTTAAAGAAAAGACAAGAAAGAGGGGGGAACCCCTCCGAAAATACAAATCCTACCCATCTGCATGAATATTGCACAGATCAAGGCTTCCAGCCCGGCATGCACAGGGGAGGGGAGAAGGGGTTGCACGGGGGGTAGGGGGTTGCTAACACAAACTCATCATCACCACAAAGAGTTAATTAGAGAGAGAGAGAGTGAAATGGCTAACGTACACACACCCCGCTCCATACCGGAGAAGAGTCTCCCAGCTGTGGCTTATGCTCGGCAAGGACCAGGCTGAAACTGACCGCCCCCACGGCCACGCTGGAGACCCCCAGCCCTATCTCCAGCACGGAGAGCACCAAGAGGCTCCCAATGATGTGGCTGCTGGTGCACATCCTCCCTGGGTCATCATTCCTTCCAGCTCAGCCGGGGAAACGAACCATCCGCCGCCTCGCCAGCGCCTCCCTCCCTCGGGCTGCCCCCCAACTTTTCTTCCTCCGGCCGCGGCAGCTGCGGGGCCGGGCGCCTCTCCCCCGCCGCCGGGCTGCAGGAGACACGCGGGGATCCTCGCGACGGCTGGAGCGCGGCGCTGTCCACGCGCCAAGGCAGCCCGGGCAAACCGGCGCCCGCCCCCGCTGCGGCCAGGCCGGCCGATAACCCCGGCGCGGCGCGCGCGGCTGCTGGCTGGGAGCTCTCCAAGGTACCGCCGCCGGCCACCCGCGCTCCGCCGTCTCCGCCGGCCTCTTCTGGGCGATCGCTGGGCTCGGCGCAGCCGGGCTGCGGAAGGGCCCGGCCCAGGGTTCTGGGCTCTCTCTGGGCCGGGAGCTTGCACTCGAGTGCCTCTCTCCCTCCGCCAGGCTGGGAAACGCAGATTAAATTCAGCACCACGCTCCACTCGGGGGCTGTCTCTCCTCCGGGAAAGTCGACCTTGTCTGATCGCCTCCTTCACTCTCATTGAAATGACCTCATTGGGATGAGGTGGGAGGTTTTTTTTGGGGGGGGGGGAAACCCACCCTGGCTCTCTTTATGTATGCAGCTGGGACCAATATACAGGCGAGCCTCTATAGCAGCCCCGCCCCAGGACCCAAACACAAGGCAACCCTTCCTCCCCCCCCAGCACACACCTCCTTCATCCCTACCCCCACGCCTCAGCTGGGTTTGCCAGGGGAGCAGGAAACCTGGTAGCAGATTCCCTGAATGCAAAACTTTGGTGGAAGGTAAAAAGCTGGGTTCTGCTGAATGTTGTACCACAGCTTTGCCCCCCTCTCTCCCAGCTATCACAATATAGAATAAGCCTAAATCTTCCTGTTACGCCGATCAAATCCAGGTCTCAGAGCAAGAGCACTGCAAAAACTCAGCTCCAGCATTAGGACCCTGGCATTTTGGGGACGCTTACTTCTTTAATACTAACGCCCAAGAGAGCACCAGTATAGCTGCTCCTGCTACACTAGTGCAATCCATAGCTCCGTGTAACCCAAAGCAATTGAGCCACCACTACTCCGAGCTGGATGCTACTGGATCCTTCTCGTTTTGGGTAGCAGTTACCACAATTCGCTGCTTAAATAGAGAGCATGTTCACTCACTTCTAGTGCACCTGAAAAATCCAGACCCTGGTGTGCCTCAGTACAACAGTACTGCTAAAATTCAGAGCTGGCATCTATACCCAGGAAATTGTACCATTAAAACAGACAGTAAGTGTTGTGTCTACAATTCCACCCCAAAATGTGAGGCCCCACATATCCTGGTACAAGATAGCTACAAAAACTCTAAATTTGTACCAGTATTTTGCTGGATCCAGCTAATTGTTGGCTGCATGCCCTCCAGTTTTACTGTTTAAATTTAGTCTATCTGTAGCTTTTCCTAACCCACCAGAATTATCCAGATCCCATCTCTGGATTGCCAAGATGTATTAGGGTTCAGGTTTTTTGGTGCAGTAGAAGCCTAGATTTGTTTCTTATTTTGATTATATAATTTGGAGGCAAGAGTAAAAAAAATAGTAGGATCCAGGTAGAGCCTGCTTTTTTCAGACCCCAAAACTTTCTTCTGAGAAAAAAGCCATAACACTGCTATGGTCATGAGATGAGGCAGGATGCCCACTGTGAGAACAGGTTGCATATATATCGTTCACATGGGAGAAGATCAGATCCAGTATCTATGGGCCCTATTCTAGATCTCATTTACATATGTCCAAAGTAGATCCATTGACATGAGTGGTGTTACTCCAGATTTGCAATGAGATCGGACTGTAAGCTTATACCTAGATGCAATATATATATGAGAGAGACAGTGCAAATGAGTGCAAAAGGGTCGGGATATATAGCTATAGAATTGATAAGATCTTACCACCTCATCACTTAGAACAGTACCTACTGCAAATCTTTCCACACTTGCTCCAATATACAATAGAAGACAAGCTAATATTTTATATCACTTTCCTAGAGGAAAACTACATTGCAGGCAAAAGCAAAATTGTCCCCTGGCTGTTTCTCATGTCTTCGGTCTTAAACAGTATCTGACATCTGTTATCATAAAAATCAAGGCACAGTATAAAAGCTACTAAACTGCTATACTTATTTGGGAGGATGGTGCAAGCACAGATTTTAAAGCACCCACATGGATGTAGGTAGATATTTTTGCTATACCAGTACCCTTTTCATGTTATATTATTATACATTTTACAGTGTTGCTAAGATGCAGTCATTTTCCTCATCAGAATATATATACTTTTCAGAACTATAATAAGCTGGTGGTGATAAGATGAGAATTGGATAATGAGGGATTTAATTCATATGTTTAATGCATGCAGCCAGATACAGTGCATGTCATAGCAGGACAGCGCTTGTGTGATAATAATAATGTTTCTGGTGAACAGCTTGCTTTACATAACATCTCCACATTAGTCGTAATAAGCTGTCAGAAAGGGAGGGGGAAAGAGGTGTTGTAAGAAGTGCTTCCCAGTTGGAGATTGCTTGATGTGACTGCATTAGGGACAGGGATATACACTGGATTTCAATGGAGGTGTCCTAGGTGCATGATCTCTCATGTGCAGAGAAGTGAAGTGTGAGACAAGACCTCAAACAGAGTTTATAACACTGCCCAGTTGGAGCTGAGTGAGTGTTTTGCACACTTTAAAATGAAGAAAGGAAGGAAATATATTTTAATAATTATCTTTTTCAAATCAAGTTATATATTCTTAGCATGTGTAATTGCTTTAGTTTACTTGTGCAACAGTGCTGCATCACCATTTAGGCCCTGATCTCTGAGATTACCTTATTCCCACAAATAGATGTAAAGTTAAGCAAAAGTATAGGTCATTGCAGCATCAGGGCATTCATGTTTGGATGTATGTAACTAGTTATCAGTTGGATATTCCTAAGTTTTATTGTGGATTTCCCTATATGCATGTTCCACAGCAGAATAATACAATAATGTGCCAATGCAATTTTTAATTGCAACACAAAAACTAGCCACATGTGGCTTTTCCAAGACTGGAAGCACAACCCCAAAATACAATTAGCTACCATCCGTCCAGCTACCAAGTGATAGTCTTTCATTTTGACTAATTTTTATTTCCCACTGCAAATAATCAAGATGTGGTTCCTCTTGTACCAAAACCATCAGTCTTATAGAATTGTTCTTCTTGGAATGCTTCAAAGCTCATTTTTAAGAAGTAATTTGACCCTTATACAGGAATAATGGAAAGCTGCATGCAATTCTGGTTTCCCATGATAAAGACAGATGAATTCATACTGAAACTGGTGCAGAGAAAGTCTTCTAGGATGATCAAAGGAATGGAGAAACTACCTTACATGAGGAGACATAAGGAACTTGGATTGTGTAACTTAAGAAAATGAAGGCTCAGGGAGATATGATTGCTCTCTATAAATACATCAGAAGGATAAACACCAGGGAAGGAGAAGAGTTATATAAGTTTAGGGCAAATATTGGCACAAGAACAAATGGATGTAAACTGGCTGTCAATGAGTTTAGGCTTGAAATTAGGCAAAGGTTTCTAAACATCAGAGGATTGAAGGTCTGGAATAGCCTTCCAAAGAGAGTAGTGAAGGAAAAAACAAAACTTGTTCTAAGACTAACCTTGATAATTTTATGGAGGGTATGGTATGATGAAGTTGCCTACAACGGCATATGGCCTATCTGTGACTGCTATTAGCAAACATCTCCAACGGCTGGAGATGGGACATTAGAGGGAGAAGCCCTAAGTTAGTACAGAGAATTCTTTCCCAGGTGTCTGACTAGTGCATCTTGCACACATGCTCGGGGTCTAACTGGTGGTCATATTTGAGGTCAGGAAGGACTTTTCACCCAGGTGAGCTTAGAGATCCTGAGGGTGTTCATCTTCCTCTGCAGTGTGGAGAATGGGTCACCTGTTGGTTTGAGCTAGTGTAAATGTAGATTCTCTGTAACTTTAAGTCTTTAAATCAAGATTTTAGAACTTCAGTAATTCAGATGGCAGTTATGGGCCTGCTATAGGAGTGGTGAGGTTCTGTGGCCTGCAATGTGCAGGAGGTCAGACTAGATGATCATAACTGACCTTAGAGTCTAGAGTCTGAGAGTCTCCCTAATAAATAATGAAGACTTTTTTTTTGTTACCTTGGGGCGACTGGATGGCTTAGAGTATTGGCAATGAGAAAAAGCAGCTTGTGGGCCATATTTTTACTAAGGCTTCTTTACACCACTCTGGAAGTGTAAAGGAGTCTTAGAGTGCATGAAATGTAATTTAGTCTCACTTTAATTCCATTTTATGCGGACAGAGTACTATAAAGGGCCCTCAGCGTAAATGAGAATTAGGTCATTGATTCTAATCCAGTCCAGATAAGTAGTGAATAAAATGAAAATACATAGCGATTGCTTATGACAAATGTGAAATGAGTCCTGTCCGTTCCTAATGGGCAAGCATTATCATCGCAGACATCTCTGTCACTAATGGTTAGGGTGTCAAAGGGCAGTCTTGAGAGATGAGATGGACAAATGGGTGGTCCTGGAAACTGAGCTACTCTTTCACCCTTAAAGATGCTCCCCCATGTTCAGGGCTGGGGCACATTGGCTAAACTAGCATGGGGGTTACTGACATTGTTGCAGCCCCTACTGTACTTATTTTATTGCTAAATGGAAAATTTGAGCCTCAAGGACTGTCAATAAACCACCTGGTACTTTCCATGAGCACTAAATTGACTGGCTTTTAGTTTGCTGACTTCACCACCTTTCACTAGCTTGCTACTGGAACATTTTGACCAAGTTTTTTGCTTGGGCAAAAACAGCCTAAAGAAACCCCTAATGGCAGCCTCTCAGCTCCAAGGGTGATCTGATGCCATCCGTTTTTAAGCAGAGATTTCCACTGATTTCATTCCAAAAACAGCCAAAATTTAGTCTCGCCTGCTTATTTTGGCGCAATGGAGGGGGAGGGAAAATCTTCTTCTTTCTACTTCACACCCATGCAGGGCATGGTGTAATCTAGCCCTTAATAATTTCTTGATTCGTATTAGCATGTGTTGCTTTTTAATGTGGGAAACAAAACCAACCAGAACATTGTACAAGAAGAAGATAGGAGTGCATTTTTTGTGGCTGATTTTTTTTTAAAACTCCACAGCCAGCCAGGCTTTCTGCTGATTATATAGTTTTACTTCCAGCAAAGCCAGGATCTGTGACATTTTTGTGACCTGCAAAGCCTAGTAGTTCACAACTATTTTGGTAGGATCAAGCCCTTAAAATACTGATTTATAGCAAAGAATTATGTTGATAACATAATATGAAATTACTTGACATGCATTTTATTCTAATAGAAGCTAGAGGGATTGTGATAGTATTTGCTTCTATTTTAATTATGCTTGAAGAGCTGATGCCTCCAGCCCCTGGAAAAACTGTTTCTCTCATGGAAAGTTTTGCTAAATTGGTCCATTGGGGTGTGGGTGCCTCCCCAGTGGGAGACTGCACTAATCTCATGTATTCTCTATCTCCCCAGATACTCATATGGCCTTCGTTGCTGTAATACTTGAGTAACTCACAGTCATTCATAGATTTTATCCTTACAACACCACCTCTGATATTACCCCTATGTTACAACGGGGAAATGAGGCACAGGATAATTTGTGTGGCTTGCCCAAGGTCACACAGGAAGTCTGTAGCTTTGCCAAGAATCAAACACTGGTCTCTCAGGTCCTACTTTAGTGTCCTGTCAATTACACCATCTTTCTTAGCTGCATGGTTCCTGTGGAATTAGCTGGAGAGAGTGTGATCCCCAGGGCTACCCTTTGCCGCCAAACTAACTCTGGGTTCCTGGCTCCCCCCCTAGACTATCCCCTGACTACACAGTTTCTGCAGCAGTGGCTGCCCTTGAGGATCCTTTCTAAAGGATGATCCCCATCGTGGGAAGGGTGGAATGAAACTGAAATACTTTTATGGGCTGTATTAGCATCAGTCCTTCTCTCCCTCAGGGATGGTGGAGGATAATGTGGTTTTCTCCTGTCCTCTTCATTCTTCCTCCGGTCATCCCACTCTGCCAACGACCCCTAGCTTCGATCCCTGAATCTCTGCAGGCACCCTATGCCACCCACCCAGGCAGGACGGGGTAAGGCCTGTGTGCAGAGTTAACCTCCTGGTGCATTTTGCGATGGGCGGGAGTCGTAATCTGACCCTACGCTATGTTGTATAAATATAACCCAACGCTGAAAAAAACCCCAGACCTATCTAAGAGTTATTGTCTGTCTTTTCATTAAAATGGCTTCACAGTCCATGAGCCAAATCCTGCCTTATGCCATAGTTGGTGCTGTGCTACCATGGATTCCACCGGTGTGGGGGCATCCCAGACGGTGTAACTGACTCTACGCTACCCTCTCTTCACCTTTTTGTTGTAGAAGATGTGTCAGGGATAGGGAGGGGCGGGAGTGCAGTGTGCCCCAGCTGTCCTTTCTGGCTAACATCTCCTTGGGGGTCTGTTCCAGATGGTGTAAATTAGAGCAGCCCAAAGGCATACATTAGATGAACTGGCTTCTGGCAGCCGCAGGGATATAACCTTTATTGCCCCATGCTCAGCTGCATTGAGTGGGGCTCTGGTCCTGCAGCCCAAGATGGGGTTCTGGTTGCTCCATCTGGTTACCAGGTAATATTCTAAATTATGGTTCTAAATACTTGCTCTCTATATTTAGTTATTATATAAACACACATCAATTTAGCATGGTACATATTCACCCTGGCCCTTAATGGGGAGTTAGGCACAGGTGGGGCTGAGCCTCATTAACTGCTTTCCAGATGATGGGCTTGGGCTAGGGCATGGGTCGGGGTCAGGTTACCAGGCATCATGTGAAGGTAGCCTGCAGGTGTGGCTTCTTGTTAGATGGACCCTGTTCTTTCAGATAGGAAGGAAACTAGGAAGGGCTTTGGGTGGTGTCTCTATTATAGCATGAATCTGCTGAGAGAAAGTGTATGCTCTGGAGCCTCTTGCCCTGATACAAGGGTAAAGAAGTGAGATCCCTGCAGATGATTCAGATGGGACCCTGATTTCCCTACCAGCCATGGGAACGCCTGATCGGAGCACCTGCACTGAGTGGTAGGAGTAAAACCCTTCATGGAGCTAATAGACTGTTGAACCTAGAGAAGAAGGCCAAGAACGTCTAGCTTTGATCTAAACCGTTATTTTGTTAATCGCCAGAAGAAAAAACACCAGTTGTGGTGGCTTGCTCCTTTGACTAAGGGAGAGACACTGTAGGAAGGACAGAATCTGTTCCTGAAGGAGGTAAGTCTCTTTTATGCTTTAACGTCTCTTCTCTGTAGCTGAAGAGACACACTTATATTCTGAGACGTATCTTGGTGTGTTTTGTGCAAAACTCTCACTGATTTCAAACCTGTAGAAGAGCTATTTCTTAGAGTCCCTCATGACTGGAACAATGAAGAGGCATTCTGGGCCTAAACAGCATAGATCTGCCCTGGCACAAATACTCCCTTAGCAGGCAATGCCTGTACAAGCACATACCCAAAGATTACTCAGACTCCTGGCTGGAATAATCTGCAGATGGCATAGGGGGTGTTGGATTGTGACTGAGACTGCTGGTGTTGGTGTTGGCCCTATTCTGACCCCAATATTTCTGCTTTTGTATCATATGGAATACATTCCAATTTGAGAGGCAATTACATGTTGAGTCAGAATCTGGTCAGAAATTGAGCCCCACTGTGCCTATGCCACTGAGTGCCATCTATATTTTCACAACATGTTGTCTCCTTTTCACGTCTGTGCCCTCTGTGGTAAAATAAACAGCTCTCAAAAGACATTTAGCATGATTCTAGCAAGCAGAGAACCAGTCCATATATTCTGCTGATCTGACACAAACCTCTACTGTACTGATGTAAAATAAGACTGGACAAGCATAAATTCTGATCCATTTATTCAATGTAATCACCAAAAATCTGGCTCAGTCATTTCTTTTATCGTACATTAACCTTGAATGTGCAAAAGAAAGGAAAAATGAGAACATGATTACTGTCTTGCTGTATAAACAGAATGTATAAACAATCATAGCATTTAATTCAATACCCTGCAGAAAGAGATGATTTACATAACACACGTGATGCTCTGCATTCTCAAGCTCTGTGGCCTTCGCTTTATTTGTGGAAATAAAATTTGTATCCCACAAGTCCATTAAGTCAAGGTTTAATTGAACTCTTCCAATCTGAATGCAGTACAGATCTTTCTGTGTTAGTACATACTGTAATAAAGCATTTTGAAACCTAAAGTGCCATGAAACAAGTGTCTATATAGAATCTCAGTAAATTTTAGAGCTGCCATGATTTTTGCAATCAGGTGAAAAGATGAGATTGTATTAACATTTTAGTAATCTTGTCTCTAATTCAACAAAACACTTAAGCATGTGCTGAATTTTAAGCTTTCTCAGACAAGTTAGATGTCTTCAAGTCACTAGGACTTGATGAAATGTATGGTAGAATACTCAAGGAGCTGACTGAGGAGATATCTGAGCCATTAGTGGTTATCTTCTAAAAGTCATGGAAAACAGAAGAGAGTCCAGAGAACTGGAAAAGGAAAAACATAGAGCTAATCTATAAAAAGGGGAATAAGGACAGCCCCAGGAATTACAGACCAGTCAGTTTAACTTCAGTACCTGGAAGTTAATGGAGCAAATAATTAAGCAACCAATTTGCAAATACTTAGAAGATAACAAGATGATAAGTAACACTCAGCATGGATTTATCAAGAACAAATCATGTCAAACCAACCTAATAGCTTTTATTGATAGGGTAACAAGCCTTGTAGATAGGGGAGAAGCAGTAGATATGGTATATCTTGACTTTAATGAGGCTTTTGATACTGTCTTGCATGACCTTCTCATAAACTAGGGAAATACAACCTAGATGGAGCTACTATAAGGTGGATGCATAACTGGGTGGAAAACCATTCCCAGAGAGTAATCATCAATGATTCACAGTCAAGCTGGAAAGGCATATTAAGTAGGGTCCTGCAGAGATCGGTTCTGCCTCTGGTTCTGTTCAATAACTTTATCAATGATTTAAATACTGCATAGCAAGTACACATACAGTTTGTGGATGATACCAAGATGGGAGGGGTTACTAGTGCTTTGAAGGATAGGATTAAAATTCAAAATGATCTGATAAACTGTAGAAATGGTCTGAACTAAACAGGATGACATTTAATAAGGACAAATGCAAAGTACTCCACCTAGGAAGGAACAATCAGTTTCAAACATACAGCGGAAAGGGATCTGGGTGTCACAGTGGATAAGAAGCTAAATATGAATCAACAGTGTCAGAGCTGAGCAAAAAAAAAAAGGCAAATATTATTCTGGGATGTATTATCAGGAGTGTTGTAAGCAAGACACAAGTAGTAAATCTTCCACTCTACTTGGAGCTGATTAGGCCACAATTGGACACAATTGTGTCCAGTTTTGGGTGCTACATTTCAGGAAAGATACGGACAAACTGGAAAAAGTCCAGAGAAGAGCAACAACAAAGAATAAAAGTCTAGAAAACATGACCTATGAGGGAAGATTGAAAAAAATTGGGTTTGTTTACTCTGGAAAAGAGAAGACAGAGAGGGGATGTAATAGTTTTGGAGTACATAAAAGATTGTTACAAGGAAGAGGGAGAAAATTGTACTTTTTAACCTCCGAGGATAGGACAAAAGGCAATGGACTTAAAGTATAGCAAGAGCGGTTTAGGATGGACATTAGGAAAAACTTCCTAACTGTCAGGATAGCTAAGCACTATAATAAATTGCCTAGGGAGGTTGTGGAATCTCTGTCATTGGAGATTTTTAAGAGTAAATTGGACAGACACCTGTCCGGGATGGTCTAGAAAGAGAATGCTTGGTCCTGCCCTGACTGCAGAGGACTGGACTAGATGACCTCTTGAGGTCCCTTCCAGTCCTACGATTATGTGCTTTGCTGAATAGGAATAGGTTTAAGGAAACAAACTTTCAGAGATAAGCATGTTCTCAAGAGCTGTGCTGATTCAGGGCCACTATGGGTTTTCTCATGCAGACATTACTCAGGCAAAGCTCCCACTTATTTAAGTAGAAGTGTTGTCTGAATAAGGACTAATTTATGCAGTGGTTTGGTCCTGAATAGGCTCAATGGCTTTGACAGAGAGTTATTTCCTCTCCTGCCAGAAATGACAAAAGCACACAGACTGCAATTTAGGCTAGGTGCTAAATTCCAGGAGTTGGCCCTCACTAGACTATCACTGGGGGGAGGGTTGGAGGCTGAGGCAATTGGAAAGAGATGGAATGGAATGTGAGTTTTGAATAAACAGCTCTGAATTCTAAGGTCCTGTTACTCAGTTATCCCAGGGCCCCTGTATAACACTCTGGCAGGCTGAAGGGGCTTTAAAGTGGATGTAAATGCAAGTTTGCTAAAGCCCCAAGCACCCACACTTCACAACTGAAGTTCAGACACCCAAAAGGGGGGGGGTAGGAGCATAGGGAACTCTGGGAAATAATCTGAGAAATTAAGCCCTGCATAAATGTAGTTTAAACACACTTTCAAGCCACTTACCATTGCCAGAATGGAGTAGAGGGGCCTTAGTGTCAAATAAAATCAGGCCCTAAATCTTCAGTAGTACACTCATCACAATTTGTATTATCAGAATGTTTTTGCCTTCAAATTACTGGTCTATTAACACCTCAATTGTCTAGAACTATGCCAAATTGGTTAGTACGTGCAATGGCACTGTGTTTGAGAAGTTGCCATTTCCGTGTGCATACTGGTGATAGAACAAGTGCTTGGAGACACCAGAAGAACAGCCTCCCACAAGGATCAGTATCAGTGCCAACGTTAGTCAACTTATATTCGAATGACCTACCACATATCCGGTCTTGCAAGTTTGTTTATACAGTTGACATATGCCTCGGCACTCAGTCACACTCCTTTGACGATCTGAGTGTGTTCTGAATGCAGATATGGCGGCTATGGCTGATTATTGTCATTGGTGGTGCCCGATGCCAAGTGAGAGTAAGACAGTGTCTAGTGCCTTCCACTTACATCATGCAAAGCAGGCAGAGAGCTGAATATAGCTCTCAATGGTCAGTAAATAAAGCATAATTCACACCCAGTTTATATAGGCATCAGGTTGGATAGAACTCTCACATATTGTGTCCATCTTACAACAACAGTGACTAAGGACAAAATGTACAACCACCTGCTCAGAAAATTAGCCAGAATGATATTGGATGCCAGTGCCCAAACATTACGTACTTCAACATTGACATGCTGTTATTCCGCATACTGCGCTGTTGTATGGGCTTGCTCATCTCCCACAAAGATGATAGACATACAACTAAATTCCACCTATGTATTATTTCAGGGATACTTAAATCTACTTCTTTACCATGGTGCTCTGCAATATTGTTCCACCCAATGTTCGCAGAGAGGAAAGCGTAGCAAAACTCATCACGGAACTGCGTGATATGCCACATCTACCATTAATCAAAGACTTTTTTGATCCACCACATAGTTTTCTGCCCTCATGGAACTCATTGTGGATAAGTTTACTGCCTAGGATTTATGGCAGAGGACGTGTGGTGAGCTTCATGGTCTGCAAAGAAAGTGACAAATAATCTTGTCTTGGCCCCTACTCTATGTCAACCAGGGTTTACCGTGAAGGCAGTGGAGCCTTCTGAACTGGTTTCTTACTGGATATGTAATTTGTGCTGCAGTGGAATTTGTTTTAGAGACAGTCCATTATATCAATGAGGGCACCAGAAATGATGACACATTGTTGAGAACTGCAAAACTACTCAACTTCTTGGTGGTCTTCATGCCTTGAACATCGCTGATAAGAAAACTTGCTGAGGGTGCAATCCACCCCATCCTCTAGATCATTAATGAAGATGTTGAACAAAAATGGCCACAGGAATAACACCTGGGGCACTCCGCTTGTTATTGGCTGCCAACTAGACATTGAGCTGTTGATCACTACCTGTGAGCCCAATGATCTAGCCAGCTTCCTATCCACCTTATAGTCCATTCATCCAACTCATACTTCTGTAACTTGCTGAAAAGAAATCACATGGACAAGATAATTCAGGATAGTTCAACTAATGTCTTTACATTCTAAAGCTTGAATATTGTAGAAATGTCTAATATAATAACTAGGAATACCTTTTTTAAATGAGATGATTTGTATATTATATTACTTTGTTTCTCTGTATTTACATACCCTTTGACAATTCTGTGGTGCATCCTTTTTACCTTGTAAACCAGTTGACATCAGTTAAACTAATCTACTTTGTAGAAATATTTAATAAATACAAACTCACTGGGCCTCTTTGCTCTTGGATTTGCAATATAGCTCTCTCCCTTTTACTGTAGTCAAATGCATTGCCATCAACAAACCGGTGTACACTATATGAACAATTAGCAAATCTGATTGTTTCTAAAGGATGCAGTGCCAGTTTCCTGTTCATAATGAATTCATGCTAAGGTGCACTTGCTACACAGCTTGTATGTTATTTACTGGAAGTCTTAGAGCTATATATATAAAAACATCCTCAGCCAAAACACTGAGGTCAAAACAGAGTTGCATTTGCTTACATTAGTGGTGAATTTGACTTCCTACATTGAAGAGCATCTGTATGGGCAGATGACAAGTATGAGAGAGTACTCTCACGGGGTTAAGATTGTGCCCCAAACCTATAGTAAGGGTTTTTGTGCAGAGTAGTGCAGAGAAGGAAATATGGCTCTCTGAGAATTGCAACTTCCCCTCTGTTCCCACCTTGATCGATGGGGCAGTAGTACACCATTGGCCTCTGGTGCATTGTGGGAAGGGACCTGAGCCAAGGTCACAATCATTCCCTGCCCATCTGCTCTAGGGGGGAAGTGAATGAATGCAGAGCTCTTGATCCTTGTGTACTCTGGCTCAACGTGCAGGCAGCTTGTGCAGGGGAATAAGGTTAGTCATTTCCCTGCTCTCTCTCCTATGAAGGTGCATGGTTCAGATCAGAATATGGAGGAATTCTTTCTGTTGAGTTTGATGAATTGTGTTAAGCACAGCTCAGCCAGACTGGGGATTTGGGCCCTTAACGTGGTAAAACCCAAAGAAGAAATGTAACTGTTGATCAGATGGGAAGATTTTAAATTGGCTGTAGATTTGTGGCATTATAACCATGCACAATTATAAAACAGGAAGGACTATGATTTTATGACCAAGGTAGGGTACAGCAATCAGCCAGGCAAAAAAGGGAGTGGTGTATGGGGAAGGACAAATATAAAGAAAAAAAGGACCAAACTCCTATTTTTCCCAGCCTTAATTTGGGCCAAGAGAAGAGAATTAACAGCTAATAAAAGCCTTCTGATATATGTGCCTGAGTCAATCTTCTGTTCTGCCAAATTAAAAGTAATCACTTTTATGGAAGCCACACAGTATAGAGAATATTGGAAGAAGGGTGTGAGGGGGAAGAGACTGAAATGATGAGCTCAGAGGGCATAGAGTTAAGAAATCCAGTTTTCTTAGACTACGGCAGCAAAATGTTAGTCTTCATAGCATATGGTTTCATTAAAGATCTAGAGACCTGGTCCAGCTCCCATTGCAACCAATGGGAATCTCGCCATTGGCTTTAACGTGAGCAGGTTTAAGCCCTGCAGGCATATAGTGGCTGCCACTAAAAAGTCAGCATTTACTAAGCACTACCACAAGGTGGTGGTGGAGATACCACAGAATATTCTGTTAAGCTAGTAAATACTACAGTATCCCAACTACTTATCTAAGGTCACCTCTTAGTCCGTGTTGTCTCTTTAATTGTGACCACTGTGTATGATTATATGTAATGGCCACTATATTAACATTAGTTTTTTCTATACTCCCTCACCCTTTAAAAGGTGGGAATAGTTCACTGCCCCTCTAACAAAGCCATTCACCGGAAGAATTACCCTGTTGAATTTCACTAGTTTGGTGGTCTGGATCATTGGTAGTTAGTGGAAAAATTCTGCCCTGATTCATGTGACGCCTACTGATTGCAACAAGACAGCTCTCACACCTCAGAAGGAAGATTTGGACCATGCAATCTTGTTCAAATGCTGCTCCCATTGAAGTCAATGAGTTTCCCCTGTATAAGTGAGAGGGCCCTAATATACTGAAGCAAGACTGCTATTGTAAAATGGTATTAGAAAGCTGAGTTTTCATGATCTCTCCTCAATCTGTTCTTACCAAATTTCCACTTTTTAAACATTAAAAATGCCTGTGAAACCCACTCTCCAAAGCTTGGGATTTTTGATACAGGCCAGCTCTAAACTAGATATTATACAGAACTTGCAAATCATTGTAAGGGGGTCTTAGTGTAAATGAGAATCAGGCCCTTTGGCTCCCCCATTAAGTCACTGAACAATCATTTATGTTGTTCAAGAGCTAACTCTCTTTATTTTCAAAGATAAAAACAAAGGTTGCTAAATCCTCGAGTGAGGCTCGATAGATCCAGGTTCAATTCTGAAGTCTGCCACAGACTACCTATGTAACCTTTGACAAGACACTTACTCTATCTTTACCTCCATTTCCCATCTGTAAAATGGAGATACAGTTGTTCTCCTACCCTCTGTCTGACAACTTAGATCAAGCCTTTGGGAACTACTGTTTCATATGTCTGTACACCACCTACTGCAATGGGGTGCTGATCTCAGTTTGACCCTCCACATACTACCATAATACAAAGAAGTAATATAGTTGAATGTAAATATAAATAATTAATTTCATGTTTCTTTCCATAGCTGTTTTAAGTTTCCTTTCTAGCTCCCATTTTCTAAAGAACTTGGGGAGATGTTCACATTTAAAAAGTTTCCTTAGCTTTGTCACAGGGAGCTTAGTTATTCTATTAAGGATCCTTTAGAGCCCAATTTAGGTGGTTGTTGTCTACATAAATTACAGTCTGAAACACAACTTTCTATATGTCTAAATAAGCACTACCATTAACAGCCTGACCAAAAAAAGATGTTTCGGGTAGTGAGATGACTCTTAATTTCTCATTTCCAAGACACTCAATTTACTGTTGCTCAGTTTGCTTTTGTAATCCCATACCAACTTTTAAAAATTGAACTAGCTCCAAAGGTAATGGAAAATACCTCAGGATTAAGTAAACCTAGCAATATCTCTGGCACAGGCTATTTTAATAAAGTTGCTAGTGACTTTAAGCCTTTATTTCCATGTAACTATCAAAGTGATAATACAAAAAAGCAAAGTGTAACTGGAATCCCTGATTAGAACTGCTTGAAAAATTTTGACAAAAGTTTTCTATCTGAAAATGTGGTTTTGCTGAAATCAAAACATGGGACTGTGTCTATTTTGAAGGGAGAAAGCTGAAACATTCAGGTTTTGTTTCAACTTCCCCACTTTGACTCTTACATTGAAATATATTTGTCATGTTCTGGGGTGCAATCCAGACCAGTGAGGGTTTATCACCACATGTCCTGTAACCCCGAGTGCCTAAAAGGCTCTGCTGCTGGTTACAAACAGGCAGCAGGTAAGCATGCACAGAGTGTCTGTGTGTTAAGCAGCCCTAATTCAGCAACTCTGATTTCAGCATCTTGCTTGTTACACCCCAGGCCTTGGTTACTATTAGCCCAATGACTCCAACATGATCCCAGTCCTGAGTTTTCCCAGAATACCGTGCTCTGCAATGTCCAGCCCTTCCCTGGACCATTCAGAGGAATAATAAGGTTTGTGGGCCCCTTTAAAGAGACAATACCTAGCCGTTTGCTACATTAACTGAAGTTAATCACTTCAATTCAAATACAGCAATGTGGTTATTCTTTTATTAAAACAAAACAAGTTTTTTTTAAAAACAGGACATAGGTTAAGTGATGCCAAGTGAAAGAGATAAAGGTAGAGATGGCTACAAGCAAATAAAAGCAAAAAACATGCAGTTGTTTAAGATGGTTTCTTTCACCAACCACTCTTTGGCCTGCAAGGCCTGCCACAGAAGTACAGGGTTCCTGTTATCTTCCTACCTGAAAGACAATGGGACAAGGAACCCCAATTTTTTTTTCAGTCCAGTAAATCTTTGAAATGGATTCTTCTGAAGGTTATCCCCAAAATAAAGTTCATTCAAGCTATGATGACAGAGGAATGGAGTCTGCTGTTGAAGGAAGTTCCATGCTGGTTTCTTCCCTTAGTAGGGTTTGCAAAACGATCTGTTCCCGCTTTCTCTGATGCAAATGAATGGCCCCTTGACAAGTGATTGCCAATTGACTCTGACACTGGTTGGAGGCATTAGCCTGCTCTTTGTCTGGTGAAAACCTGTTTACCCACTCCCCAGGCTTGTCTAGTAAACACATTTTAGTCCCACATTTTCTTCACATTTGTGTGGTCCCTTGGGTATTTTCCAAGCACACACAACACAAGAATATTAATGATCAGTTTGTTAGTTTTCCAATGATACCTTACATGATGTATACCAAATCCAGTTTTACATTAATGAATTGGGGTACATTGAACTGGTCAGGCCAGCTGAAAATCACTACCAGATACCAGTGAGCCCCTGGCGATGTTGCATTGGGATGCTGTTATGTTCACAATATTATAGCAACTTGACATTTCCATTCTGTAGATGGAACAAATTTTGATATGACAGAATTTCCCATGGAATGCAAATGTCATTTTCCAACTGGATCTATCTATGTCTGAACTGATGCTCTTGAACATCAGTAGGCTGAGAATTAATTATTTTTTGTTTACTCTACAATACTTACTTGCAACCAGTATCAGGTAATAAATGACACTAGACAATGTCTTACATAACTTCTTAGGCTACACTTCATTTTGTGATCTCCAAAGTCATCTTGGGACCAGATCATACACCAGTGTAAATGAGCATAGTTCTGTAAATGTCAATTGAGCTATCTGGAAAAGATGAAAGGTTCTTCCTGCTTTCCAATCATGGAACATGGCAGGATTCAAACCAGATAGTCTTTCTTCTGTATTTCATATTTTTGACCCCCTTACTATGATGTTACTCATCTGTCATCGCTGATCCTCCATCTGTGTTCAGCAAATGATACCAAGGTCCCTTGTAGACTCCTGTGGTATCTAGTGAAAACTTATATTCTACAAATATAGGGATGTACTACTTTAGGTCCTCTAAAGTATGACTGGTCAGAAAAAGTCATCTTCTGACTCAACATATCTGCTGTCTCTGTGGGTCTGCTCTTCAGATTCTCTTGGAATCAGTGCTTATGGGTTTGATCCAAAGGTCACTTGAAGTCTGTGGAAAGACTCCTACTAGGCTGATTGTAACTTGGAATAGCTACTGCAGTAAGGCTAAATTCAGGCTTATAAAAATCAAGTGTTGATAGTGAACAGCTACATCAATTTACACTGTTGGGAGTCTGGCCCTTTAACTTCAAAGGGTTTTGGATTAGTCTCTGTGCTTTTTAAGTCATATCCACTTACTTTTACTCACAAACATGCTCTGTTCACAGTCTAGCAACAAAAGAAGAACAAGCTGGACTTTCATATGCCTCATGTATC
The DNA here is from genome assembly GCA_007922155.1 of Mesoclemmys tuberculata. Taxonomy (NCBI): domain Eukaryota; kingdom Metazoa; phylum Chordata; order Testudines; family Chelidae; genus Mesoclemmys; species Mesoclemmys tuberculata. The sequence goes on from ML675603.1 coordinate 51,546,838, forward strand.
AGCAAAGATGCCTGATGAATTCTAATGTCAGATTCTTTGACAGGTAATGATGTAAGAAGCAAAGATGAGCACGGCTTGTATTTCAGATACGGTTGAGCTGACAGAGGTGGCAGTTAGAAAAATCATGTTTTGATGTGAAAACTGAACACATCATCTCTGGATGTCACTGACAATAAATATGGAACATTGCAGCAGATGAAATCCTGACCCCAAGCTAGACCTGCTGGTTTTCCACTGACTTCAGTGGGAGCCAGGATTTTTCAATGCCTTTTACGCATAAATCATTTTAATGGTTCAACCTCTCAAGTTTATAATGAGAAGTAAATAATCTTTGTATACCATTTAGAAAAGGACTTATTTGCAGCCACGTGTCTTTGCTTCCTTCCTTGTCAAATCCTGCCACGCAATGTGGGCAAGCTGATCCTACAGACTTTAGCGGGGATTGGGCATAGTCATTTCAGGATAGTCTTTGGCCTTTGAACCTTGTGTATACTTGATGTGACATGCAACTAAAAAATACCATGTATTGTAATGTAATTCCTTATGACTGGTTCAGTTGTTGACTAGAATTCGATGTTTCAGCCACTGTTAGACTCAGGCTTTTTAAGGTCTCAAAGCAAAACAACTTCAGAGCGTAAAGTGGTTTAACTTTTTAAAATGCACGTGCACACCTTAAAGTCATGCTGTGACACACTGCGCCTCATGTACACCCTTATGGTGTGGCTGCGTATTATTCATGTTCAGCCTTATAGTGTAACTATTGTTTTATGCAAAGTATGTCACATAAGATATTTTTGGAATGCTCATGACATACTGAACTTTGTTGTAGTAGTACGTTTCTTGCAATGCCATATGTATGGTTAGGAAACTCTGCTACGTAATATTCCCAAATATGTGTCTCATGTGTTTTGAAGCAGCTCTAGGGAAACAGTAAAAGCAGCAGAGAGGTAGTTCATGCCTCCCTAAGGCATGCATAAAACAACCCCGCTCCTCCAGGAACAACGGACTGACCCAAGCACTACTAAGGTGATGCTCATTGACTCAGAACACGGAGAAGACCATTCAGGAATCCTGTTTTCACCTGACCCTGAAAGGCGGGCTGAGGTTCCTGAGGGTGGCGAATATTGCCAAGGGAGGATATTGTTTTCTCTCGCTCTCTCTTGCGACACAGCTACAAATAACATCAAGCAACTGAAGCACTGACCACAGGGAGAGCCCGGTTGGAGGCCGACCAACCAGCCTCTGGTGAGAACCACCTAAGTCTGTACTTAAGGCTACTTAAAATGTTCAGTTTAGTTTAGAACGCAATTTGCCTTTTGTTTGCTTTTGATTAAATCTGACCTGCCTTCCTCTTATTCTTATAGCCTCTTTTCTGGCTTAATAATCACTTAAAATATATCTGTATTTAATAAACTTATTTGTTTGTTTTATCTAAAGCAGTGTACGTGGTTTGGGTGTGTGTAGAGATTTCATTTAAAGTGACAGAACTGGTGCATATCGATTTCTTTAAATTGATGGACTAACCAATGAGCTTCCAGAGTCCAGAGGGCAGCACTGAACTCTGTAAAACAGCATTTGCTAGGGTTGCAGCTGGGACTGGGGGTGTTTGTTAGGGGTCATTCTATTGCATAATCCCATGAGTAGCTGGCCAAAACACTCACTCACTAAATCAAGGGTCACTTGCTTGCAGTAGGCTGTGCATAGGCTGACCTAGGAGTGGGTGGTTCTCACAGCAGTGCAAGTGCAAGATGGGTTCCAGGAGTGAGGGATTGGGGTGACAGCTGTACACCAGTCCCGATTGCAGAGGGGAACGTCACACATGCCAATGCGTATTGTTTCTGAGCTAGCTCTACTACAGTTTCAGATAGCATATTCTATGTTCACAATATAAAATAACGTGTGTGTCGTCATTGAGCTCTGAACAATAACTAACTCAGTAAATCTCTCGAGTTGAGAAACCTATAGGTTGAATAATCTTGGATATACACAATAGAATTTTTTGTAAATGAACCTTAGTTTCTTGTAATAGTAAAACCCACACAGATAAATTGTTTGGCTTTTGCCTGTTAAGTCCTGTAGTTTTCTGTTCTTTAAAGATGCATTTCTTTTCTAAAAACAAGCCTTGCATCCCATGCAGAAGCCACATAAGCATTTTATGGTTAACACAGTGGAACGCTAAATATTTATCATTTGGGAGAATGACGTTGCAACCCAGATCCCATCAATGTGCCACATTTATATATAGCAAGCTGCATTTTGGCCTCCAAATGCTGAAGGAGAAACACAAGGGAGATGCCTGGTAGCACAGGATGTTTTGGGCCTGATTCTGCACTGCCTAGAGCGAGGCATCATCCCTTCTGCAAAGCGGGTGTAATAATCAGAATGAAGGCATGTTATCTCCACTTCACACAGGTATAAGGTGGACACATGGTATGGGGCAGGAGACAGTCTGGTCCAACGGTTGCTTTCTGATGCGCACTACAATATTGTAAAATTTAGATCTGATTTTATCAACGGAAGAATGGACTTGTGTATGAAAGTCTACTTCTCATTGGAAAGGCTCTGTCACTACCACCACATTCATGCCAAACAGCTTGATACTACAGCTGAGCAAATAACTGAGTGAATAACTTATTCATAACTTTTAAACACTGTCTCTCTCTCCATAAAATGTCCACAAGATGCTTCATTTTCTCAGACTTATTCACTAGTCAGATTTATGTGCTGGATGCTTCTTGCATCTCTTCATCTTTCACATAACTTGCGAGCAGTTCATGGAAAGTATTTAAAGCTCACAATTCTAGTCACAGAACTCCTGTGGTATATTCCCCTGCGCTGACTGGCTCAGGGTCTCTCTGAAAGTCACACTCCTGGTGCAATACTTCTGTCTGAGTTCAAAATTTGCCAAAATGTGTCTAGAAATGGCACGCAAGGGAGAAGGAAAGGGAAAAGTCAGCTACGTATTCAGGTGACATTACGTAATCAATTTCTTTTAAGGAGTTCACCAAACTCTACTGAACACAACAGATGCCGTGAAGGGCTGCAAGAGTGGGTTTAAGATGACATTTTATGCCCACCTGCTCTTGGGGAGCCACTGTGCACCAAGCAAGACTCTTGAAGGCTGCTCTAATGTGTTCCCTCTGCCAAAGGGTCATTCCAGTAGCTCAGGATTGCTTGAGTACTATTCCCTACTCCTACTGGACATGTATCTGCACCAGGAACAAAAAAGTGGCACAGGAGGTACCGCCGTGGCCCTAGGCCACCTGAGGAGTCTCCTGCCCAGGCAAATACTGCTATAACTGGACCCATAGGGCCTATGGCAGCCTTCATTCGCCGTTGGGGGTGGTTTGGCCCAATTATTTCAATTTTAAATTCTTCACTTGGCCTCCAGCTTAGTAGTTTGTTAACATTTTCATCATGTAGAGAAATAAATGGGAAAAGCTCAGGTATGTTAGTGTGGGGTCACCTTGAGTACGACATTTATTTATAAGCCTGTGGCAACTTGAAACTAAGATGCACTTTCTTCCCAAAATGCTGTTTCCTTTATCCCACACATGTTGTTCTGTCACTGCTTCTCTCTCTCTCAGCAAATAGAGAACATCTTTGGGGGGAAATAATCCCCTCACACACAACCAAATTCTGCTCATTGCTTATTGAGGTAACAGCATGGAAATAAATCATTCTGTTCCCAGTTGTAATGCTGTAACTGATTTTTTATCTCCCAGTGGAGTTTTTCCACTGTGGTAATTAGAGCCAAAATTCAACCTCTCTTGCAAATTGAATTATATGAATTAGTGAAAGAGAAGAGAGTAAAAATCTTAGGACTAAAATGTCATCTCAGTTTTCCAGTGTCTTTTCATAATCTGAATTTTCCTAAATTCTGCTTGTCTGAAGCTAATTTTCTGTGGGACTGCTTCATGGTCATGTCCCTGTGGCACTTAGGAGATGCCCTGTGTAGTTTAACATCACTGGAACTCCTGATTATTTCAACCAAAGATTTTCTTAAACCAGAGTGCCTTGTAAAATCAGAATTTATTGTACTGTGACTAAAGCTAAGCTTTCTAAGCAATGACTTGCAGAATATTTTCAGCACATTTGTCTTCTGCCCAGTTCAATCTGCCAATTACAGGTCTTGGATCTCTGGAGAGGTTATTCTTTAGCTTGCATGAACACAATTTTGGTAGCATAAGTGGAGTATATTTTCATTATTGATCTTTGTGACATGGTACCTCTGGATCAGTAGCAGACTTGTAAACATCTACACATAGTCTAGGCACTAGAGGGGGACTAACACTAGCACTTTGTGTTAACATGAGTTTTACTACCACAGTGGCAATGCACAGGGTTTGCTCCAAACAGCTGTGTCACTGTGAAAGGTTAAGGGGGGGATGTATTCATAATAAACTCCATAGCTTGTTTCCACGTGATCAATGTGCTTTACAGGGTGTGTAACTTGGTGTAAGTACAGAAGGCTATCTACCTTATCATTTTACTTCCTTTTAACTCTACATAAATTAATTCTAAATAGAATATGTCGAGGTTCATATGCATTCACCTATATTACTAGCAAGGTTAGTGTTAGATGAACAGGTGCATTTCCATCTCTAGTTGCATCTAGTCCTCCCTCTCCACCATAAACCACAAATCACTGCTGAATTCCTATAACTACAGAGCCAGAGGCTGAGACCTTCACTCTGTTTTTGATCCAATATTTACTCAGTCCTGTATTTATTTATAAAGGGGTTTCTTCCCCCCTCAATGGAAACAATTCTCACTGATGCTAATAAAGTTAGACAAAAGCATGTCATCAGCTCCCATAACTGGAACAGAATCTGTACTTCACCACCAGAAATTCTTAATCTTATCAAATCTAAACAATATATTTCTGTTCTGTCTAGTCTTTTCTCCCCATCTCCTTGTTTTTAACTGTGTATTTTGAGATTCATTTTTAAAATGTAAGGGAAAGTAAAAAATGGTATTGTGTTAATCAAATGGAGGACTGATCATTTTACTAAACACATAATTGTTTATTGATCTTTTATATAAAAAATTGGGCTAGAACAGTCCTGTTGTTAATGAATGCGGTTAAGAACCAGAAGATCTGAGTCTTACTTACAGCCCAACTTGCATCTTGAGAGAGAAAGCACTCTGGCCCACATTTTCAAGGGTGATTTTTAATCTCTAGTACCTCAGTTTGTGGGTGCCCAATGTGAAATGCCTCTGGACTGATATTTTAGAAGTGCAGAGAACTGTAGAGGGAAGTCGGTAAGAGCTGTGGATCCTCTGCACCCCAGGAAATTAAGTCTTACATATCTCAAGGTGTGTTCCTACCATTATTAACATGGTACTAACTGAACTAATGGTAGGAAAGATGAAGGCGGTTGGTGGGAGGTCTAGTCTAGACAAGGCCAGTAAGTCTAAACTATCCCATTAAGTAATCTACAAGGACATTACATAATGGATTTTTAGAAATATAGATAAGTACTTACAAGGTGGAAGGTGGGGGCTAGAGACAATGAGATTTCCCTCCATTAATAGATTTGACTTATCTTGACTGAGAAAGGGGGAGGTTTTGAAGAGGCAGATGAAGTTATTTTGTTCTTGCTGGCAACTTCTCCTTTTCCTCTCTTCCACAATGATGTATGCACCAACTTCAATCATTTTCTCTACTTTCTGTACAATACTAGAATGTCACCAATTGTTTATTGCTAGCTAGTATATAACAATGCATATTCTTCTGCCTCCATTTGCTGTTTCTTTCCTTTTAGTAAAGAAAGTCATATTTTCTTGCTGCCTTCCTGGTTCCCTTTTGAGATGCCATTTCTCAGAGATACAAGCAAGTAGCCTATGTGACACTGATAGCTAAGTATCACTCATTATTTTGTGTGTCAATGCTTGAATATGCCTTAAATCAGTTTTAATCCTAGGTGGCGCACAGAAGCTGGTCCAAGAGATGAATGTAGCTGAACTGCTTGGTAATAGCAATCATAATATAATTAAATTTAACATGCTGGAGGGAGAGGGGGGCAGAGGGGAAAATAGCAGAGAAGCCCATCACAGTAGCATTTAACTTCAAAATGAGGAACTACACATAAATGAAGAAGCTAGTTAAATGGAAATTAAAAGGAATAATCACAAGTGAAATGCCTGAAAGCTGCATGGAAAAACACCACAACAGAGGCTCAAATTAAATGTATTACTTCCCCAACCCTCCCACCTGGAAAAGAGGGAAAGGACCAAAAAGATGTCACCATGGCTATACAACAGAGTAAAGAGGTAGTTAAAGGTAAAAAAGCATCCTTTAAAAATTGGAAGTAAAATCCTACTGAGGAAAATAGAAAGAAGCATAAACTTTGGCAAGTCAAGCTATAAAACTATAATTATGTGGGCAAAAAAAATAATTTGAAGAGCAGGTATCAAAAGACACAAAAACTAACAGCAATTTTTTTATAAGTACATCAGAAGCTAAATTGAATTCCTTACATCACAGGATCTGAGGGAGGTTCCCACACATGAGCCATTCTTTTTAGGTGACAAATCTGATAAATTGTCCCAGATTGTGGCATCATTGGATGAGGTTTTGGAACAAATTGATAAATTAAACAGTAATAAATTACCAGGACCAGATGGTATGTACCCAAGAGTTCTGAAGGAACTCACATATGAAATTGGAGAACTATTAGTTGTGGCATGTAACCTGTTGCTTAAGTAAGCCTCTGTACCTGATGACTGGAGGATAGATAATGTAATGCTGATTTTTAAAAAAGCTCAAGAGGCAATCCTGGCAATCACCAGTCTGTAAGTCTAACATCAGTACCAGACAAATTGGTTCAATCTATAGTAAACAACAGAATTATCATACACACAGATGAACACAATACCTTGGGGAAAATTCAACATGGCTTTTGTAAATGAAAATCACGCCTCACCAATCTATAAGAATTCTTTGAGAAGGGGAGAGGTCAATGAGCATGTGGACAAGAGTGATTCAGTCAATATAATGTACTTTCATTTTCAGAAAGCTTTTGACAAAGTGCCATACCAAGGTGTCTTCAGCAAAGTAAGGAGTTGTGAAATATGAGGGAAGGTTCTCTCTTGGAAACATGGAAAAAACAGAAAACAAAGGGTAGGAAATAAATGGTCAGTTTTTACAATTAAGAGAAGTAAATGGGGGGGTCCCCTATGGGTTTGTACTAGGACCAATGCTGTTTAACATATTGGTAAACGATCTTGAAAAGGAGATAAACAGCGGGGTGGCAACGTTTGTAGATGATCATAAATTATTCAAGATGGCAGATGAAATTCAATGTCGATAAATGCAAAGTAATGCTGTGACCAGGTGCCTGGATGGGCCACACTGAGAATGCCACACTTAAGGACAGACTTCAAGAAATAGGGCCACAATCTCCAAAACTGATCATTTAATCTATGACTTGATTCACCAAACCAGTAACAAAAGACCTTCTATAATACCACACTGGTTAACAAGAAGCAAATACAGTTCCCTTTAGGCTTTCCAGTCCTTGGCTTCCATCTAGACAGTCAAATCGAATATATTAGAGAGGTTATTGAAAACACTATTCTATACTTAAAGTACTAGCAATCCCAAAGGATCAGACACATTACCCACAAGGTCAATGAATATTTCAGATCTTGCTCAAGTACATGCTTACAGCCAGTTTTTATTAACTAAATCTAAGATTTATTAATAAAAGAAAAAAGAAAGAATAGCATTATAAATGGTTACGGAATCATATATTTACACGAGTAATTTTCATGATTCATAGATCAGGATTATAAACAGTGATGTTATGTTTGCTGGGTTGAAAACAGGTCAAAACCCAAAGGCAGCTTTCATGTAAAGTCTGTTTAAGTCATTCCTTTCATTTTCCAGGATACTCCAAAAGGTTACTTGGAAGATCTGAGGCCTAGTCTACACTTACCCAGAAATTTGGCTGCAGTCGATAGGAGTTACACAAGCTACTTTAACTTCCCTTTAACCTGCTGTCTCCACTGCACTGCGCCTATGGGAAATGCGTTTCTGTGGACGCAGAGTTACACCTTTTGAGGAGGTTGTTTAATTGAATTGACTTCCAAATCGATTGAGTGGGTCTTCACTTCTGCTCAATCAATCTGGATAGATCAATCTGATGGTGGTGAATTTGCCACTGTCAGTGTGTACATAGCCTCAGTCCTACGGCTTACACTTCCCCTGTTCAAAGTTTAAGCAGACTTGAGATGAAAGAATCAGGCCCAAGCTTTCTCTTTTATAACTGAAGAGGGCTGTTAAGTGTTTTGAGCACTTCTTTGTTGAACACGCATTGTCCCATCACTTTTGAAGTTAACATTCAACTTTCTATGCATACACAGGTAATCCAGTTACAGTATAAAACAGTCAGTCGTTCATTATAACAAAGATATTTAAGTTGTAGACAATATTAATATTTTTCCTGCAGTATTTCACATTTTTTATCCTAAGGTAACTGAACCATTCACATACATTATGTAAGACAAATAAAACGTGGAAGGGAATTAGCATCTTCAAGCTAATTTGGTTACATTATTAAACATCTAACTAACATGATATTGGTAAACACAAACAAATCTGCCCTTGATTTCTAGTACTACAAATGAATGGGTTAATGATTGCTAGTCTAGTACATCTCTTTGAAATTCATATACTAGTAAATTGTCTTGATTACGATTGTAATGCCTCCTGTTAAATTGTTCTGGGTCACACACAGATTGGCTGGTCTGTCAGTGTCACAAATACACTTTGCAAAACATAATCTCAACTCTACAAATAAAATGATGAGGTCTAAATTAGCTGTTACCACTCAAGAAAAAGATTGTAGAATCGTTGTGAATAGTTCTCTGATATCATCCACTCAATATACAGCATCAGTCAAAAAAGCTAACAATGTTAGGAACCATTAGAAAAGGGTTAGATAATATCATAATGCCACTATATAAATCCATGGTATGCTGACACCTTGAATATTGCATGCAGTTCTGGTCACACCATCTCAACAAAGATGTATTAGAAATGGAAAAGGTTCAGAGAAAGGCAACAAAAATAATTAGGGGTATGGAACAGCTTCAGTATGAGGAGAGATTAGAAAGATAGTCATCTCTCTTCCAAGATGAACAGTCTAAGGGGAATATGATGGAGGTCTATAAAATCATGACTGGTTTGGAGAAAGTGAATAAGGAAGTGTTATTTACCTCTTCACATAGCACAAGAACTGGGGGTCACTGAATGAAATTAACAGTTAGTAGGTTTAAAACAAACATAAGGAAATACTTCTTCACACAGCGCACAGTCAACCTGTGGAACTGGTTGCCAGGAGATGTTGTGAAGGCCAAAAGTATACCTGGATTCAAAAAAGAATTTAGCCAATAGCTATTCACCAAGATGGCTATGCCTCTGACTACCAGATGCTGGGATTGGATGCTGGGCGTGAATCACTCAATAATTGCTATGTTCTCTTCATTCCTTCTGAAGCATCTGACATTGGCTACTGTCAGAAGACAAGATACTGGGCTAGGTGGTCTGACCCAGTATGGCCGTTCTTATGTTTGTACTATTGAATCTCCTAATTCCATATATTAGTAATATATTGCCCAATGCCGGACACTATTGCATAGCTTCTCTCTGAAAATTCTTGAAGATGAAACTATGTCCACAGTAGAACTTATTTTCCTAGCAGATGGCAAAAATGAGAGAGAACTACTTTTGCTCACGTACAAATTATTAATATAAATATAGGCTTAAATTGCATGTTGAAAGCTAATGGAAGCGGCATCAGCTATTTCAGCAAGCCATTTCTTTATGTTTCTGACCAGAAGTTTTATAAATATTTTCTTGTGTTTACATGAATGCCAAAAAATTTCACAATGCTATTTCTAAGTAGTTGAAGTGACAGATGTTTTGTTTGTTTTTTAACATCCTAATGACAACATTTCATTGCCAAATCTCTAACTGCATTCCTTATAGATTGTAAACAACATGGAGCTTAACAGCATATATAAAAGCCATAATATAATATTCCAATTGCTAATAAACATGCCTATTGACCTCCTTAGGAATGGAGTTAGTCCACTGCTGAATACTTTTGAAATCCCACCCTAAGAAGCCAAAAGGACTTTAGGTGGAGACAAAGTGTGCTCTTAGAAAAGATCACCCCGCACATGAATGGAGACTATTTGGGGAAGAGGCTTTTCTCCTGTAAAGCCAGGCGAAAGAAGCTATGATTGGAACAGCCAGCTGTGGTTGTAAATCTCTGGAAAAAATTCTTCTTGCCTAAGGAAATAACCTAGGTAATGCAGGGTATAAGCCATAGAGACTGGCTAGCACAGAGTGGCCTGGGAGCTGATTATTTTTAAGTTGGGTTGGAGCAAGCCCATTGGTTATGCATTGGGTTCATCTGCACTCAGTCAGAAACAGCTCACTTTGCCTCTGAGTGATAGAAGTGCTGAGGTAAACAACAAACTTGTTAGAACTTCTATATGGGGTCTCTGCTTTCTTGAATAAATATGGAGTCTTCACTGGCCCAGGGAGTGTGTGGGGACAGCCTACCCAACCCCAGTGATCCCTGGGTGTCAGTGTGCCCCATGGAATTCTGGTGCACACACACAAGTAGAACCTGCCTCTGCTAAATGCTATAAGAGGGTGTGATAGGGGCTGGTACTCTGAGGGGATTAGCCAACCTCCTTCCCTGCAACAAGTTCTGCTAAGGAGAATTAGCCAGTCCAGGTCCACCTGTGGATGGCTATGTGGTTAAGTAGTTAATTAGTTAAGAAACATGTGTGTCTTATAAAGGTTATAAGGGCTAAGGCAAGAGCCAAAGAGAGAAGAAGACAGAGGAGGTGCAGGGCTGGACCAGGCCAATTCCCTTCCCTTCCCTTCCCTTCCCTTCCCTTCGAGAACTAGCTAGGAAACTTCTCCCAGTATCTCCCTTGAAAGCAGATGTTCCTGGTGAAAGGAACCACTTCCAGGACAGAAAGTGCGTGTGTCACTACATACTCCAATCAGGCAGGACTGAGAGGTCCCGTGCTGACTCCAGCAGTAGAGAAGCTGTGGGACTTACAGCAGTAGGAGAAGGCTTGTTTACAAAGCGTGTTTGGTGGTTGATTAAACAATGCCCCTTCAGGGGGCTAATTTATTTATTGTATACAAGCCTTAATGAACTTATTGAAAGCCCACTAGGGGAAACTGAGGCAGTGATATAGCTTTGTGGTTCCACAGTGGGCTCCCTTGGTCTTCCAGGGGTGAGTCCCTGTCATTACAGGGTGCAACAAACATTTCAATGTTTATAAATATAAAAAGCACCTCTGGTGAGCTCTAAGGGCCCTGCTAATTAGCAAATCTTAAGCAATTAACAGAACAACTGTAGCAGAAGCCTCTGGATGTAGCTGGGAGGGGGCAGAAACAGCTGAAACAGGGATTTTGGGAAAATTTCCTCTAGTTTTGACTGGACTTTCTCTGCCCTATTCAGACTGGCTTTTTTGTTCTGTTTTGTACAGTTCCTAACACAGAGATGGGTGGAGGGGTACCCTTTCCTCTGGCTATGGCTCCTTGGAGCTACAGTAATACAAATAATTAATAATAAAGGACTCCTTCCAATGCTGGGAGGGGAAAAATTCCAACTCCCCATCCACCTGGACAACTCAACCCCCTCCAAAACTGAACAGAAAAATGGGCTTTGGCTATGCCCTCAAGGACAAAAATACCCTGTAGCTTCTTTGATAAACTGCTGGGGAGGGAATGAATTCCCTAGTCAAGGGGCCTTGGGGAGAGGATCCTGCCAGCAATCCTCTCCCTTCAATGCCATTGTGGGTAGTGAGGTTCCATTCTCTCTGTGGAACTGAGCCTTATTGCTTGGGAGTTGTTCTACATATCAACTTCTAAAAACCATGCTCATTGTTGCAGTCCTTAACCTGAAAAGCACCGATCATTTTTAAAAAGTAGGGAGCAAAGAATGTTGCTATTATTCTTTCCACATGTGAAGGAGGAACAGAGCTGAGAGAGAGATGAGAGAGATCTCCAGTGACAAGAAAAGTCTCTTTTCATTTCCAGATGAGTAAATAAAACTCCTGGGATTCATAAATAGGCAGTTAGTAGACATATTTTGATGTTATTCTATATCACAAAAGGATCATGAGATGTCTTGTACTGAGTATACAGTAAGGGCTGTACTTTGCTTTTCGAAACTATGGAAACTGTTACTAGTACAAAAATAGCATTACTGTGACATTTTGGGATTCACCCAGCCAGTAAGGGGTTAAGTCAATATCTGCCTTGTAACCCTGGATGTTTTGTGGCTGTGCAGCTTTGTTTCAGATCTCTGACCCCAACAGCCTGTCAGCAGCCCACAAGCCTCACCCTGGCTTTGCCCAACTTGAATGCTATTTACAGGCTGAACTTAGTACCCTTCCAGTCACAAATTCACCCCAAAATCATCTTATTGCAAGGACCAGTCCCTCTTGCTGGACCCTTGCAGTAAAAGTATCAGGTTTACTGCCTATACCGAGATAGTAAAACATTCAAACAGCTCAGCTTTCTAGGATCACACACTTCACTGAACTTACCCAGCACTGATGATTTATAATGAAAGCAAAACAAGTTTATTAACAAAAGAACATGGATTAAGTGATACCAAGTAAAAGAAATAAAGGAAGGAACCCACAGTTTTCTTTCCAGCTTTTTACTGGCTGGCCTGGCCAGGACCCATTACAGAAATCAAATTGTTTGGTTTCTTTGGGCTCATTGAGATTTGAAGCAATGCAGTCAAAAAAGTTAACAGAATGTTGGGTGGGAATCATTAGGAAAAGGATAGATAGTAAGAGAAAATATTGTATTGTCTCTATAAATCTATGGTATGCCCACATCTTGAATACGGTATGCAGATCTAGTCACCCTATCTCAAAAAAGATATATTAGAATTGGAAAAGGTACAGAAAAGGACAACCAAAATGATTAGTGGTATGGAACTGTTTCAGTAAGAGGAGTGATTAATAAAACTAGGACTTTTCAGCTTAGAAAAGAAACAACTAAGGGGGGATATGATGGAAGTCTGTACAATCATAACGGTGTGGAGAACATTAATAAGGAAGTGTTATTTACTCCTTCTCATAACAAGAACTAGAGATCGTCAAATGAAATTAATAGGCAGCAGGTTTAAAACGAACAAAAGGAAGTATTTCTTCGCACAATGGCAGAGTCAAATTGTGGAACTCCTTGCCAGATGTTGTGAAGGCCAAGACTATATCAAGGTTAAAAAAAACAACCTAGATAAGTTCATGGAGGATAGGTCCATTAATGGTTATTAGCCAGGATGGGCAAGGATTGCTGTTTGTCAGAAGAGGGGAGTGGGTGATGGGATTGGTCGCTGGATCATTACCTGTTCAGTTCATTCCCTCTGAAGTGCCTGGCATTGACCATTATCAGAAGACAGGATAGTGGGCTAGATGGACCATTCGTCTTATCCAGTGTGGCTGTTCTTATGAAAAGGTACAGTGGTACTTCAGCTACACACCACTATAGCACTTCAGTGTAGACACTAACTGCTTTTTAGTCTGGGGAACAGACCAGTTTGCAGTGACTTCTACCTTTAAGGAATTGGGTGAGATCTGAGTGCTCCTAACACAGTGACCCAAAAAAAGGATAATTTGCTGCTTCTGTTTTTCACTTAGAGGATTTTACAGTCAGGCCTGCCTTTTTGAGCTTTGACAGTATAATCCCCACGTGTTTCTTGTGATCAGACGAAGAGTTGCTAGAGATTGCAATGTCATCATCATAGGCCCTCATGAAGTCCTGTAATCTGGGTAAAACACAGTTGACCAGCCTCTGAAAAGTGGCTCCTGAATTAATTAATCCAAAAGGTAATATTTTGAATTAATACAGTCCCATAGCAGATATTTTTTCTGTGAATCTTTGTCTAAAGGTATCAGCCAATGACCTTTTACAAGGTCAAATATGCTAAGATATCTAGCCTTGCTCAAAATATCCAGCATCTGATGAATTCTGCACATTGGATGAGAATCTGGAATAGTGACAGCACCAAGTTTCCTTTAATCAATACAAAATCAGTTTTGTCTTTCTTGGGGACCAAGGCTAGATTTAGGAACTGTCGGACTCTTCCTTCCAGCATACTTTGTATTTCTGTGTGACTATGCTCTGGTGCCTTGCCAGTGATATAGTAGGCCCGGCTGTGTGCAAGCTGTGAGTCTTTAGCGATGCTTTTATGGGTCAACACAAGAGTCCTCTCTGGCTTCCTGGAAAACACTTGTTTGTGCATTTGTAGCAGAAACAATACATCTGCCTTTTCAATTAGCATTAAATCACTGCATATTTCTATACTGTCAAATGATGAGTCATTTTGACATTCAGCCGTTAAATCAATGAGGTATGACTCCTCAGTTTCCTTTTCAAGGCAGCAAATCATGTTTACCATTGCTTCCAACTGTGATAAGCTTTAAACCTATTCATGTGCATCAGCTGTGGGGCAGCAGATCCATGAGGTCTTTTAACATGTTATATACACTCATTCACCTCTTCTATCACTTCATAGGGTCCCTCCTGTGAGTTTTTTGCATTTTTTTCACTGGGGTAAGCAGCAGCACCAAGTCCCCTACTTCAACAGAGCATTTACAAGCATCTTTATCATACCAGGGCTTTTGTTTGAATTGGCTGTCCCTGAGGCTAGTTTGAACTATCTCCATCATATCGTTTAACTTTTGAGTCACTGTATCTTTTCAGTTACTGTTTTCCCCTCTGCCTCATTGTCCCCTTCCCAGGAGTCTTGATGAAAGCTAGGGGTCCTCGCACCTTCCTTCTGTAAGGAAGATCAAATTGGGGCAAACCCTGGGGATTCCTAGGGAATCTCCCTATAAGCAAACAACAGAGTAACATTTCATCCCAGTCACTGGCTCTTTTGCACTATGTACACACTGACGGTGGCAAATTCGCCTCCATCAGCTCGATTTTCTGGATCGATTGAGTGGCAGTGAAGACACGCTCAGTTGATTTGGAAATCGATCTACTAAAGCCACCTCCAAAAAGGGCTTAGCACTGCATCGATGGGAATGCATTTCCTGTCAGCGCAGCACAGTGGAGACTGCATGCTAAAGGGAAGTTATGAAGTTGACGGGAGTTACGCAAGATACTCTACCTAGCTTGTGTAACTTCCATTGACTGCTGCCAAATTTTGCCGGCAGTGTAGACCTGCCCTTGTTCACATACATTCCCAACATTGATTTCAGTGTCCCACTGAACCTCTCCACCTAACCATTGGTGTCTGGGTGATATGGGGCAGCCTTTAGCTGTTTCTCTCCACACAACTTGCATAATTCACTGAATAGCTGGGACATGAAATTTGACGCACAATAAGATATAAACACTTTAGGGAAACCCATTCGGCTAAAAATAAAGAAAAGGGCTTTTGCCACAGAAACAGGCTCTGTGTTAATTAGAACTGCTTTGGGGTATCTAGTAGCAAAATCCACTACCACCAAGATATATTTTTCCCCCTTTGAGTAGGATGCATCATAGAGCCCATAGTGTCCTATGCTACCATATAAAGTGCCTCTTGCATCACAGGCAAGGGGAGTAAAGTGACTTCTTGGGATCCGGGGGTATCTTTCTCTTTTAACATAATGCACAAGCCCTGCGATAGGCTCCTACACAATTCTGTGTCCCTGTCCAGTAAAAATTCTTCTGTTATCTATCATAGCTTCTCTGTGCCCTCAAATGAGAAGCAAAAGGACAATCATGTGCTAGCAACATTAACTCCCTGTGGTCTGTGGCAGGCGCAACCAGGTGTGTCTAAGTTTTCCTAGGGCTTTTACCTTTCCTCATGGGAGCTTCCCTATACAATTGCCCTTTCTCTTGAAAATATCCTTCCTCACTTCCCCACACTGGATCCTCTTTGAGGATGTACCCAACCCACAGATGCTTCCTAGACTGGGGTCCACTTTCTGTTCATCTGCAGAACCCCTGGCTGCAGACAACCTGAACAGCCTCTCCAGTTACAGTTACTCTTCCTCCTCCAACTCTGTAAACTCTCTTCCGTTATGCAGGCGTAAATAGTTCCTACTCAAGGATCTCGTACTTTTACCAACAAAAGGATGTCTGTTCCATCTGTCTGATTTTCATGAATCCGTGGTGCCATAAATGAAATAAAGCTTGGCAAATAATTCACAATGTATTCTTTTCAAGCAGATTGTAATTTCCTCAGTTTTGTTTAGCACTAGAAATGATTCATGAATAGTATCTTTACATAGTTCTTGGTCTGTGTATTCATGAGCAATTCAATGTAAATATTCAGTATTGGACATCCAACATTTGTGTTATGTTGACTGAGTGCATAGGTCACATGTCATGATTCTGCCCCAGGGGTGGTTGAATATAAAACTTACAATCAGAAGAATATTAATAATAAATGATAAGTTTTAAAAAGAGTCTTCTGTCATACTTCCTTAAAATTCACTGTTCTGGCAAACGTTCCTAAAAGCAACTTCATTTACTAAAATACTTGCAGAAAAACACAAGAAGAGAGGATACTGTGGAGGAGAATTTGTTTTATAAAGGTATAACAAAGTAGTCATAGACAACAGATCTGAGTCTCCTGTGACTTAAACTACTTTCCCTCATGGCAACGTCATTAACTCCAAGTACTGACTTATACCTACGTAGGAGCCTTTGTTTCTCCTGTCATTTGTTTTTACAGCATCCACCCAGCTCTAATGGAGGCAGGGGTAACAAGGGAGAAAGCTCTGAAAATTAAATATAGTACTGCTTTGCTTTTATTCTCCTTAATATGACTTAGATATGTCAGTGTAGGGAAAGTAAATGCAGAAGTCTTGATAAATGGTTTAGTTTCATCATAACAATCAATACAAAATTGTTAAGGAGTTTTTCAGATAGGATTAAAACAATTGGAACTAGAAAATCTTTTCTGCAATATTGGGCAGTCTTTCCAGGTTTACTATTAGCCTTTCTTTCCATTCTATTCATCATTAAGACCCCTTGGGCATGTGCTTATGTAACTTCCCTATAATTATTTCCTCTTAAGGTTATTGAATAGCTTGAAATTGATACCATGGGGAAATAAATGTTATTGATTTTAAAGTGATATAATTTAACTACAACTTGAAAATGTGAAAGATTACTCCAGAGAGTTTAATATGAAAGAGAGTAATCAACTGCAGGAATATTTAATTTCCAAAGTAGAAATTAAAGGCTTCATTCTTAAAAGTTGTATATACCAGATATGTGGTAAATTCGTAAGGCTTTAGTTAGTCCAAACAAAAAACACAGAAAACATTCTTTTCAAGTACAAGGCACAGCTGTACAATTTCCAGCTCCTTTCTTTCTATACCAGTAATCTGTTCTCCATTATAATCCAATCACAAGAGATATGCAATCCAAAAAGGCAAGAAACATGAAAACAGATGTTTTTACTTAAAAAGGAGGTAGGGGGAAGAAAGGAAAAAGGAAGGCATAGCAAGTTAAAGTCAGGTCTGTGTGTGTAGCCTTAATTAACCTGCCAGCAAGTAACTAAATTACTAAAGTGGCTATTTATATGCAGCTTGGGAGTGCTGGCCAGTGGTTAGAACAGGGGACTGGGAGAGAGCACCACTGGTTTTAGACTTCGCTATGTTGTTGATCTGCCGAGTTACCTTTGGCAAGTCACTGTACATATCTTTACAACTGCAAACTGAAGCCAAGGCAGGCTGAGATGACTTGGCTGAGTTTGCAGGACTAATTAAAGTTTATAAAGCATATTGAGATATTTGAGTGACAGGCATCCTATAAGAGCCATATTCTGTTCCTTGAAGTCATGGGAATCTTACAAGATTTTAAACTACAATTCTGTGCTGAAAAGTGACTCTAAAAATATCCCCATAGGGTTCCATGTTGCCGTAGCTCACTGATTTGATATTAAATATCCGCACTTTCTATGGAAAGGGATGGTTTTCTGTAACCATGAGCCCTAAAAACTCAAACTGGGTTCGGAGAGTCAAGCTGGGTTCCTATTTTCTCTCTCACCATTACTAGGAATAAAGATCCTGAAAGTCAAATGATGTTCTCTCTTCAGTTAAGAACTGCATGATGAATTGCACGCTGGAAGTTATTTGCAGTGCATAATAGCCTTCACCTCTAGAACCCTATTGTCTTCCTATTATGGAATCACTTACATATCCATAGTCCCACTGAAGGATAATATTTTACATATTTTTACCTATAAATTGACTAGATTTGTAATAAGCTCAGTGAAACAATAACTATTAGTACCCAACAGTGCTATTTTAACAATCAGTTTTCACATTGGAACCACACTCTAAGTAATGTAAAATTATTGTCAAGTAGCAAGAGTAGATGTAAATCTATTTTCCTTTCCAGGCCTTCCGTATCTTTCTTTCTTCTGTTTAGAAGAAAATAAATATGGTCTGTGTGGGGAGGAAAGAGAGGATAGAGATTCTGCCAATATTCATTCAAATTCAAAAGCAACTCCTGATTGGGGAAGAACAAGTTAAAAATTATGTAGACATATTAGATTTCTTCAAGTCACCCAAGTCTGATGAAATACATCCTAGCATACCCAAGGAACCGACTGAGGAGATATCTGAGCTATCAGTGATTATCTTCAAAATGTCATGGAAGATGGGAGAGATTCCAGAGGACTGGAAAAGGACAAATATAGTGCCCATCTACAGAAAGGGAAATAAGAACAACCCAGGGAATTACAAACCAGTCATCTTAACTTCAGTACCCAGAAAGATAATAGACCAAATAATTAAGCAATCAATTTGCAAACACCAAGAGGGGGACAAGGTGATAAGTAACAGTCAGCATGGATTTGTCAAGAAGAAATTGTGTCAAACCAACCTAATAGTTTTCTTTGACAGGGTAACAAACCTTGTGGATAGTGGGGAAGCAATAGATGTGGTATATCTTGACTTTAATAAGGCTATTGATACCGTCTCACATCATCTTCTCATAAACAAATTAGGGAAATTCAACTGAGACGGAGTGACTATAAGGTAGGTGGAAAACTGTTCCCAGAAATTAGTTATCAGTGGTTCAAAGTCAAGCTGGAAGGGCATATTTAGTGGGATCCTGCAGAGATCAGTTCTGGCTCTGATTCTGTTCAACACCTTCATCAATGATTTAAATAATGGCAAAGAGAGCACACTTATAATGTTTGCGGATGATACCAAACTGGGAAGGGTTGCTAATGCTTTGGAGGACAGGATTAAAAATCAAAATGATCTGGACAAACTGAAGAAATGATCTAAACTAAATAGGATGAAATTTAATAAGGACAAATGCAAAGTACTCCACTGGGAGGGAACAACCAGTTGCACACATACAAAATGCGAAATGACTGTCTAGGAAGGAGTACCATGGAAAGGGATCTGGGGGTCATAATAAATCTCAAGCTAAATAGGAGTCAACAGTGTAAAACTGTTGAAAAAAAGCAAACATCATTCTGGGATGTATTAGCAGGAGTGTTGTAAGCAAGACACAAGAAGTAATTCTTCCACTTTGCTCTGCTGATTAGGCCTCATCCGGAGTATTGTGCCCAGTTCTGGGTGCCACATTTCAGGAAAGATGTGGAGAAATTGAAGAAAGTCCAGAGAAGAGCAGCAAAAGTGAATAAAGGTCTAGAAAAGATGACCTGTGAGGGAAGATTGAAAACGATTGGGTTGTTTAGTTTGAAGAAGAGAAGACCGAGGGGGGACATGATAACAGTTCTGAAGTACCTTAAAGGTTGTTACAAAGAGGAGGTATGTAAATTGTTCTTGTTAACCTCTGAGGATAGGACAAGAAGCAATGGGCTTATCTTGCAGCAAGGTGGTTTATGTTGGACATTAGGAAAGACTTCCTAACTCTCAGGGTAATTAAGCACTGGAATAAATTGCCTAGGAAGGTTTTGGAATCTCTGTCACTGCAGATTTTTAAGAGCAGGTTGTACACACTTCTATCAAGGATGTTCCAGATAATACTTAGTCCTGTCGTGAGTGCAGGGGACTGAATTAGATGACCTCTCAAGTTCCCTTCCAGTCCTACAATTCTATGATTTATCGATAGTCTGGATAAATTCTCTCCTGTGCCGAGGATCAACTTGCTGCATGAGAAGAGTGGGACCATAGGAGAGCCAGTTATGTTCACTCTATTCTCAAGCTTCCCCAGCTCCAACATAAGATAGAAGAGTTCCCAGGTTGCTCTAATTTATAATGGCTGGCTGTCATCCCAGTGTTTGTGACCTGGTATAGCCAAGCTCTTCTCCTCAGGCTATCCTCCAAAACTCACTATGTCTTGCGGTGGAAGAACTAACTCAGACAGTTTTCTCACAGTTGGGAATTCTCCTCCACTTGGGGAATTTAACTCGATAGGTCCATGGCTATTTTGCATTTCTTAGGTGGTGAAAAAAGGGCCAGAACAGCGAGGTCTGATAGTCTACCCCAATAAATGGAGATGTGGCAATGCAGAATATTTTCAAACGAAGCCTAAATAACGTGCAAGAAGTCTGGACTGGTTCTGCAAAACAAAATGTGAGCTGATCCATTCCATGAGCTGTCAATGCACATATGAGACAAGAAAGTACATAAGATCCTTGGTCCTAATTAAATTGCCTTTACTTGAGTGGCACAAAGGAAACCTAAAGGAGCTTTAGTTAGGCAGCACAAACTACAGGCCGCATTTGGAAGTCCTCAGCTGGCATCAAGAGGAGAAGGCAGAGCTGCAGCACAATGAATTCCAGTAATTCTAAGCTGGAATGCTCCTGACAGAAAAAGTTAGAACAGCCATATGGCTGCTCAAGCTTGTACCTGGGACTGGTTTAGCTCCCAACTTCCCCTAGTGTGGGGTGGAGGAAATGCATTACAGAGCCACCTCTGCTGCCACCCTCTCAGCTGTGTCGATCATGTGCTCAGGACAGCCCAGGTTCCAGCCCATAAAGTGATAGATGGTCTCACTGGGAAAATCAACAGTTCCCAAATACACACACTGCATTGACTCTTCCTTGCAGAAGCTGGGCCATGTAGTCAGCATGAATCAAGATCAAGCCTTTGTTGACGTGCCCACCCTTAATGCACAGTGGCAATCCAACTCAGGCCTTTAAAAGATGGGTTTTCACAATGGAAGCCTGAGAGATGCAAGAACAATCACTTTTCATGGCTCACTCTTTGGCACAAATACCACAAGGAAAGCAGTCCGTATCTTGTACAGTCATGATGCAAATCGAGTATAAACCACCACCAAATCAAACTTCTGTTCTTACACCAGCCGTAACATTTTACACCCATGCTGCCCTCCCTTTGCATTGGTCCAACTGACTACAATGGTGCAATGGTGAATCGGGCCCTGAAGTTCTGATTTAACTGGAGCTATGTCAGTTTACATGAGCTGCAAATCTGATCATGATAGAAGTGAATACCTTGCATTCTCCTTACTCTGGGCTGTGTGACGTTTTGTTTAGAGTGTCCTGTAATCTAGGACCACTCCTTGGATTTAAGGGCAGTCTTCAGTTGTGGCATTCCACTGGAGAGCTTGCTTTCTTTGTACTATGGAGAACTAAAAGAACATTCTCTTCACTTCTTTCCAGTCTTGCCCCTCGCTTACACTGGCCAGAGAAACAGCACTGAATTAAATGGAGTTATTTCTGTATTTACACAGACGGCAGAATCTTGCCCCTAGTGGGGAAGGTGGTTGGAGACTACTTAACCGCTGCAGTAAGTTAAAGGCTAGAGTTAACAGCCCCTTACTGTTGTGCTTTGGAACCAAACTTGTGCTTTAGTGAGAAAATTGCCAAAAACTTCTGGCTTCTGGCACTCCGTGCCCTGTGGATGTGCACATTTTTCTTCTGTTTGTCTAATACATTTGTCCTGAGTTATCTGCTTGCTTCTACTCATTTAATATAAAGATGCACAGTGTCTTTATATGGCTTTAGCTGAGACTAATGGCTTTTTGGAAGCAGCCAGCTTGCCGCCTGTAGCAAGCAGATACAGGCCTCTAGAGAAGGGCCTTCTCGAAAGTAAGGGTGTGTGAGTGGTACAGGCATGCAAAGTAGTGAAGCAAGATCAGTTTTATGTCATTACTGTCTGTGTGAGCAAGAAGTATTGGGGCAGTAAATATCTACATACATGTCCTTTCAGGCTGTGATTCTGTTTGCTTTTTCTATTTAGTTAGGAGGGAGGCCCAGTTCATTCATGTGGCTGATTCAATTTGAATTAACAGGTCCACTCACATAAACCAAACAGGAATTTGTCCTTGGCTGACATAATAAGATGATGCAAAGCAGAAATCTGGTGTCTGTATCTTTAGCTCTTGCTAAAATGCTACACCTTGTGTTAGTGCCAATGGCAACCATGCAGGCTGTGGTCTCATCTTGTTTTGAAGCTGTTGTTTAAATATTTCTAAGTATACAGACCTTGGGATCTAATTGAAAAAGGCAAGAAAACTTGGTTTCAGGAGATTCCATCCATTTATTTTATAATTATAATTGTATGAAAGGAACAAATGGAGAAACAAAGGAAATAAAGAACAGAAAATTGAATTTTCTTTCACCAGAAATTCATCCTTGGTGTTACTAGAATTCCCACCAGTCTTTCTGAGTCGACATTTCTAAGAAGAGAGTGCAAAACAGATTCCCTTTCAAGGACTTGACCCTTAATGTCTTGAAGACCATTTCTCTTTTATATTGTGCTCTCTTTTGATCATGCTTGATTCAGCCACCAAAAAACCAAAACAAAACAACCAAACCCCACAACCCCTCACAAGCAAACAGAAATGCCTTGTCTTGACAGAACTCTATGACAGGACACAATCTGTCTAGAAGAAATTGGTATCTTTTTTTTTTAATGAGATATTTGTGAACTGGCTACTGAGTCCTGCTCTGACCACAAGGCATGACACCCCACCTCCCAATTCCCCCCATCTTGGTCATTGATAGGTTAAGCAACCCAATAAGAGAACTAGAGTTTCATGGATTCCACAAAGACCAGTATTTCTCTAGTGGAGGTAGTGGGAGCCCTACAGACTTTGCAGGCCCAAGTTGCTGCCTTGCAGAAACAGAATACAGTCTTGCAAGCTCAAGCTCCACCGTCTTCAACTCCAATTCCTGCTCCGCACAAACTCAAGCTACTCCTACCGGACAAATGTAATGGTGACCATGACACATTTTATGGGGTTTTAAGTCAGTGTTAGCTCCTATTTCTGCTATGTCTGTTGTTGGACAACACTGACTAAGCTTGAGTAGGACTGATTATCAGCCTGCTTACTTGGGAGGCCTGGCTTCGTTAGAACTATGGCAGTGACTTTTGCTGACCCAAGTTGCAAGCATATGGGTAAAGCCGCATTTCAGGTGTTGCAGCAGAGATGCTGTCCCGTTGCCAACATGCAGCAGGGTTTCAATGCTTGGAAGTATGTACTGAGTGGAAGGATGCTGCCTAGTATAGTCATTTCTGGCTCGGCCTCAACAACTATATTGAAGATGAGCTGCATGGGTGGAATCCCTGTCTAACCTAGATGCCTTAGTCCACCCTACACATCAAGATCAACAACAGTCTGACCGAACGCTAGCAAGAAAAAAGATGGTCCTCCTAAGCTCCCTCCACTTTGATGACTCCAGTTCCCCATCCTTCCATCACTAGTCTCCTCCAGCATCTGCTAACACCTCTGCCTTCATCTACTATCTCAATGGACTTCATTGTCGAACTGCCATGCTCTCAAGGACACGTGATAATCCTGGTGGTTGTTGATCTCCTAACCAAGGTGGTGCATTTCATTCCATGGCATATCTGTTCCTACTCCACGGAAGACAGCTCAGCTCTTTCTGGGAAACGTTTTCAGCTACCATGGGTTACCAACAGGAATTGTATCAAATTGAGGTCATCTCCCAATTCTGGCAGAAATTTCTCAGGCTCCTTGACATCGAGTCCCTCACCTAGTCCTCCTATCACCCATAGATTAATAGGTAAACAGAGAGGGTCAGTCAAATCTTTGGAGCAGTATCTTTGCTGCTTTTTGAGTTACCTCCAGGATGACTGGCATCCCTTGCTGTGCTATGCTGAATTTGCACAGAACAATGCACACTTTGACCCAACATGGACCATTCTATAGAAACTATGTCTTCCACTTCTGCTTCCACCCAGACTTGCCCATAAGTTTCCCATTGTCAGCCGCCAAGGATTTAGCCTCCCACCTAAACTGGGTGCATTGGGAGCTGAAGGAACACTTGCAGTCCATAAAAGAAGGCCATAAACACCATGTTTACCAACATAGTCAGTCTGACCCCAATCTAGGGACAAGGTGTGACACTTTGCCCAGAACCTTACATTAAGACACCCATCTGCCGAACTAGGCTACCAATACCTGGGCACCTTCAAGATTATAGAAGGGGTAAATCCAGTGGCCTTCAAATACAGTTGCCCACATCCTTGAAGATCCACCCCACCTTTCATATCTCACTTTTAAAGCCCTATTCTGAGAACCCAAACCATTCCAACAACCTCCCCCTCAACTGTCTGTGGGCAGGAGGAGATGAATACTCAACTCTCCAGAACCTCGTGGACTGGGAAGTGTATAGTCTAGATGAGTAGTCTTGGGAACAGGCAGAGAACATCCACACACCGAACCTATTGAAAGAGTTCCCCTGGAAGTACCCTGAGAAACTGGGACCTAAGGCACCTGGGAGGGGGAATACCATCATAAATCGTGGCCTGCAACAGCGCTAGTCTCTGAGCAACGTAATGAGTTCAGCTGGCCTGTACTAGGCTACCTAATTGGTTACACTGATTGGCTGAGTCAGCAGATTGGCTCTTATGTCCAGCAGCAGCGCAGTTCAACCTCAAGATAAGGCAATACTGAAAACATTCATTTACCACTGTGACAGCTCCTGCACCTTTCATTTCCATCCTTGCGTCTGCCTTGGACCCAGCCCTGCGTCTGCCTTGGACCCAGCCCTGCGTCTGCCTTGCCTCACTCCAGGTAACCTGGTTCTGAACCTTGTCTCTGATTTCTGACCTTGTATGTGACCCTTGGCTCTGGCCTCTGCTGTGGGCTCCGATTCCTGGCTGTGGGCTCCTGCCCTGACCACTAGGCATGGCCACCCACATGTCAGTCACTGACACGGAGTAAGGACTGGATCATTTCTGTCCTAATGGATCACAGCCCCTTAAGTGAGTGGCTAGATGCTGCAGAGTGGGCAAAAGACAATGCCAATACAGGCCACCTTTCTACAAACAAATCAGCAGCCCTGATATCGTAGCATACTCCTTGCTCTCCTACATACTTCTGCCACTTCATGATCCAGGAATCATCCAAAATCCACATGTTAGGAACACCTATATTTCTTTTCCCTCAGTGGTCAATATACTACTCTGTTCGTTCCAAACCTTGGCTCTAAATGTCTTTGGAAACATCACATTAATCTGCCCCAAGATCAAGAAATAGCCAGATGCTTCACCTAGCCCCAATCCAGGGCTAGTGAAATACAGATTTTCTTAAACAACCAAACCAAGGCTTGCCTTCCACCCATCCTTATTTTCCCTATCCCAGCCAAAAGCCCTCTCCCAGTACCTGCATAAGGCCCCATGGGTCAAGAACCCAACCCTGTAGAATTACTAGCAGCAGACATCTCCTGGCTGCCACCCAGTGAAAGCCGTAACCAACTTCCGCTCCATTTCCTATAACCCACTGTGGACACAGACCATGGGAAATTCCACCTCATGGGTATGCCATTCAGCAGCCCCAGAGCTCCTGATTGGCTCCCTGCCCTATATAAACACAAGGGGCATTCCAGGAAAAACCTAGGCATCAGTGTAGACCCTTTGCAGCTGCCATGACTGTTCCTTTCTCTTACATTCCTGGCTTGACCTTGGCTTGATTTGGACTTTGCCTCCTAACTTGTACCCTGAAACCTGATTTGGGCTCTGACCCTTGGTATCAAACCTGGCCTGGACCTGATTACAAATTCCTCTTCTCCTCCTAGTCTCAGATTTGCTCCTGCTCTCACGACTCCTGGCCCTGACTGCCATTGTTAGAATCCTGACACTCTCACCACTACACAAAGTTCTCTGTCTCCAGCTCATCCCCACCCAATTTAACAAAACTTTGGGTTAGATCACCTGCTGACTATTCTGCTCTGTTCACAGCAAGACTTCTTTTAAAATAAAAACACATTATAACAGAGTCAACTTGTAATAAGAGATAGTGTTATTAAATCTCTTTTTCATGGGTGCACAGATGTTCAAACTAGAAATGTCAGGGGTAGGGTGTTCACCAGGGTCAATGAGGTTGGCACATTCCCTTGAACTATCCAGGAAAGCATAAATAGTTGAACAGAAACCATCTCATGAGTTTTTCTCTTTATTGGTGTATGCATGCTGTAATTCCTCCAGACTGCTGTTCTACACAAGTGAGAAGTGAACGTGTTCTTAAATGCTGTTCTCAGTTTGGGTGCCCCAAAGATTTAGTGGGTGCTGTGCACTATCTTGGATAAAACTGGACAGATATGAAACTATTTTGACCCACATCACTATGACCTGAGGTACCTGGGATAGCCCACACTGAAAATGCCAAGGTCAGGGCAGGCTGCAAAAAAGAGAGCAGATTCTCCCCAAAACTGGTTAGATTTATCAACCAGTCACAAACTGTGCTCCTGATCTCCCACGCTTGTTACCAAGAAGCTAAAAAGGAAATCACACCACCCCCTTTATTGCACTTCAGTCTCTGGCTCTGAATCAGAAAACAGGTCCAGTAGAGTGAGAAGTTACTTAAAACTTTATTCACTTTACAAAATGTTCTTCTGATCCTTAAAGGACCAGCCACATTACCAGATCAATATTAGTTTGAATTTTACCTCAAATACCACACTGCCAGCCAATCCTTCAGTATTTAAAACAAAAGATTTATTATAAATGAAAAGAAACAAACGAGAAGATAGTTGTTCAATGGTTAAAACAATCAGATACCTACATATGGTTGAAAGTCCATATATCATATTCTTAGCAGCAATGGTGAATTTGCTGGCTTGTAAAGTCTCTCTGGAGCACATCCAAAACTTGGATAGGTCTGTCAGTCCTTTGTTCAAAGCTTCAGTTTGTACAAAAGTTACTCCAGAGGTGAGAAACAGGAATGAAGACAAAATGGAGAAGACCCAACTGGTTTATTATATCCTTTGCTATGTGGCTTATACATTCTTTGTCCCAAACATAAGCTCAGAGCACATGGGCATGGAAAAGCATTTTGAGTCTGTTGTCCACCGACATGTCCCTATCTGTCCTACTGACTCATAGGCATAGCCCTGGGCTTCTCCCAGTGGATCCATGGTTCAGTTGATTATCCTTGGTGAGCCATCAAGCAGGCTGGATAATGCTGATGTCAGTCTGTCTGGGGATGTCACCCAGCACAAGTTTGAGATATCAATATACAACACATTTATAACTCATGATATCAAGATGCTACATATGTGTAAACAAACTTATCCTATTAAGCAACTCATAACTTTTCCACTGATACCTTACATATCATATTTGGTATAAGATTCATTGCAATTTTGTAATATTGGTATCGATAGTATTATAAATGGTTGCCCATATTCCATGAAGCATTACAATCACATCAATACCGTGATCTCTAGCTCTTCACAAAAAACAAACACCTAGAAACTTTTTGAAACATGGCTATTTTATTCCAGGGTTTATATTTCTGCAACCTCTAGGTTAAATGATCCCACATTTGGATTGCTAATCCTATCCTACACTCTGTGGAGCCAAACCAAATTTCAAAGGAATCTGACTAAGCATATTTATTTTTAGAGGATTTACAAGGTCAACTTTTAACCAGAAACAGTGATGCAAACTTAACAAGTGGTGCTGCTGTGACACTACAATATAATATCACAGCTAAATCTGTTATGCCAGGTCTGAGTTTGGCTGATGGAGTTTAATAAATAAATACTAAGTTCTTTTTCCTCTCTTTATATCCTATTTTGTGCAGTAGAAAGTTGTATATGAATCAATTGCTGACTTATGTATTAACATCATTGGGTAAGGCAGCTAAAAACCTTTGTGCATTGTGGCAAACGGCCAGCTTCTCCCTAGTGGTCAGGTCCAAGGTGATCAGATATCGGGCTTTGCCCAACTGGTCCACTAGCTCATCGATACGTGGGATCGGGTAGGCGTCAAATTTAGATATTTCATTCAGCTTTCTGAAATTGTTACAGAACCTGAGGGTGCCGTCGGGCTTGGGAACTAGGACGATCAGGCTGGACCGTTGGCTGTGGGACTCCTCGATAACTCCAAGTTCCAGCATCCTCCTTACTTCTGTTCTAATCTCTTCTCTTTTGGCCTCTGGTATTCAGTATGGTTTTATTGTCACGCGCGCTCCAGGGTTGGTGGTGATGTGGTGTTGGACCACCGTCGTACGACCAGGCTGCTTTGAGAACACGTCCTGGTTTCTTTGGATCATGTCAGCTACTTCTGTCCTTTGCTCTGGGGTCAACTCGGGGGATAGTCTCACCTCCCCTTGTGGGACGTCTGACTGGGGCGGAGCTTTTCAGGCAATCAGGCACACTTCTCAGTCTCGCCAGGGTTTCAACAGGTTCACATGATATAGTTAAACTGGTTTTCGGCAGTCTGGTTGCCTCACTTCGAAGTTCACTTCTCTGACAGCTTCCACAACCTCGTACGGGCCTTGCCAACTGGCCAGGAGCTTGCTTTCTGTTGTTGGCACTAGCACCATTACCCGCTCTCCTGGCTGAAACCTCCGTGCCTTTGCCTGTTGATTGTAATAGGTCCGCTGGGCCTCCTGGGCTTTCTCCAGGTGTTCTCGCACTATGGGGGGTCACCCGGGCTATCTGTTCTCACATGCTAAATAATGTTTCTCCCTGAAATGAGCTGTTCCTCCCAGTCCTCTTTAGCATTATCTAAAATATCCTGGGGATGGCGACCATACAATAATTCAAAGGGGGAGAATCCAGTGGATGCCTGGGGGACCTCCCGTATTGTGAACATCAAATATGATAGTAAGGCGTCCCAATCCTTTCCGTTCTGCGCCACTACCTTCCATATCATACTCTTGAGGATACGATTAAACCTCTCAACCAGGCCATCTGTTTATGGATAATACACTGAGGTCTGCAGGGCCTGGATGCGGAGCAAGGTACATAGATCCTTCATCAGTTTGGACCATCCTTGGTCTGTCAGGATTTCCTTAGGGATGCCCACTCTAGTGAAGACCTGGAGCAGTTCCTTCGCAATTGCCTTGGATGTAGGGTTTCTTAGGGGAATGGCTTCAGGGTATTGGGTGGCATAGTCCACAATGACAAGCACACTTCGATGGCCGCATACTGATTGTTCTAGTTGCCCCACCAGATCCATGACGATCCTTTCAAAGGATACTTCAATAATGGGCAGGGGCACTAATGGGGCTCTCAAGTGAGGCCTGGGGTTGTGCAATTTGCACTCTGGGCAGGAGAGGCAGTATCGCTGGACCTCCGCCCATATTCCTGGCCAGTAGAACCTTCTCAGAATTCGGTCCAGGGTCTTATCTGGTCCTACGTGTCCCCCAAATAAATGACTATGGGCCAGTTCTAGAACTGCCTTTATGTGCTTCCGTGGCACCAAGAGTTGCTCTACTTCCTCCCCCCGTATCGGGGTCACATGGTACAGTAGGTCCTGTTTCAGGATGTACTAGGGCCCCAGGCCCTTAGTCTTTCCCTCCACAGGAACGCCATCAATCTCTGCTACCTCCTTTCTCACATTTGTGTATACCAGGTCTATGGCCTGGTTCTGCCCAAAATTTCCCCTTAGGGGCCCAACCTCATTTTCATCTCCAGGGTCATTCCTACTAGTGCTGGGTACTGCCCCTAGGTCTTCACTAGTTTGAGGGGTCTCCTGGCCTCCCAAACAGGTTTGCCTACAAACCAGGACAACTTTCTGGTTCCCAGCTAGTATCCGAGTGCCTAGCCTTTTATCTGCGCTCCTTTCCCGCCGGGGTTTCCGGGGTCTTCCAAGGGGCGAGAACAGTTCTTGGGCGAATTCGGCAAAAACAGGGGAAGGGCTGGTTGCCTATGCCTCGGTCTTTACCTGGAGTTTGCTGCCCAGCCCAAGCTCCATGGGTGGGAGTAGGTTCTCAAACCCTGGAAAATCCCTACCAATCAATACCGGGTAGGGGAGCCTTGGGACCACCCCTGCCATTACCTGGGTGGTATTCCCCTGGATCTCGATCTGTACTGGGATTGAGGGGTACAGATTTACAGTCCCGTGTACACAGGTCACCCCTGTGCGTTTGGCCCGGGTCAGTTGGTCTCGCCCTATCAGTTTCCCCGAGACCAGCGTCACTGCACTCCCTGAATCTACTAGGGCCGTGGTGTCGATGCTGTTCATTTTTACTGGCCTTGTATATCCATGGGGAGCTGTTACAACCCCTACCAAACTGAGGAGACCACAGCACCCCCTGTGACCTCCCAGGTTGCACTGCATGGGCTCCTCCCAGTTGGGGCACTGGGCTGCTATGTGACCCAACTCCCCACATTCATAACACTGGTACTTTAGGCTAGCTGCTTCCCTCTGCCTTGGACTGCTTGATCGGGTCCCTCAGCCCTCACCCCGAGTTCCCAGGTCCCTTCCTGTCCTCGTGCTCTTCCTTAGCTACTCGGCGCTCAGTTCCCGTACTCTTGGTTCTCCCAGAAGTCCAGGACCTGAGGCTGGGGGCCGGCTTCTGGACCTGCCCTGTCTTCTCCTGGGGGGTCAGGGACAGGTTACGGGCTGCCAGCTGTCTCTCGACCAGGGCGACCAGCTCGTCGTAGGTAGAGGGGTCGTTCTGGCCAGCCCAGGCTCGGAGATCTGAAGGTAGCCTTCTCATGTATCGGTCCATCACCAGGAGCTCCAACATCTTCTCCCTGCTGAGGACCTCAGGGCGCAGCCACTTCCGG
Source organism: Mesoclemmys tuberculata (assembly GCA_007922155.1). NCBI lineage: Eukaryota > Metazoa > Chordata > Testudines > Chelidae > Mesoclemmys > Mesoclemmys tuberculata. The sequence goes on from ML675603.1 coordinate 51,577,785, forward strand.
GTCAGGTGGACTAGGTCAAACAACTGTGACCGCGGTGTTTTATCTTTACTGTATCGCCATTCATGGAATCTCTGGGCTTGTACTGCTACCGTCACTCCAGACCTGTCCACAATTTCAGCCTTCAGCTGGGGGTAGTCTTCAGCAGATTCCACTGCCATATCATAATAGGCCTTCTGGGCCTCTCCTCTTAGGAAAGGGGCGAGGATGCTGGCCCACTGATCTTAGGGCCAGGCTTCCCGCATGGCTGTTCTTTCAAAGGCCAGGAGGTACGCCTCTATATCATCATCTGGTGTCATCTTCTGCAGGCAATTGCTGGCCCGAATGGTCTGTGCCTTGTCTTGGCTGCGACCTTGTTCTATCAGGGCTTTCAATTAGCCTACCACCTTCTGAAGGAGGGCCCAGTCCTGGGCGGCTTGGCTCATCAGCAGATGATTGGTCTCTTGCTGCAATCGTGCAGCCTCCTGCAGCAGCCTGGACCCGGGTAGCTTCCTGCTGGGCAGCTGTGGCTTGTATCAAGGCCTTTACCACATCCTCCATCTTGGGTGTGGGGTGGGCTAAAATCGCCCTGGTTTAAGCCCACTGTGCGATAAATCCCTCTTCTGACACCACGTGTGGCAAATGGGCAGCTTCTCCCTAGTGGGCCTCGCACTTTTCCCTCTCTTAGTGGGCCAGGGCCTCACCAGTTACCCCGTCTTCCCAGGGAGTGGGGTAGGGACCTGGGCCCTCCTGCTCCTCCAGGTCCCAGCCCAGGGGCCCTCTGTTATGTGCTGCTGACACCTTACTTGCAGCTGCAGGCTTTTCCCCTGGGCTACTTTCCCCCCTCTGTCTTTCTGCCTTCTTGAGCCCAGTACCTTCCTCAGGACTCCACCTCTCTCCCACACATCACTGTACTCTGTTCTGTTCGTCTCCACAAACTCCTCTGCTCACCACACACCTACTCCTTTAACTCCCACCCTGCCTCTCAGGAGTAGAGGGTTTTTATCAGGCACCTGGGTGGGGCCTTAATTGGTGTCAGCTGACCCTAATTACCCTTTGGCTAGTCTACAGGGAATAAAGCATGGAGCATTCTAACACTTACATAGCGCCCTTCTAGAACTTTTCCAGTGCCCTCTGCCCTTGCTATACCACAGCATGCACACACCCATTTAATGTGGTGTGTTTGCACTTACCTCATTTGGTTTGGTTTTGTGATTTTTACAATACTGTTTCCCATTAAGCAAATGACAGCACTTTCCAATTAAGTTAAATGAAAGTTAGCCATATAAAAAGATTTGTTATGTTGCTTTTGCTATTGCATGTTCTCAGTCAGAAACTAATTTTCAGACATTGCTGAACTCTGCCATTTAAAATGAGCTGACGTCTTGTAGAATACGTTTTTTGTTGGAAAATGTCAGAGATGCTAAGTAGAGAAAATTGTGGTTGCTAATGAAAATGTTAACTCTAGATGTTGAGTGAATGACATATCTCTAATAGGGAGGAGATCGCTAATGAAATCAATGGTATTTCATCAAAATGATGCTAATATATCCATAAATGTGTCCAAAACGTGTCAAGCTCAACAGCACTACTGCTACCATAGCAATGGTACTATTGTATCTATAATAAGCTAGAGATGAAACTGAACTGCAAAATTCCAGCTAGGATTTTGAACACTCTCAAATTAATGGGCATTCAGATCTTGGGCTTTGGGATTTGTATTATTAAAGTTATTTTAGATGCCATTTGCAAAATTTGGCTTCTGGTTTAGATTTGATTATGAAAGCACCCTTCCTCAAATGTTTCAGGAGCATTCAGATCTGGGTGTTAATCTGAGCTCATCTGTAAAAATGAACAGAAGCATCAGCATTCTTCTGATCCACCAACTAGATGGGAAAAGTGACAACAATGAGTAGAGCTGAGCAAAGAGCAAGGAGAGAAGTTCTACAAATATTTTTCCAGAAGCAAGTTACATTTTTCAGCCACAGACCATGTGATAGCCTTTGGCTCCAGGGTGAATTTCACCCACCAAAAAGATGATCAAGGGTGGAAGCAAAACAGCATGAAGGGACCCCTTCTAATGTCAACAAAATAATATCTCCTTGGAAATCTTTGCTGACATTCTGTCAAAGCAGTTGCTGAGGCGATCTTCTTAATTTAATTCATGAAGACCATTATCTGCCTTAGAGAAGGACTGCTCCTAGATAACAGGAAAGCTAGATAAATCTGCTGAAGGCAGCTGAAATATTATAGATCTGTGAAAGCAGAGATGGCAAATGGAATTGGTTTTGCTACAAAAAGTGCATGTGCCTTAACGTAATTTCCCATGAAAACTGGCTCATATTTGAATTCATACCAAAATGTGAAAAACCTGGAGTTTCAAAAGCTTTGTACTTTTGTCATGAATGATCTGCATACTTTTTTGTTTGTGTGTGCGTCTGGAGGAGATTTTCTTCTGTGGAGACCCAAGTTCAAATTCCAAGCTGATAAATAAAACCGAGGGCTTGGTCTGCTGCAGTCCTCGTTTGTGCACCTTGTGGAACATGACACAATTGGCACAGCTGGTGGCTTCTGTTTGTCAGAGGCTCAGCAGTGAAGGATCGGAGCGTGGGCAACTCAAGATGAGTAGGGCTGTGGAATCTCACACAGCACCTGCTTCCACAGCCCTTTGGACTCCAAGTTGGTGCTACTTACCAGTCACATTCATGGGGTCACTCACAACATTTTAAAGGCTTCATTTATCAAGTTGTCATGTCAACATGTGTTCGGGGGGGCGGTGTGTTTGCAAATTTTTAAAGGGGAAATGCAGTATATAGTATTTTCCGTGGTTTTATGAATGCACATTCTAAAGCTGTTTTGAAGCATTCTACAAGCAGATATCAGGTGGGGGGGAGAGTTGGGGGAGTCTCAGTACAGGCTGCCACCAGAGTGCTGGATGATGTGTCAGTTTTCTTCATATTCCTCATATCATCATTGAAATGAGGATACAAATTTGTATCTACTAATAGAGGTAAGCTATTCAGTGCAGGGAGATTTCTGCATATTTCTGCAACATTTCCTAGTTTGTGGGTCTCATCTTTACATGCTGGAAATAGAGATGCCCTTGCGGCCTTACCCTGCAAGTTGCTAAGTACTGAAATCAACGCTGGCCCTGAAATCAATAGAAGTAGGTGCCATTGCAGGATCAGGCCCTTAGAATGATCTGTTGCTATTAGTCAAGGAAAGGTGCAGCCAGGGCTGGATTTACATTTTTCGCGTCCCTGGACACAGCATCTTCAGCATCCCCTCCTGCCTACAGCTGACCTTCATTTTTCCCATGCAGCCTACACTACGCAGAGGGAAAGGGGTGGGGAGAAAGGGGCCGGGACAACCGGTTTGGCCAGCTCTGGGCAGGGATGGAATATGCTCACCCCTGGGCTTTGGCTTCTGGCCTAGCCAGGGGGCAGGGCCTCAGGAGGGGAGAGGAGGAATGCCCAGGAGAGAGATGGAGAAGCAGGGGGCAAGGCCAGAGGTCCAGTGCTTGTGCAGAGCCCCCAAATAGTCTGCGGCTCCTGGGCATGGGCCCTGCAGACCCATCCAGTGATCTGCCACGTTTTAAGCACCTCTAGAACACTAGCACCCCTAGGCACTTGCCTACTCTGCCTAATTGGAAATCTGGCCCTGGTGCAGCAATGAGCATTGGGAAGACAGATTCTGACCATGGGAACTTTTAGCCCACAGGACTCTAATGGTATCTTTGGCCTAACCTCATGATCAGAAGATGTTTGGGGAGATATCTTGTTCTTTCCAGTTGTTTGGTTAGCCTCTTCTTATCTTGGGAAGATATCTTGTTCTTTGTTTGGTTAGCCTCTTCAGTACAAACTATGACAAAGACCTAGAAAAGGGTGGGAGGAAGCAGGACCATGTTTGCAGCCTTAGCATACTAGCCAGCAGTGCAGGCCATGCACAAAGGGAGTCGCATGCTGCCGTATCATGAAGCGAGAGCACACCTTTTAGGCTCCCGTGAACACAAGTCTTTCCCAAGATCCTACTGGCGCAGGCAGCTCTGCTCTATTTCCAACTAGTGGCACAATGACATCCTTGACAATGTACTTTTAAAATGTTATATATAAAAAACTTCAACTTTCCTCTGTCTACTCCTGCCAAACTGTCTCTATCTCGATGTTCTCTCTGACAACTTACACTTTTTCCCTAGAAAATAGGAATGTGAAAGGGAGTAGCTGAATATTAGGGTAAATGAGTTACAGTGCTCTTAAAAATGAGAAATGCTTTTGCACACTTTAGCAATGCAACTAGATTATCTGCAACCGATATCTCTTAGTACCACTACCTTTATTCTGAAATGTGCATTATTGTGAGGTGGGCTATTCTGTTAAATTTTATAGTGCACACTACCATTTTGAAAGGCAAGCGCTAGATTGCAGTGTGTGAACACAACATTGCTAAAGATACAATTGTGTAATGTTTATTGGAAGATTAAGATAAGTAAGGCAACTCTCTTAAAAATTAAAGAAATAGTCTAGAATTGATCACTATCGAATTACAAGAATATCAAGATGCAGCCATTTTCTGTGCTAATAAAACTCCACTTGTGGGGGTTTCTTATGAATTTATTAAGGTTGCTATGAGAACTATATATATTCTTTGGAGAGATGATGGTGACGTGGCCATAAACCACATGTACCAGAAAAGTAATGATTTTATCGAAAGCATGTTCAGACTGAAAACAAAAGAGGGCTTTAGCTTACTATTGCCTTGTGTTTGCCTATCTTATCTCTCTGACTGCATAATATAGGATTCCCTTCCCGTCTACGATTCTATGATCACAAGGTACTGGCAAAACATCTGAATAGTGGAGAAAAGCAAATGTAGCAATGATTTTTAAAAAGGGGGGAGAGGAGAGGGAGAAAGAATTGCATCACTGCAATTATCCAGCAATGATCAACTCTTCCTACTAAAATAATGGAATAAATATTAAGGTGGGAAAATGACTAAACATTTGTGGCCCAATCCTTGCCACTGGCCTAATTGTGTTCAGTGCAGGTCCTGAGAGGACATATGATATAATAAAATCTTGCTCAGTATCTTAGCTGTGTTCTGCATTGTTAATAGGAGTGTTCTGCAGTAAAACCCTAAAGCTTCTCTAAAATAAGCAGAAGTAACTGAATGCGCATAAGGAGAAGATCTGTTGAATAAGAACACCATTTTTATATAGTCACTTTTAAGGATAGAACATCATTTGTCAATAGGCTTCACATAGCTAGGATCTCTTTGAAGCTTTTAAAATATTCATACTGGGAGACAAGTTTTATAAAAATGTTAGTGCCAGAGACAGTTAACTTACCTGCACATTTATTAAGAGAGTTATGAATGTTAGGCAGCACACAGTGTAGGTCTGATGGGATAATCTTGTACAACAATAATTTGAATGTGCTAATATGATGAGCCATTATTTATTCAGTTTATATCAGTCTTTCCTCTGCCATATCTATTGCCTTTCCTTATTTAAGAGTCGTACTTGGAGAACTTACTTTGGAAGAACCTCATTTATCTGCTGACATCATTACTAGGATCCTGTATTCAAGAGAACGTGTGGGGATACTCTCTCACCGTTTATGTTTCGGGCATAGTTCTGGCTGCCGTTTGATAGGCTGCTGAGAAGGGGTGGGGAAGAAGGCACAGGGAGACTCTGGGTATATTTACACTGATGGCGGCCAAGTTGCCGCTGTCAGATTGACTTATCTGGATCGACTGAGCAGTCAGTACTCTGCATAGCTTGCGTAACTCCCACCGGCTGCTGCCAAATTGCCCGGTAAGTGTAGACCAGGGCTCTGTCTTTGCAAATAGACCCATTCTGAAGCCAGGTTAATACAGAACCAGTTCTTCTTAGAGTTTTAGCTTTGTGGCTGACTTGCATGCCTGGAAACCCTTCATAGTTCCAAGAGCATATGTTCCCCTACTGCTTCGTCCCTGCTAATATCTGGCAGCAGATGCTGTGGAGGAGCATATGCTACTTGGAGGTGTGAGAAAACAACTTTATATAGTGCAGCCCTCCCTATGCCTTGTGGGGTTCTTGTGGCACTCTGTCTGCCTGTACAGCTGGAATGCCCCACAGCGCCTCTTCTTATCTGCTACAGCTCCACTCTTGACACTGCCATTGGAAGGCCACCATTTGGCCCTCTCTGCTTAATTGAGAGGGTTTTGGACGGCACAGATGACCTGAAGCCCCAGGTAAATGGATTGCATCCTCTAATGTTTCCACTGAGCCTCCCTTTCTGAGGCACAATACTTCTCCAAACGCCTCCTGGGACCCAAATTACCCTCGGGATGGGGTCTGGGTCTGAAAGGCCCAGTTTAACTCTTTGATATATTTTTCATTACAGAAGGGAAAAGCTTACTAAGATTCCTTCATGTGGTGTGGATTTTGAGCCTAGCCCAAGGAACTGATCCAAATTTGCTTGATGCCAGTGGGAGTCTTTCCATTGATTTCACTGGGTGCAGCACTGAGCTCTGAATTCAAGTATTCCGAGGCAGTGGTTCACAGCCTTTCCAGACAACTGTCTCCCTTTCAGGAGTCTGATTTCAGACCCCCACCGGCCAGGGCTGAACCATGTCACTTAGCTTCGCAGGGCTCCCCGTGGCATAGGACTCCAGGCTGTTGCCCGGCTTGTCACCCCAGAATGCTGGCCCTGCATTGCAGCCTCCTTAAACCCATCCCACAACCCCGTTTGGGGTTGTGAACCCCCTGTTAAGAAACACAGCAGTGGCGTACTGAGGGGGGAGGCCATGCCCCAGGTGCTGGCTTGGGGGGGAGCTCCGGCTGGGCAGTCAGAGGAGGAGCTGCTCCCTGATGGCATCCCTGGCGGCCGTGCCAATCCGGCCCCTCCACCTCCCATCCTCCCGTCCCTTTTGCCCCATGCTGGACACAAGCAGGCAGCTGTGGGGATCCCGGCCGTGCAGGGGCCAGGCAGCCAAAGGTGGGGCTCTGCGGCAGAGACTGTCACACACACACCCCCACCACCACCACTGGGTGTCTCCCTCATGCTTACATTCCTCCCCACACTTCCCCCCCCGGGCAATGGCAGTGACAGCAACAGAAGTGTCCCAAGGTTGAGGGAGGTCTGCAGGCCCATTTTCCACTTTCCCCGACTCCTGCTCGCTGCTGCCTCCACAGCAGGAGGGAGTGGGGGAAAGTGGGAAATGGCCCAGAAGACACCCTCCACAGGGAGCTGCTGTTTCTGCCACCAACAGGGGTCTGTGTGTGTGTGTGTGTGTGTGTGTGTGCAAATGTAAGTATTGGCCCCTAGGCACTGAAGACCCATGGTATGCCACTGAAACAGCGATCTAGTATATACAGCAACATAAACAAGTCACTGTCTGTATGAAATTTTAGTTTGTAGTTTGTACTGATTTCACATGGGATTTTTATGTAGCCTGTTGTAAAACTAGTTAAGTATCTAGATGAGTTGATGTACCACATAAAAGATGTCTGGGTACCCCCGGGGGTACACATACCTCTGGTTGAGAACCACTGTTCTAAGGGCACAGCATTTGGCTTTATACTAGTTACTATTTTGAAGCATGTTTCATATAGGTGTGAACACTATATGTGCTTCTGCTAATACATTATTTCTAAATAGAAATTGTAGTAAACGAGGCAGACGTGTTTGATTCCCACAGAATAGATTTGGTTAAAAGATAGGAAGGAAATTCCTTTTTAAACTGAAATCTAAATGAGAAGATGATATGAGGCCCTTTTAAAATTCAGGTCCCACAGCACACAGTTGAGGGGAAGGAGGAACCATTATCTGGTATTATGAAAAAAAATACATACGATCTGTTTTTAAAAAGGCTTAGATGAGAGTGGAAAAATCCCATTAAAATAGCCATAATAGCAGCAGCACACCATATACTCAAAGAAATAAAAAATAAAAAATGGAAATAAATATTTATGAAGTTAAAACTCATGCTTTTGGCTACATTAACCTCCAAAGGAATTCAGAGTACTGCCAGTTACTAATTTAAACCTCATAGCCCACTAAGAATCCAGCTGTGCGGGCATAGCAGCCAAGTAGAAAGGAGGGCTACGCGTGCGACCTCAGCCTACTACACAATGAAAATACAGAGAGATGGGATTCGCCAAAGGAGAAATTTATAAAGTAACAAGACATAAGATAAAGATGTTTTAGCTGAGAATATTGAAAGCATTTTTAGCATTGTGCATTAGAAAAAAAACAATATGTAATTACTAAATTTAATGGGAGCCAGCAAAAATCATGAGTCTTTAACTGTTGCATTTTAACCATTTATTAATGCACAGTTTGCATGATTTTTAAACAGGCAAGTATCATTCTGATGGATCGTACTCTAGTGTATTGAATTTAGGAAAGTACAGTTAGCAGGGGTCATTTCCCTTAATGCTCTGGAGACCTCACCTGTTTGATATTAAATGATGCTGCTGTTAGTTTTAGTGGTCAAATTCTACAAGGGGGAGCTAACTGTCCCATCAGCTTCAGATATGTTTTTCTCCTTGATGTAGTGAATATTACTGTTACTGATGGATCCTGGGAGGCAGGTGTCAAGTATGCATTTGCACAGAGCCCCATGTTTTTTAAGTTATCTCTGCCAGCATACTCTTCAGGACACCATAAATGCATGATGCATCCTATCCTCTTCCTTAGGTGTTGTAGGTGTTTCCCTCCTACCCATACTCTTCATGATGGCAGGACTACAATTTGACCCACTGTGTTTAGAAAACATAATAACCTCCCTTCTCCAGTTATACAGAACCTAGACTGTCAGTTTCTTTAGCTCATGTGCTGTTTGCAGTGACATTTACAGGAGATGTGATGGGGATGGAGCAGCTGCAATACCGGTATTAGGACTGCCACCACAGAAAAGCTATAACTCTTCTCCTCTTCATAAACCTATCCTGTTCCTGGGCTTTGTGTGCGTCTAGAAACTGTTTCTATTTGATATAGAGGAAATGTGGGCCAGAACAGAGGATTGGAAGTCCAGATTCTGGCTTTCAGCTGAATTTGGAGAAGGATATGATGCAAGTAAAGGTAAAGGAGGACAGGGATGATATGGCTCCACTTCCTGATGTAAGAGAGGTGTCTGGTTACGGCATTGTGGATCACTCGAAGCTTAGGGAGTGAACATTTAGGATGAACAAAAAAGAAGAAACAGCAGAAGACTAAGCAGCGGTGTATATTTCCAAATGAAGCTTGTCTTTTAATGAGAAAATATTAAAATGGTTTCTGTAAAATACATTTTTAAAGCCTGATCAGTGTTGTACTTTAAAAAATAAGCACCTTGTGCTTGGATCCCATGCAAAAGGTTCCTGGGTTTGACCTCCCACGGACATCTTGGTCAACTCTGAATCCAAACCATTTAGAAGCAGATATTTAATGCACAAATGGAAAATCAAGAACTCCCGAGTGTGGCTCCCCATGACAGACCATCAAACATAGCACCAGCTACTGTCTAATTTATCAATATGAGGGAGGCATCACGGTAATAAATTCTGCAACTCCTGGTGTAGCCAGCTGGCTTGATCACATTCAGGTGAAATAGTTACTACTGCTCTACACCAGCCATACAAAAGAAGAAGTGTTGTATCATCCCTGATCGAAGCTGCAATGGGTGTGTTGAATTATATTTACTACCCATATATCATCTTCAGAGCTCTTCAATATTTATGGAGTCAGTTTTCTAAATCCCTCTCCTTAAGGTAAGGTCCCTTCTTATATCCAGGGGAGTCCTGAAATTTCTTACAAAACTTTCATTTACAAAATAATCATTTAAAAGAACATTTGAGAGTTACCATTTCATGACACTTCAATTCCCATCCCACTACTAGTAATTGCTATTCTATGGGCCAGAGCGTTGGTCCATCTGACCTACTTTCAGCTGACTTGGCAGTGAAAGAGTCAGAAGCAGCGGAACATGAGAGGAATCCTCAAGGGGCATAGAGTAAGCATGAATAGTTCTGTCCCTGCAGATCCCAGTGTACACACACACACACGTGTGTGCATGTGCACTCCCTACCTTGAAGACCTTCCAGTCTAACAAATGGGTTTAAAAACACTATGAATAAAGAACACATGAAGAAGAGTTACAACATATTTGCAGAGAGAAGGTGGGTGAGGTAATATCCTTTATAGGACCAACTTCTGTTGGTGAGAGAGACAAAACTTCAAGTTACAAAGAGCTTTTATGCTGACCTGAAGAAGAGCTATCTAGCGCAAAGGTCTGTGTCTCTCACCACCAGAAGTTGGTCCAATAAAACCTCACCCACCTTCTTTCTCTAATATCTTGGGACTGACATGGCTATAACAACACTACATACAACATATTCATAGATAATTTGAAAACCAAAGAAGGGACTAAACTTGTTAGCAAAGATCTTTGCTGTAAATAGTTCACCTTGCTCTAGTCGTAAGGTAGTTCAGTACTTCAGAAGAAAAGCTCAGCAACCCCTAATCAGCTTTTCTTCCTCAGATTAATGTGATTTAAAATGCATCAAGAACACGATCCTTCACATTCGTTTGAGGAAGAAACACATTACATTGCTATTTTGTGGCAATGATGCTGAAGTGCTATAACTGTTTAGGTGGAGCTAAATGTATTTCTAACTTGCCAAAAATATTTTGTTGTAAGAGGATGAGATTTGACAATGAGCTGCCTAAAAATAGAACTGCTGACCCCAAAATGGTCTTAGTTTACACTCTGGCTTTATGTCTAACTGCAGAAGTACTTGCTGAGGTGCTAATGTAATAACCTTGCTGAATGTACTCAAATACTTAAGTCATAGTGCTTCTGCATCAGAAATATAGATTCTGGCTTTGAAAACTGCATTTCCTGAGGAAAAATCATTACACTGAAGGGCTTTATTCAAGGTAGATCCTCTTCTTAAATGGTTTAATTTCAAAATATAAAGAAAGCTATGTAGATAAAATACATACAGTACCACATCTATAGTAGATGAAGTATTGGTGATTGAACTCTCTTTAGCAAGATGGAGGGTAATGTTGTTCAACCCCATCCAAACTGTGGTGGTTGGTTGTGTGAGGTTTTTTAATATACTCAGTGCTTCATTCTGGTATCTTGCACTGGCTGGATTTAAATGTCCACAACAATAAATCATATGCTGCTGGATACTTTAGGGCATAATCTATTACAATTCAGTTGGTAAGCATTGCTAAATGCTGTGAGGGCCCCAGCTATCCATCTGAGGTGAGATTTCACCATCTGCTTCAGAACAATAAGAGCAGACAAAATTTAATGTAGCTGACTTATATAATTCTCTCAAGGAGAAAAGAAGCCTTGGGCTGCTAAATGTCAAAACTGCTTACTTCTCATTCTCTCCAAGTGCAGAGTCAGCTGTGTAGTTTGAAGATGAATGAGCCAACGAATCTAGATCCAACAGCCCTGGCAAATCACAACAAGATTTGTGAAAGAAGGTATTCTAATTTATCATACTGTTTCCTTTATCAAATTCATAACACTGTCAAGAGCATAATAGCTTTGTTTCTAATTTAGCAGCACAAGCAACAAAGGACAATTGTAAACTGTCAACAAGCTCTGGACTGCCCTTCATTTTCCAGCAAATGTATTACTGAGCAGATGTAAAAAGAACCAAAATGGCTGCTGCTTTCTGTAAAATTCCTGTCACCATGCTAGGCAAATAGAAAGTATAATGTCTTTTAATGTCTTTTATTTTTCCCATATTCTCTCAGTACAGACATTCAGAGCAGATTGGCTATTAAAGGGTGCTTAGAATGCTTTTTTGAATCATCATTAAACATGGGCCATAGAAGATAGCTTCACCCACATTCCCAAATTTTATTCATGCAACAAAATGGGACCTAGATTTAAAACAGCTTTGTTTTGGGTTTTTGAGAAAACAACCCAGACTAATGTTGCAGCACCAGTTTGATTCATCTCTGTTTCAAATGGGGCCAGAACCAGGTATCCAAGCTCCACTGGCTTTTGAGGATTCAGATAAAATGGCATCTGGATATTGCCCATTTCTCACTGCCATCCCCTTGCAAATTCTCTGCTAATATGAGTAATGGTGGGTACCTAGCGTAGTGGTGCTTAATTAATTTAAATAAAATACAATCCCCCCAGTATGGATCTGTAATCAGTACTTTTCTCTGCCCCTTTAAAGAAAGTGAAAATCAGACTTTTCTCTGCCACTTTAAAGAAATTGAAAATCAGAACAGCCATTCCCTTACCAAAACAGAGTGAAAATAGATTGCACAAATCATTTGAGGGAGAAGATAAATAAGTGTGTTGAGATGAAACTCCATAAGACTGACGGTTCAAGGTGCTCTGATGTGATATGACCACATGGCTTTCAGATTTTCTGCATTGTTACCTGTAAAGCTGTTACTAAATTTTCAGCTCCTTTCACACAATAAGCTCTTTCCCACTCCAGGAGTTAAATAAACAGATGGAGAAGCAGCCTTTTTGCAAGATTCTATTTATTTAAGATTTGGTAACTATATGGGAACAATTTTAAATAAACTTTTCTGGTGATCTCATAAAATCATGTACTTTTTTCAGTTTCTAGCAAATGATTTTTGGAAACATGTACGTGTATCTATATTATAGCATTCCCAGTAGGAGAGGTTGTGTGTAAAGATGCCCACCTTTCATTAAAGCCCTATTTTCACTTGTTCATTACATATTTAATATATGTTTGGGGTCTGAAATTTTGCACAGATTCACAGAACCACAGAGTTAGAAGGGACTGCCCGGGTCATCTAATCTAACGCCCTGCCAAGATGCAGGATTTGTCGTGTCTAAACCATCCAAGACAGATGGCTATCCAGCCTCTTTTTGACAACCTTCAGTGAAAGAGCTTCCATGACTTCCCTAGGCAGTCAGTTCCATTGTCCTACTGTTCTTAAAGTTAGGAATTTTTTCCTGACACTTAATCTAAATCTGCTATGCTGCCATTTGAACGTGTTGCCTTTTGTCCTGCCCATTATGGCAAAAGAAAACAATTCTTTACAATCTTTTTTTTTAGCAGCCTTTCAAGCATTTGAAGACCACTATCATGCCCCCCTTGTTAATCTCCTCTTTCCAAACTAAACATACCTGTTTCCTTCAGCCTTTGCTCATATGGCTTACATTCCATCCCTTTGATCATCTTTGTCACTTATCTCTGGATCCTTTCCTGTTTTTCTACATCCTTTCAATCCAGCAATGATCCAAACTGGACACAGTCCTCCATTTGAGACCTGACCAGTCCTAAGTACAGTGGTACTATCACCACCTGTGGCTTGCATGCTATGCCTCTGTTAAGGAAACCAAAAATTGCATTTGTCTGTGTGGTTTTTTTGCAACAGCATCATATTGAGGACTCATGTTGAGGTTGTGATCCACCACAACTCCCAGATCCTTCTTAGAAGTGCTGCTGCCAAACCAGTTATTCCCCATTCTGAATTTGTGCATTTGGTTTTTCTTCCATAAGTGTAGCCCCTTACCTTTGTCTTTGAATTTAATTTTGTTATCTATAGCCCAGTTCTCCAATTTATCAAGAATTTTAGCTTTATTCTCCAAAGAGTTGGCATCCCCTTCCCCCTTGCTTTGTGTCATCTGCAAATTTGATCATTACACTTTCTATTCCTACATCCAGGTCGTTAACAAAGATGTTAAATAACACCAGACCTGAACAGATCCCTGTGGAATCCCACTTGAGACCTCCCTCCAGTCTGACATTGTTTCATTAATAGTTATTCTTTGTGGTTGTTTAACCAATTATGTATCCACTTAATGGTACTTCTACCAATTCCACATTTGTCTAGCTTACTTATCAGAATGCCATGCGGGACTGTGTCCAAAGCCTTACTAAAGTCCAGTTATATTATGTCCACTGCATTCCCCCATCCACCAGACAAGTTCCCCTATCAAAGAAGGAAATCAAGTGAGTTTGGGATGATTTGTTTTTAGTAAATCCATGCTGGCTTCTAGTGATCACCCCTTGATCCTCCAGGTATTTGCAAATTGATTATTTTGTAGATTGCTCTAGTAGCTTCCCAGATATTAAGGTCAGGCTGACTAGTCTATGGTTCCCCAGCTCCTCCTTTTCCCCCTTTTTTAAAATATGGGCACCATGTTACCCCTTCTCCAGCTTTCCAGGACCTGTCCTGACATCCATGACTTTGCATATATTATTGACAACGCCTCAGAGATTTAGTCAGATAATTCCTTCAGCACCATGGGGTGAATAGCATCAGGCCCTGCTGATTTGAATTTATTCAAAGTAGTCAGAAGATCTTTGACCTGTTCTTTACTTATCCTGATCTGCCTCTCTTCCCCTTCAGTGGCTGATAATTTCACTAGTCATCTGGTCACGTTATTTTTTTGTGTGAAGACTGAAGCAAAGTAGGCACTGAGCAGCTCTGCTTTTTTATCGTCTTCACTTAACAGCTCAACAGCTCCACTGAGCAGTGGACCCACACCATCCATGATCTTTTTTGTCTCACATATTTTAGAACTTCTTACTGTCTCTAATATTTCTTGCCAACTGTAACTTATTCCTTGCCTTGGCTTTCCTGATTTTTTTGTCCATACACCCTCATTCTATTCCCATGCATGCTTCCTTGGTGACATTCCCCTCCTTCCATTTCCTGTATATTCCTTTTTGTTTTTAGAAAGCTAAAAAACAGGCTGTGCAGCCAAATGCTTGGGCCCAGTCCAAAGGTGAATTTTTGAGGAAACTTTGAAGCAAATCCATCCCCTCAAGTTAGACAAGCAAGAAAAATTATATGTTGGCACATAATAAATATGTTTCCCACAGTAATAGCTTGCACTTATATAGTATCTTGCATCCAAGACTCTCCAAAAGCTTTTTACAAATGTTACTTAATCAAGTTTCTCAATACCTAGTGATAGTGGTGAGGGATATATTGGGATCTTAGTGGCCACCATTGAAATGTAGCCATCTTGAGACGAAACATGAGAATAGGACACTCAGGTAATTGTACTGATTCTATAGACCTTCCTGTTCAATTTGTATGTGCCTCCATGAGGGGATTAGTGAGCAAATATGGTTTGTAGTGTGTTATGAATTGCTTACCTGGGTAATGGTGGTTACTTAAAGAAATAGTGTCTAAAAGAAAATGGGGCTTGAATAAGCTAAATGTCTGAGACTCACTTTCAGACATGGGTTTGCAACCTGGAGTTTATATTGTCTTACCTGCTTCTTCTGGATGCCAAGGTAGCAGCAGTACCAATTTCTTGTTCTAGGCCCATTTATTATTTTTTCTGAGAAATACCATAAACTTAAGAAGAAAATTTCTTCTGTTTCTAGGAGTCCAGGGGTGGTGTTAGGGATATTTTTTGTCAAGGAAAGTCCACCCATAATGAAAAAAAACCTTAGGCTGTCTATAGATTCACAGATAACGAGTCTATGGGAATATTTTCTTTAGTGAATAAACATTTACTTAACTTTAAGAATTTCTAAAGCACCTCTTCTCTCCAGCACTGGAACAAAGAGGAATCATTATGCAACTACGTGAGAACCTGTTCTATTATTCAAACAAATACAATCTTCTGTAAATGGTTTAGGAGTTCAAGTTAAAGATCTACAACAAACTGTCCTTTATCTTACACAGAAAATAAGACCATTATAAACTTTCCTCCTCAGACAAAAACTAATAACTTGAATCAAGATATTTTGTCTCTAAAGGGGAATTTGATATTTTGAAAAATTAGATCTAAATTTACATCTTGGTCATTTTTCTTTTATTAAATCAGCAGAATGTAAGAATGCTGTTCTGGACATTTGAAAACTACATTTATTAGACATGTCAATCCATACATCAGCAATTCCTTGGAGTTCGAGGATGATTGTCTTCCATAAAACGATAGCCAGTTATCACTGTCAGATCTGCAGATCTTGTCACAATTGGGACAGACATTTCCCAATGGAAGGGGCAGATCTGAATTTGAGTCAGGCTGAGATGCATTCTTTCTTCCTTTACCGCTTCTCCATTTCCTGTTGTCTCCACTGGATCTTGAAATACTGGGATTCTTGCTACAAAGTCTTTTTCTATTTTGATTGGTTAAGGGCTTGGGTTTCCCATGAGTTGTTATCAATATTACACTTCTTTATGCTGGCTTTGAGATTGTCTCTAAAGTGCTTTTTTTTGCCCACTCCCCCCAGCCGTTAGCAATGGTTCAGTTGTGAGAACATGACCTGCTTTAGGAATCTATTTTCTGGCATTCAAAGAACATGACCAGCCCAATGGAGTTGGTGGTGGATGATCAGAGCTTCAGTGCTGGAGGTTTTGGCTTGAGGAAGAACACTGCTGTTGATGCGTTGGTCATCCCACTTGATTTGGAAGATCCTGTGGAAGCAATGTTGATTGTATCATTCAAGAAAGAACCTTGAGATGTCTACTGTACATGATCCAGGTTTCAGAACCGTACATGGGAGCAGGGATAATCTACATGAGAAACTTTGTTTGATTCTTGATGTCATTATCTTCAAAGACATATTTTCTCAAGCGTCTGAAAGCTGCACTGGTGCATGGAAGAAAGTGTTGAATTTCCTTGTCAATGTCAGCTTTCTGTAACAGATAGCTGCTGAGATAAAGGAAGTGGTGGATATTCTCCAGGGTCTCTTTATTGATCTAAATTTTGGGAGCAGAATCCTGGTGATCCAGACCCTGTTGGTGGAGTACTTTAATTTTCTAGGTGTTGAGTATGAGGCTGAGTTGGTTGTAGGCCTCAGGAAGATGTTGAATGTTTTTTGAAGTTCTTCTTCCGAGTGGGGGTATAGGGCACAGTTATCTGCATTTTGGAGTTCAGTGACTGATTTAGTGATAGTCTTTGTCTTGGATCAGAGGCGAATGAGGTTGAAGAGCTTGTTGTCCATTCTGTATTAGATGTCAAGTCTGGAGAGGAGCTTGTCATCATACTTCTCATCAATGACAACAAGGAAGATGGAGAAAAGGGTTGGAGAAATTAGTTAATCCATATAAATCAAAGTTTTATACCCATCTTGGAGGCTTTCTGTTTGCCCATAGAAGAGCCTTCACAAGAAGCATATTGGGAAGAATTATCTGCTCTTATGTCTGATAGAGTCCTAAATTTGGAATAATAGCCTTGCTTTAGTTCATTGAAGTATATTAAAATCATCTTACTCTTATTTGTCTCAAGATTGTGACTTAACTGTTCATGAAACTTTTCAGTTTGTCACTTCCTGAATCAAACTGTGCCATTTTAGGCTCAGATTTGGGTGATGCTGTCTGTTTTAAATTGCACAACAGCAGAAAGTGGCTCTAACTGCCAGCATCCAGACATGGGAGTGGAAGGTGATATTTTGGTGGGGTAAAGCTAGCACAGCAGGTCCTAGGGTATTCCACCTGCTTGCTACCTATGTAGTGGTGCATCCCAGGGAGAGAGGATGTGGCCAGCTACACTGTGCTGACTCCTATCTTTACAGGTTGCACAAATTAGGACAACTTTCAAGCTATTCTCACTCATGTTCAGAACCATCCAGACCCTGAGCTCTTCTACTATAAACCATTTATTATTCCCAAACTATTCAGTTTCTTGGTGTTTTGTCTTCCTTTTCCCCATAGCTGCATTTTAATCATTCCTGTCTCATAGCTAGAACTAATCCAAAATGACCATCTTGATGAAATAAAAGGGAAATGTTTTCCTGTTAGCAGAAAGTTAAAAAAGATCTCTTCTTAATCTGCTAAACTATAGATATGAGATGCAAATGGCAAATTTTATCCATCAACACAGCAAGGTGAAATGGCAAATTAATACCATACCCGTGGTCACAGTTCTTACTTCCGCTGCAATATTTCAAGAATCCTCAAGTATAGAGCATATGGGCACAGCTCGTTTTCATGTATGAGATTTGCCTACTGAAGTTTTTTTAAGTTAATTTCCTGAGGGATTTCCACTTATTGGAGCTTACCTTGGAGGGACAGGACTTTCTTCAGGGATATTTTAAAAATACCAAATTTAAATCCCCACTCTCTGCTGAATAAGGCAAGAATCCAATGGCAAGTGGACTAAGTCACTACCCTGTGACCAACATAAACCCTTTGAATAAAACAATAGCAGAATTTTCTCCTGTTTTTAGAAATACTGGACACCCTGCTCTTGTTGTTTTCAGCAAAAATTAAGGGATTTCCCAAGAAAATCAGAGGATTTGAAGGGAGTTCTGCGATAATCAGTGGAGCCGATAATGTGGTGGAACTGCAGTTGATCCAGGTCTCCCAATTCCCCCATTAGAGTCCTAACTTAGGAAAAGCACAATCACTTCCTTTCAGTGGATCTGCCTTTCTTTGTGTTTGTACAGCACCCAGCACATGGTGGATACTAATGGAAATAAATACAATGAAATTTATTTCAGGATAATCAGCAGATTATGTGAGTTTAGCAGTATGAAGAATACATCAGTTTTGTAACAGTTTCAGTTAGTGTCTAAACTAACAAGATATGGTTATTTGATATTGACAAACATTAGAAATAATATCATGCAACTCCTCCCCTGCAAAAAACACTAGGAATGGGATTCCAGTCAGTGTCTGATTTAACCCCCTTTCTGCTAGAAAATGACAGTACTTCCTCCTGGCATTTATCATGAAGAAAAATTCTTCTCCATCCCAAATGAACACTAGTTAATTTAGAATATTGTCCCAGCTGGACTGTACCTTCTCCTCTGTCAGCTGATGTTATATTTTTGGTTCCTTGACCACATCATCTTTCTGCTCCTGTAAGGTTTCTTGACGGCATCATTTTTCCTCTTCTATTTTTTGTGTGTGCTTTAATTAGACTTAAAATATAGATCTATGGAAGATATACCCTCTGTGGTCTGTGATAAGTGGCAGGAGGCCCTCATTTCTGTAAGTTTGGACCAGATTGTGCAAGAGAAATGAAGGACAGTATGCAGTTCAGATACACAACTGGGTTCAGATCTCAGGTCTGCCATAGTCTTTTTGTATTGCCTTGGGTAAGTTAGCCTCTGTACCTCAGTTCTCCGTCTGTATAATGGAGTTAAGGACTGTGACAATCTCTTTCTCTACCTCTGAGTCCAGTGCTTCCCTCTAGCAGTAGGTCAGGGAACTGCTTCACCCCCTAATGTTCTTCCCCTAGTTGTGGGGAGGATAATATAGCCTCTCCAAGATGGCCACTCCCTGCTGGCTCCCAGTCCTGTCTCTGGTTCTCACAGGCCCTTGCATCTTTGCTGGGGCTCTTGCCCCTCCAGTGAATGGTCAGTAGGGGTGAGGGGGGCCAGTCCCACCCTCAACTCCAGGTCCCAACCCAGGAACCCTACAAGTAGCAGC
Source organism: Mesoclemmys tuberculata (assembly GCA_007922155.1). Lineage (NCBI taxonomy): Eukaryota > Metazoa > Chordata > Testudines > Chelidae > Mesoclemmys > Mesoclemmys tuberculata. Next base: position 51,597,089 of record ML675603.1, read on the forward strand.
CTAGTGCTGTGGCTTCAGGAAAGCTGCTAGCTTCCCTGGGTTACTTCCCCATGCCCCTTGACTTAATGTCCATATACTGCTCAGACAGGGGGCCTTCCTAGTCCCCTTGCCAGAGGAAGTTCTTGACCTCTGACAGCCCCAGTGGGTGTGGTAGTTCGGAGGCAAATGTCCAGTTCAATCTTTCCCTTCTGGCTGGGTCTATTCCCTCAGGTCTCCAGGCCTGTGAAAGGTCCTTTGCCCTCTTCGGGCAGGGTTTTCCAGCCCCACTCTTTGAACCTGGAGGGTTATCTCCTGCCAGCATTCTGCTTCTTCTCCTAAACCTCTCTAGTTTCTGACAGCATCTTGCCTGCTCACACACTGTCTGGTAGCTCACCTCACTCCCACAATTCCAGCCACACTCTTTCTCTGAAGGGAAGGCTTTCATCAAGTCCTGGGTGGGGCCAGGTGTGTTAATTAACCTGAACTAACCCCTGCTCAGCTACCAGAGGAAAAGGGACTTGCTGATTCTGGGGCTTATATAATGGACTTCTAGAACTCTCCGGTAGCCATCTAGTCAGACCCTGTCACAGGACACTTACCACCTACCTCACAGAGTATTATGAGGAATAATTCAGATACTACAGTGATAGGGGCCAGATACTTGCATATAGGCACACAGTTCATTACTGCTCCACACTGGGAGCAGCATGGGGGTGCATGGACCCTACAGGGACAGTGCCTTCCTTTTGAGTGTGTTTATTAATGGGTGCCATGTGTACTCCTTACCCATTTGGGGGTAGCTTGTGCCCCAGGGATTCTCAGGGAACAATTGAAGAGCACGTATGAGCACAGGGGCTGCAGTTGTCCCTGCCGTCTATGCATAAGAACCTCATGCTCATGCCAGCTATTTTATCTTTAGAAATTGTTCCATATGGCTAAAAAAAATGTAATTTTACTTGAACAGTCATTTTTTTGAGGGATGAAAGAATTTGCTTTGGGAAACTTAAAGCCATTGGCACTTCCTCAGCTTGGAAATATCCCACCAGAACGGAACTTTTTGAGGTTTACTTTCTGCCCAGTGTCTTTTTTCTAGGGTGAATTGAGGAGGCAGTCCAGGTATCACTTCACTCTCAAGCCAGCCGGTCAAAAAGCAACATGCTTGCAGTAATGGCCTTCAGGAAGGAATGGAAGAAAAAAAAAAAAAAAAGATTGTGCATTGGACAGAGAGATCAGAGGCTAGGGTGGATGCATCCAGTCTTGGATGTAGCCTGTAGCACAGTTCCTGCAACTGTTTGTCTTGAACTCTCAAGGAGTAGTAAGTGTACCAGCTAATAAAGGCTATTGATACTAAGAAACCTTGGAGAAGAGAAAAGGCCTGACTCTTGAATGTAAGGAGGAGTCCAACAGCAGAGAAAAGAGTTGGCCTCTGAGGAAAACATACAAGAAACGTGTACGTGCTGCATCCACAAGGAAAGAGGACTCTCCTGCACCCTAGCAAAGGCTCCAATCAAAAGATTTTTTCAGTGAAGGGGAGCAGAGTAATTCTACCTAAAACCAGTCAACAACTGCAAAACTAAGTGATTCACACCAGGGAAAAAAATCTCCAAAAACGAGTGCCTACATTTCACCTATAAAATAGAATGTACACTCACTGCAATGTACATAAATCTGTATTAGCATAGGTAGACAGCTATGCACATATTAAATGTCTAACTGCACTCACAGACCATTTACCATAAGTACATTTACCCATTGTTAGTCTGCAAGGCCTAGGCCATAGATCTTCAAAACGTATTTAAGCACCTAACAGCAACTGACTTCAAGTTGTAAAAGTGGCACGCACACACACAAACACAGACACACACGTGATGAGGGCATGTTGGTGGCCATGTTTGAAAACATGGTCCTCAGGGTCTACAAAAGCACATGGAAGATGATCAGAGGAGTTCGTTTCTCCTTCAAATCCACAAATGATGACCACTATAACACAATCTGTTCTATGGAAATCTGGTTCTTTGACAGGCTAATAAAATACATACTTGAATTAAATGGTCTAATTTCACACAGAAATTTCTTGGCAGAGACTGGGCAGTTCTCAGGCCCTGATATATTTCAGTTTGCCTGCAGTAGTTTCCTTTTCATAGTAACAGAACAAGTTCAAACAAATCAATGATCACAACTGAACTCTCTGCTGAATCTGTGACATCACAAACCTATTGCTATGGTAACTGGATGTTATAAACATCAATGCTACAAACTGCAGAAATAAGTAGAATGAGAATATGGACTGGTTGAGTAAAATAGATTTGTTCAGACACAAAGCGTCTGACTTTAATCTCACTTACACTGTTTTATTTTCACTCTATTGACTTCAGTGGGGTTTCTCCTGAGTTACGCTGGTGCAACTGAGATAATTATTAGGCCATACATGTCTTCACCGATAGGAAAAGGAACACAGAAAATTGCAGGCAGGATACATTGCCTTGTGTGCAAATGTTCTTCTGGTTTTACCCCTCATATATTGTGCTATCTCTGGTACCTGAGCACTCCAGGCACTGCAATTCTTTCAGTGTGTCTTTCAGCATGACTCTGAGGCAGGCCTCCATACCATCTGATATGTGAAGGGATGTGGGGTTACATGTGTAGGCAAGGGACAACCACATTTTGAATGTGCACAGATATTTGTAAAAGCTTTCTGAAAGGCTTTCCAAAGTGTTCTTCATTTTGAGACTTTTAAATGTGCTTTGGAAAGGTGCACATGGGAGACAGACCTTTGAAAGAATGAAAAGAAAAAATAACAAGGGAAACATTTGACATTCCTCCATTTTCTTTTATCCTTAAAGACTGTTTTTGGCTTCCTGGGCTTTTCTAGCTGTGTGAGCTGACTATAGTCTCTCTGTGTGAAACCGAGAGCCAACAACAAAGCATGCTCTCCATTTGCCAGGGAGGTTTCCATTGTTGCACATGATTCACATTTTGCTCCGCAGTGATGCCACAAAGCCAGCAATGTGCGTAACTTCAAGGCAAATTAGCAAAGCCTATTATTCTGCTATTTGTCCTGAAAGTTCTGGCTGGGAACAGTGAGGCATAGTTCAGCTTGTGATGTGGTGAAATGAAATGACAAAAACACCCACCTCATTGCACACTACAGTCAGCAACAAATGACTGTTCACAGGCACCTGGGATAAAAATGAAAATTTCCTGAAGGCACAGCATTTAGCTACTGTGGGGCCAAAGTGGGGAACAAGAAAGACTCTCTGAGGGTTGAAATCCTGGCCAACAGTTTACCTCAATGGGGGCAGGCTCTCAGCCTGAGTGTCTCTGCCCTAACAGACCTGCTGACATGATATGCATTAGCTTGTCTTCACAGCGCATTAGTCCACATTAGAGGGGTGTAAATTCTAGTGCACACTAGTGTGTTGTGTGCTAACGTGGTCCTGTTTGGAACATAACATTAAAGCATACTAGGGAACTTCGAGAGTATGACAGCCAGGTCCACGTGGGACAGTTAGTGCACAACAAATTAGAGAACACTGGAATTTACAACCTTCTAGAGTTACTGTGTAGACAAGCCCTCAGACATGCTGGATTATTTGGTCATTGTTTTTTTTTTTTTTCCTTTAATGATAAATTTAGTGCTTATAAAAGATTCAGTGTTAACATCACTAGCAAGCACATTGCAATTCCCTTCAGGGTTAATAGAAATTGTGGAATATGGATTGGGACAGTGCAATTTCTCCACACGGCCCTGCCAATGTTCTTTGGCCTTGTTCCAAAAGGATAAAAGGGGATCTTCCTCTTTGCTGTCACTCCAGTCCACCCCTCTTCTGTGATTGACAAGAAAGGCGCTAATTTCTGTGGGGATCTCAGATCCATGACACTTCTTTAGTCTCACTCTCATCTCCATCCTCTTCCTGGGTAAGTTTCTGGCTAATAGCTACATCAGACTTGAAGAGGAATTCAAGCCTCATTAGAAGGATTGCCCTGATGGATTTCTGAAAAGTCAGATAACTAGGGTGTGGAGGAGCAAATTTCGCAGATTCTTTGCCAGTATAGGGGGAATTTGGTGATTGCATAAAGTTGCAAACAACCTAACAGCTGCAGCTCAGGGTAAAGCAATCCCTTGGAACAGGGAGAAACCTCAGAGTGAGAATCCTAGGAGTTTCATTGTATCTCTGTAGACAGCAATAGGCTCAATAGGGTACAAAGAGCAAAAAGTCAGAAACCTAGTTGCCACGTATACTATTTTAGTCTCAGCCCTACTCCACCACTTTCATTATAGCATTTTAAATGACCATTTTTTAAAGTAATTTCCTATTTAATATTTTATCCAGTTACATACCTTAGTTTAACTAAAGTCCAAAAAACTTTGTTAAACGCTAGATAGGGAACCAAAATTAGCATCAGCAAGAAAAGTAGATAATGCACCGTGCTGTGCAGTGATTTTGCCAAAGTGGTGGCTGGGACAACCCTGGGCAGAATTTACTTTGAGCAAAACCTGGGGAGGTGTGCCTATCTGTGCTACCTTCATTTGCAATGTAGTCGTGCTGGATGAGTTCAGCTGAAACAGAACTCACATTGCTGCTCAAAATGGGTTTCTGAAGTTATGATTGGCCTTGAGGAATACTGACAGTTGTTAATCGAATGCTTGAGAAATAGCTTAAGCTGAGCATTGCTAAAATCAGAGTGGTTCAAATATCTGACATACAAAGGGGAAAAAAGTTATAAGTATGGTATCTAGAAAACATCCTTTTAAAAGTAATGAAAACCTACCCCTAGCAAGAGGGATGTCAGGGGAAAGAAAATGAGACAGAATGGAAGTTTTCCACTTAGACAGAAACCACCTTTCATTTATGGGAAAAGTTTGAGGCAAGAATGAAAAATGTTTTGTTTTGTTTTTTCCCAACCTGTGATTTGTATTTTTATTTTACTGGAAGTGAGAGATCTGTCGAAATAGTCTGTTGAATGAAACTGAGAAGTTACATTTTTTTTATGCTTGGAAAAGGATTTAGCAAAGCAGGCAGGGGGTGACCCCAAGCTGGCATTATTAGCACAGCCAAAACTACCATCAAAGCTAATAGAAGTTTAATGTGTACAAGGATCTAGGATCCAGCCCAAGTCTGTGAACCTAACAAAAGTTAACCCTGCCAGGAAAGAGTAATACTTTACTTTAAGCAACTCCCACCCCAATGAAACCCACAAATAAAAAAATTTCTCGGAATCTGAGGCCTTAATAAACTAAAATGAAGTCAGTGTTGGAACAAGAATGAAAAGAATATGTTCTATGATTCCCAAATCTTTAATAAGTAAAATTAAAAACTATTCATTGACCTCTGATCTGAAGGGCTGTTGTGTAAATCTGTTTAGTTTATGGTGGCACGCAGAGACCTCAGCTGAAACCAGGGCCTTTGTGAGCTAGCTGCAAACACATAGTCAGAGACAGGCTGTAATAGAGGCCTTGGTGAGTTAGGTGGTTACTGCACCTGCTGCCACCTCCCAGTGGGCAGGTCTTGCAACCTAGGCCCTCTGTTAATCAGTGGTGTGATGAGGTGGGTAGTGGTAAGGGAAACTGGAGCCCCCCATCCCACTGGGTTCTGACCCAGGGCCCTAGGAGGGTCAACAGTGTCTGGTCCTCAAAGATGCCTTTGAGTTACCATCCCTTGGTCACTTCCTATCATCTGCTGTTCTCCCTCAGCTTCCAGGCCAGTATAAGATGAAAAGAAAAAGGAAATCAAGCCATCAGCCCTAGCTGGTCAGCATATAGTCTTAATCCCCTCAGGGAGGCTTCTCCAGTACCCTTGCCTGAAATCTTTAGGGTAGGTCCATCCTCCTTCCCCTTCTGAGAGGGGTTGCTCCCTTTTCAACCCTTTCTCCAGTTGGAGCATGCCCTGCATGTCTGGAGCAGGGTAGGGAGCTACCTGGGCCAAGTATTGTACTTTAACCCCTTCCAGCCCAGTGTGGGATTTGTATATTCTATCACACAGTCCTAGCCACAAAGAGTTTACAATCCTAGGGCTTAGTACCAAAAGGACAGGTATGTTGGTGAACCCCAGCTAGGTATACAGGCAAACCCCAGAGGATATTCATCCCCACAGAATTCCAGGGGTCTGTCTGAGTGCATTTGGATCAGAGACAAGGTAAAGAGACAAGGTAGCTGAAAGGTGAGAGAAAGGAAGTATTTCTACTCTAATTTTACAGGTCGGGAACTGGGGAACAGAGATAAAGTGGCTTGTTGAAAGTCACACAGGACCTCTGTGGTCGAGTTGGCAATTTAGCCTAACTCTTCTGAGTCCTACCCCATTTTTTAACCACATTAACCACTTTCCTCTCTAATAATTCAGATACTAATGATTCCTTTGAAGCTAGCATTCCCCACCTCATGAGTTTCAAAATAAAACAGTGTTCTGGCATGTCTCTTTAATTACAAAGCACTTCAAGATGTTACCGGTCAAGTACAGTATTTTGTTCTTTATGTTGGTTTAAAACAATTGCATGTTCCTTCTGAGATGAATTATTAATGTGAATGGGGTAATTTACGGAGTCCTGCCAATTAAACTCTAATATTTATTTGCAACTACATTAAGTTTTATATATGGGCTTCCAATAAGCTGAACTAAGAGTTTAATAATATAGCTGTCAGAGTAGCTAACGTTAAACTTCAGAGTCTTCCTCCCAATAAAATGGTGTCCTATGACTTATGAAGAATGGAATAAAAATGATATATGGGAAACAAATTCCTGATCAATCAATGCATCCATAAATGGCACATTTTGCTTCTAAATTTCTAAATTTCCTCTAGCGGAAAAAAGGGAGTTATAAAGAAAGTAGAATGTAGTGATCAAAAGTGAGGTCTGTGACTAAGGTACATGCTTTAGCAAAGTTCTTAAAGGATCTCACATTAAAATCCAGTTTCTGACCATTTAACCTTTAACTAGTGCAGCCCAAATATTTTTATTTTTAAATCCTTAAATGTATTTCTGGCCCCCTGTTCATGTTTATGAAGATCTTTTCACCAAGGGAAAAACTGACTAAGGTCCCAATCCTGCAAGCACAGACATGCTTGATTTTACTCACATGAGTAGTGCCATCGATGATGTACATGCATCATTGTTTGTAGGATTAGGATCTATCTAATTAACCGGGAGGAAAAGTGAAAGAAACTATATACACTGTGCTGTGAAATACACAGTAAACAAACTGACTCAGTAGTGAAAGTTCTGTAACTTTCACCTACAATAATCTTGGGTGTTCCTTGTACCTGGATTGAAAGTTGTAGGCTGGTGGCACTGTCCATCTGGGGGCATTGTGACCCTTCCTCGGGCCCAGGCTCCGAGGAAGATCACAGTGCCTTTGTCTGAGGGAAAAAAGCTCTTAGCTTGTGAGTCTTTTAGCCCTGGACCCAAGCGGGGTAGGCTTTTCTAGGAGTTGGTAGCCCCCAGCCCTCGTGTAGGGCAGGGCTCATATGGTGCCCACAACCCCCGGCCTTCCAACAGGCAGGGCAGGTGAGTAGTCTATTGCCCCTGGCCCTCAGGCACGGTGGGGCAAGGAAAGTAGTCTTTAGCCCTCGGCTCTCAGGTGGGACTAACAAGTACATGCAGTCTATAGCCCCTGGCCCTCAAATAGGTGGGGCTGGAAAGCAGTCTGTTGCCCTCAGCCCTCAAACGGGCAGGCAAGATACGCAGTTTACAGACCCCGGCCCTCAAACTGGGTGGGTCTGATACGCAGTCTATTGCCCCCGGCCCTCAAACAGGCAGGGCAGGTGAAACAGTCGATAGCTCCCGGCCTTCCAATAGGTGGGGCGAGTAAAGTAGTTTCCAGACCCTGGCCCTCAAGTGGGCAGGGCAAGTAAGCAGGATACAGTTTGACTTTTCCCAAATCTTTAAATTCTCCATCAGGAAAACCAAAGCAAAATATTTAGTTTCAGTGGGTTTGATTTGAATTGAAACATTTCATTTTCTTGAACTGAAGCATTTTGGCAATGAAAGTTCCTTCTTTGACAGGGTTACAGGTCCAGTGGATAGGAGGGAAGCAATAGACATCGTCTTTCTTGATTTTTAGTAAGACATTTGAAACAGTCCCAAATGGAATTCTCATAAGCAAGGGAAATATGGAATTACTGCCCAATTGATTGAAAGACCATACTCAAAGAGTACTTGTCAAAAGTTCACTGTCAAATTGGGAAGACATATGTAGTGGTGCCCGTAAAGGTCATTCCTAAATCCAGTATTAGTCAATATTTTCATTAGTGACTTCGATAATAAGCTGGAGAGTATCCTTATAAAATATGTGGATAACAGCAAGCTGGGAGGGGTTGCAAGCACTTTGGAGGACAGGATGAGATCAAAACAGCATTGACAAAATGGAGAATTGGTCTGAAATTAACCAGATGAAATTCAGTGAAGACAAGTGCAAAGTACTATGTTTAGAGAGGAAAAATTACACAACTACAAAATGGGAACCACACAGCTGCAAAATGGGAAATAATTGATTAGGTGGTAGTGTTAATGTAAAGGATCATGGGGCTATAGAGGATCATAAATTAAATATGAGTAAAAAACATGATGCAGTTGAGAAAAAGGCTAATATCATTCCAGGGTGTGTTAGCAAGAGCTGGAGATAACTGTCCCACACAGCACTGGTGAGGAGTTCTGCATCCAATTCTGGGTGCCACACTTCAAGAAAAATGTGGACAAATTTGGAGAAAGTCCAGGAGAGAGCCACAAACATGATAAGAGGTTTAGAAAATCTGACCTATGAAGAAAGGTTAAAAAAAAAAAAGGTCAAGTTTACTGTTGAGAAAAGAAGACTGAGGGGGGACCACATCACACTCTTAAAATATGCTAAGGACTGTTACAAAGAGGACTGTGATCAATTGTTCTCCATAGCCACTGAAGGTAGGATATGAAGTAATAGGCTTAATCTGCAGCAAGGGAGATTTGGATTAGCTATCAGGACAAACTTTCTAACTATAAGAGTAATTAAGCTCTGGAATAGTCTTCAAAAGGAAGCTGTGGAATTGGTTGAACAAACACCTGTCAGGGATCGTCTAAGTTTACTTGGTCCTGCCTCAGTGCAGAGGGCTGGACTCAATAACTTTTTGAGTCCCTTCCAGCCCTACATGTCCATGATTCTATTATTTTGTTTCAGGTCAGTTCAACATTA